>OW240924.1:95629116-95649116 GCA_933207985.1 Pelobates cultripes | reverse complement strand
TTACAGCATTTAACGCATCTCCATCAATATGGTAACCAAATCACAGTGTTTTACAAGGAGCCGAGTTAGACAGTTAAAATGGCTTCAAATGTCAACAAATTCACACCTCTAGCGTGAGAACTCCAACAAATTCACACCTTTAGGTGTTTTCTGTGTCTCTTCAACAATAAAGTGCTGACTGGGCCTGTCCTTTTCACCAAATGTACCTGATTAATAAATATTCATTAACTGAAAAACAAGCGGGTCTTTTCTCATTGTGCCATCATAAACACCGCAGGTCCGAGACCTTAAACATTGATGCCACCGCAAGGAACCTATTTTTATTGACAAGTTGTAATTCTTTATCTCCCGACACTCTCCTTTTCAGGTCTCTTGCCAGCTCTCAGGTATCCTTTTCTCCAAAAAGTTGAGATTACGTTCATGTACATGTAGTTTCTTTCACTCTTCCTTCAATACTCCTGTATAAACAACGCTCAACTAAATTGTTCAACCTTTCCTCCTGTGTATCAAAGAACAATATGAATGTGGCACATCATTGGTTATGCAGAAGTTTATTCCATTTGCTTAGTTGGGTAATTATAGTTAATGAGATTTAGGCAATGTTTAAAACAGGCATAAAGCAAGGACATTGTATAAAGTCACAATTCAGAAATAGAATAAACAAGTCAAATGACATTAAAGTTAATCAAACCACTCTTATACACAGCGGTGGGAAAATAGCAGCAACTCTTTTTAATGTTACTTTCTATCACTGAAATTAATGTTAAAAAAAAAAAAACACAGGTGCCACATTTGCTCATTTTTTTTAGGAATTTCTTTTTTCTTTTTTATTACAGATTGCGAGAAAACCTGCTGAATTAGTGGAACATAAAGACTGACCGCCATAAGTTAGAAGTAATAAGTCCATTATACTTATACATGGACCAGCCACAACATTAAACCCACTGCCAGGTGGTAACATTGATTATATCGTTACAATGGCTCCTGTCAAGGGGTGGATTATATTAGGCAGCGAGTGAACAGTCAGATCTTGACTGTCAAGTGTTGTAAGCAGGAAAAATGCACATGTTTAATCATCTGAGTGACTTTAACAAGGGCCCAATAATGATGGCTTGATGATTGGGCCAGAGTTTCTCAGAAATGGCAAGTCTCGTGGGGTGTTCCCACTATGAAGTGGTTGTTACCAACCAAAATTGGTGCAAGGACTTAAAGTAACATTATATAGTCAGAGACACAAACATGTATTCCTAACCCTATAGTGTTAATACCACCATTTAGATGGCTTGCCCTCCTTAGCCCCCATAGAAGAGTTTAAAACTTACCTTATTTCCAGAGCCACACTGTCCCACCTCCTTGGTGACATCATCAGAATTGCAGATTTTTAGCCAATTCAATGCTTTCCAATAATACTGTGCAGCATTGCCCCAGGTATTACCTTCAGTGACCATCTGAGGAGTGGCCACTGGAGGTATCCCTAGGGCCAATGTAAACACTGCATTCTCTCTGAAAAGACAGTGTTTGCATGAAAACGCCTGAAGTCAATGATTATACTGACCAGAATAACTACATTGCGCTGTATACTATACATTAAGCTGTATATCTTACATTAAGCTGTATACTGTACATTAATCTGTATAATATACATTAAAGGACCACTATAGTGCCAGGAAAACAAACTAGTTTGCCTGGCACTATAGTGCCCTGAGGGTGCCCCCACCCTCATGGCCCCCCTCCTGCCGGACTCTAGCATGAGGAAGGGGTTAAAGGCTTACCTTTCTCCAGTGCTGGGCTCCCTCGGTGCTGGGGCCTCTCCTCCCTCTTCGGCTAAATGCGCATGCAGAGTCGCGTGCGCATTCAGTCAGTCCATAGGAAATCACAGTGAGAAGCACGGAAGCTCCTCTAGCGGCTGTCAATGAGACAGCCACTAGAGGCTGGATTAACCCATATGTAAACATGGCAGTTTCTCTGAAACTGCTATGTTTACAGCAGGCAGGGTTAATCCTAGATGGACCTGGCACCCAGACCACTTCATTAAGCTGAAGTGGTCTGGGTGCCTATAGTGGTCCTTTAACTCCTTAGTGACCAGACCGTTTTTCAATTTTCTTACCGTTAAGGACCAGGGTTGTTTTTACATTTCTGCTGTGTTTGTGTTTAGCTGTAATTTTCCTCTTACTCATTGTGACAGAACCATCTGTCTGCCTGGATTCTTACTACGTTCGTCTGTTTGTCCCCCGTTCGTATGAATGGCTGGTTTCTATAGCCCAGCCATTCGAATGACTCTTTTTCCCGAACAAACCTGCCGAACGAACGGCCACCCAAGTGAGG
Source organism: Pelobates cultripes (assembly GCA_933207985.1). Classification (NCBI taxonomy): domain Eukaryota; kingdom Metazoa; phylum Chordata; class Amphibia; order Anura; family Pelobatidae; genus Pelobates; species Pelobates cultripes. The sequence continues at coordinate 95,646,791 of OW240924.1, read as the reverse complement.
AGTGTGCTGCTGGTTAACGAAGTGATCCCAATTAGAACATTGTGGTTAACCGCAGACACTTCTCAATTAAACCAAATTCAGGGTGGTCGTCGTTCGTATGTCGACCACGAGGCAGCGGCCATTTTAAATCAAGCGAACGCCCAGCGGTGTTTGGCTCTATTTCTATGGAACTGAAAACGGACACTTTTTTCTGCCGAACACCGCTGAAACAACGAAACGCCTGGCTGCCTCCACGAAAGCATGCGAACACCGGCCGTTGGGGAGATTGAGAGCATACGAAAAGACTTAACCCAGATAGCCTTCCCATGGAGTCATTCGTATACCGAAAGACTGTAAGAACTTTGACTCCATGGCGATTGAACTATGTGTGTGGGATCTGAGCGCTATTCGCTAATAATATGCACTCAGATCCAGGCTATCTGGGGACATGTAATACGAATGGGAAATGTTCAGTTGTTATGTAGTTATATATTTTTATGTCTTTTATTATTTTATGTCTAAGATGGTGACTGGCTTTGTCCTGGAGTTAATTGAGTTACTTGGTAATTAACTCCAGGGCAGAGGGGAGGGAATCATAATGCACTATGGGTAAAATCTGTGACTGTGTGTCTGGGATGTCCCCAGATCTGTCTGTAATTTAAGTCTCCCATTTGGTCCCCTAGGGGAGTGTCCACCAAGTGGGAGACCTGCATAAATACGGGCAGGTAGCCCACAGTAAAGCCAGATTCTGTTTGACCCTCAATGCGGAGCTTCTGTCCCGTTATTGGGGGGATTTCTTCTTCACGTTTAGAGACTGCTGGATGGAACGAAAGCCGCTTGGTGAATATTGCTGTTCGACGGTTACCAGCAGTTCGTGTATTGCCGTTCGGGAGTTGGAGCCGTTCACGGATCTCGTTCGGGAGATTGCCGCTTCCCCTGCATTTGGTTCGTGTGTTACAGAGTAAGCGAACGGAGACTGTACTGCAGCCGGGGAAGGTCTACTAAACGGCGGTTTGGCTTAAAGACACTAGAGGTGTCTTAACACTCATTTACTGTACCCACACATATTATATACTGTTTTTCTCGCCATTAAATGGTCTTTCTAAAGATACCATTATTTTTATCATATCATATAATTTACTAGAAATTTTTTTCAAAATCTGTTGCGCATCTACAACCTCCCAAAAACACTAAATAGTTTCTAAATTTTGTCCTGAGTTTAGGAATACCCAATGTTAACATATTCTTAGCATTTTTTTTGCAAGTTATAGGGCATATAATAAGTAGCATGTTGCTATTCCAAATCGTTTTTTTGGGGTTTTTTTACATTGTAACACTGATATCTGTCAGGAATCCCTGAATAACCCTTCACATGTATATATTTTTTAAAAGTAGAAAAGCTAAGGTATTAAACTTGGGGTATTTTGACTTTTCATGCAACCATTTTACCACCAATCTATGCCAGATTTAAAAAAAAAAAAAAGGTGTTTTTTGTTTTTACACACATAGCAATTTAAGAATACATGTACTGAGAACTTTAAGGGTTACTGCCAAAGAACACCCCAATATGTGTTCAGCAACATCTCCTGAGAACAGTGATACCACCCATGTATAGGTGTGTCGGGTTCTCTGGGGGCTAAAATACCTTATTTGGAGGGTGCGCATTCCAGTTTTCAAACTTGGAATTTTTACAGCTTGTCATCATGCACCCATGTCCTATCTGGGATATTTGTGAAGCCGGCCAATGTAATTTACCCCCATCAAACCATATATTTTTGAAAAGTAGAAACCCTACGGTATTTCAAATGGTGGTATTTTAACACGTTCCATGCACTAATTCTACTACCAGTCTTTGTCAACCTTTTGGGCAGAGTACAGAATATTTGATAGAGTCTTAACCTCAACATCTGAGGAAAGGGATTTAGGGGTGATTACAGGTGCAAGAAAAAGTATGTGAACCCTTTGGAATGATGTGGATTTCTGCACAAATTGGTCATAAAATGTTATCTGATCATCATCTAAGTCACAACAATAGACAATCACAGTCTGCTTAAACTAATAACACACAAAGAATGAAATGTTACCATGTTTTTATTGAACACACCATGTAAACATTCACAGTGCAGGTGGAAAAAGTATGTGAATGCCTAGACTAATGACATCTCCAAGAGCTAATTGGAGTGATATGTCTGCCAACTGGAGTCCAATCAATGAGATGAGATTGGAGGTGCTGGTTACAGTTGCCCTATAAAAAACACACACCAGTTCTGGGTTTGCTTTTCACAAGAAGCATTGCCTGATGTGAATGATGCCTCGCACAAAAGAGCTCTCAGAAGACCTACGATTAAGAATTGTTGACTTGCATAAAGCTGGAAAGGGTTATAAAAGTATCTCCAAAAGCTTTGCTGTTCATCAGTCCACAGTAAGACAAATTGTCTATAAATGGAGAAAGTTCAGCACTGCTGCTACTCTCCCTAGGAGTGGCCGTCCTGTAAAGATGACTGCAAGAGCACAGCGCAGACTGCTCCATGAGGTGAAAAAGAATCCAAGAGTGTCAGCTAAAGACTTACAAAAGTCATTGGCAAATGCTAACATCCCTGTTAGCGAATCTACAATATGAAAAACACTAAACAAGAATGGATTTCATGGGAAGATACCACAGAGGAAGCCACTGCTGTCCAAACAAAACATTGCTACACGTTTACAGTTTGCACAAGAGCACCTGGATGTTCCACAGCAGTACTGGCAAAATATTCTGTGGACAGATGAATCCAAAGTTGAGTTGTTTGGAAGAAACACACAACACTATGTGTGGCGACAAAAAAGGCACAGCACACCAACATCAAAACCTCATCCCAACTGTGAAGTATGGTGGTGGGGGCATCATGGTTTGGGGCTGCTTTGTTGCGTCAGGGCTTGGACGGATTGCTGTCATCGAAGGAAACATGAATTCCCAAGTTTATCAAGACATTTTGCAGGAGAACTTAAGGTCATCTGTGTACCAGCTGAAGCTCAACAGAAGATGGGTGTTGCAACAGGACAATGACCCAAAGCATAGAAGTAAATCAACAACAGAATGGCTTAAACAAAAGAAAATACGCCTTCTGAAGTGGCCCAGTCAGAGTCCTGACCTCACCCCGATTGAGATGCTGTGGCATGACCTCTAGAAAGCGATTCACACCAGACATCCCAAGAATATTGCTGAACTGAAACAGTTCTGTAAGGAGGAATGGTCAAGAATTACTCCTGACCGTTGTGCACGTCTGATCTGCAACTACAGGAAACGTTTGGTTGAAGTTATTGCTGCCAAAGGAGGTTCAACCGGTTATTAAATCCAAGGGTTCACATACTTTTTCCACCTGCACTGTGAATGTTTACATGGTGTGTTCAATAAAAACATGGCAACATTTCATTCTTTGTGTTATTAGTTTAAGCTGACTGTGATTGTCTATTGTTGTGACTTAGATGGTGATCAGATCACATTTTATGACCAATTTGTGCAGAAATCCATATCATTCCAAAGGTTTCACATACTTTTTCTTGCAACTGTATTTCTGATGACTTAAAGGTAGGCAGACAATGTAATAGAGCAGCAGGAAATGCTAGCAGAATGCTTGGTTGTATAGGGAGAGGTATTAGCAGTAGAAAGGGAAGTGCTCATGCCATTGTACAGAACACTGGTGAGACCTCACTTGGAGTATTGTACACAGTACTGGAGACCGTATCTCCAGAAGGATATTGATACCTTAGAGAGGGTTCAGAGAGGGGCTACTAAACTGGTTCATGGATTGCAGGATAAAACTTACCAGGAAAGGTTAAAGGATCTTAACATGTATAGCTTGAAGGAAAGACGAGACGGGGGGATATGATAGAAACATTTAAATACATAAAGGGAATCAACACAGTAAAGGAGGAGACTGTATTTAAATGAAGAAAAACTACCACAACAAGAGGACATAGTCTTAAATTAGAGGGACAAAGGTTTAAAAATAATATCAGGAAGCATTACATTACTGAGAGGGTCGTGGATGCAAAGAATAGCCTTTCAGCTGAAGTGGTAGAGAAAAAGGATCACTATAGAGTCAGGAACACAAGCATGTATATAGTGGACCGAAGAAGTGTGTCATAGCCGTGTGGCTCAGTGGTGCAGCATATATGCCTATTTTACCTGAGGCCACTACTTCTGGTATAATTTGGGAAGTCAGGATGTGCTGGGAGGGTTGTCGGGCTTCTGTCTAGCAGACCAAGATGTGGGACTTCCATCCTATATCGGGGGGGGGGGGGTCTATTGCTTCTGTGCCTTCGTGTGTTGTGTGGATTAGTCTAAGATTAGTGTGGTGTTGCTATGTAAGAATAAAACTGGGTGCCCGGGGCCCTCTCATTATTCATGACGATTTGCTACTCCTAACAAACGGGAGCCTGGGGGTGTGTGGAGAGAGCATAACATGTGTGCCCCAAATGTGGGCTTGTGACTTAGGATTGGATTCTCTCTGTGGTGAGAGGACCTACATTACGGTCCACGTGTGCTCGGTTATGGGACAGTGTATCAGAAGTAACTATCGGTGGTAGTAATGAAAGAACATATATGCAAAAAAGTGTAACTTAGCTTAATATAATAAAACTTTGGTAAATGCTATATCATTGAAGAGCCTTTCAGGTAGCTGCCACTAGCCTCTCGCCTCTATGTGGGGTAAACGGGACTGTCCTTTCTGGGTCCCATCTGTGGGAGGTTGAGGGTTATGCTGGAGTTGGAGGCTGTGGGGAGAGTCTCAGTGAGTGCAGGAGTGAGGTAGCATCTGACAAGGAGGTGAGTTTCGTCGTGACCCCAATGATGACCACCATCAAAGACCAAGGTGTGCCTCATCTGTATTCCACTCAAGCGGTGCATAACTGTTGGTCTATAGGTCCTAGTGACTGTCTCCACTGCAATGTGTTCCTTGTTAAGTCCTGGAAGAATGTGAGTTGGGAGTACAAAGTCGACTGGAGTTTTGTTCCTTACTGCTGCCATAAGTAGGTTCTTATCAGAGATTGAGTAGCAGCAAGCAATTACATCTCTGGTGGCGGTAGAGGGTGCTTGCATATGCTTGTTGACCCTAAAGCAGTTGTCAAACGATATCTTTTTAGTCTATGTGTGCGGCAGGATCGTGGAAAAGGCGTCATAAGTATTGAGGCAGTTCGACAGGGCCAATGTCGTTGGGGATACCTTATCCTTATGTTAGCTTGCAGGTTGCGGTCTTCAGCCTAGTGAGCACCATAGAGTGGGAGGTTTGAAGTTGGGTAAGGTGTCTTTGAGACCCTGTACCTGTTTCCGGACCTCCATGATATCCTCCTCGTAAGCTGGTACCCGGGTCGTTACAGCCTGAACTTCTATCCGCACCAGCCCGACATCTGTTGTGTACATTTGCCGCATTTCCAGCATAATGTTGCGGATATCCTCCTTGGCAAGATTTCGTGTGTCCCCTTCCAACCCTGCTGTGGAGAGTGTCGGTTCAGCCAGTGGATCCGGAGTAGTAGATGCTCTCTGGACCGCGGTGCGTTGTAGCAGGGTACCGATATCACGGGTATCCTTGTTCTCACAATTTTTTATTTTTTGGGGATTGCCAAGCCATCATGTCTGTGCTGCATGGGGGTCTTGTGGTAGGAGACTGGATTTGTCAAAAATGCTTCCAGGGTGTTTGCACAGCCCAGCGTGTAGGCCATAGCATGTGGGCGGGCATGCCCCAGAACGTTGGTAGATTTTCCTGCCCGTCGGGGTATACAAAGAGGCAGGTGCCGGTAGCCAATTCCTTCAGGGAAATAGGGTTTGTGGTGTCGCACCCCAATGTCTCCAAAATCACATTTTTTTTACCGATTTGTCAGTAGCTTGCGGGAGCTCATGAAAATGACATCGGTATAAAGCTCTGCACCACCGTCGTGATATATTTTACTTTTTAAAACACTCATATTTGTATTGCAAAGTCTCCCGAGTATAACAATTCCCCCATGTACAGGTTTTATGGTGTTTTGGAAAGTTATAGGGTCAATATAGTGCTTGCCCAATTCAGTTTGACAGATTGGTTTGCTGGGTCTATGTTGCCTTTTGAGACCATATGGTAGCCCAGGAATGTGAATTAATCTCATCATGGCATACCATTTTCAAATGTAGACAACCCAGGGTATTCCAAATGGGGTATTTCCAGTCTTTTGTAGTAGCCAAAGTTAGCATGTTTTTTTTTGCATTAAAAAAAAAAAAACTGCACTTTTACTGGTGATATTATCACCACTTGAGTGGAATACAGATGAGGCACCCCCATGTAAGGTTTTAAAGTGTTTTGGAAAGTTACGGGGTTAAATATAGGGCTTTCCAATTAAATTCTATGAACTGTCTGCCTGGGTTGTCAGGCAGGTCTCTCAAATTATAATTAATAAAATCAAATAATTATGTAATTAATAGTTATACATATGTAGAATGTGTGTGTATATATATATACAGGCCCGGACTGGCCATCGGGCACAGCGGGCAAATGCCCGGTGGGCCGCGGTGTCCGTGGGGCCGAGGCCGGCAGGGGAGGTCCCAGGATCTCCCCTGCCGGTCTATGCAGGGCCGGCACTCTCCTAGCGCCGGCCCCGCTGTCTGCCACGACGGGCCGGTGGGGAGATCAAAGATCTCCCTCACCGGCCCACATGCGGCCGCCGGCGGGGAGGTAGGGAGACAGCCAGCTAGGCTGGAGAGAGGACCCGGCGGAGCTCTAATATGCGGCTCCGCCGGGTTCCTCTCGCGAGATCCGGCGCGTTGCCATGGCAACGACCGGATCTCGCGAGGAGTTCACTCACCCACGAGGAACACCAGGGAACACTGCCTCCCCGCCTCCAGTCCCAGCGTGCCGGTCCCCCCCTCCCAGGCTAAAGGTAAGAAGGGAGGGGGGGGAATAATACCTGTTTTTTTTTTATTATTTACCCCCCCTACATACACACAATAACATTTATACAGCACTCTCACACCCATCACACACAGCACTCTCTCACACCCATCACACACAGCACTCTCACACACACACAGCACTCTCTCTCACACAGCACTCTCACACCCATCACACACAGCACTCTCACACACACACAGCACTCTCTCTCACACAGCACTCTCACACCCATCACACACAGCACTCTCACACACACACAGCACTCTCTCTCACACAGCACTCTCACACCCATCACACACAGCACTCTCTCTCACACAGCACTCTCACACCCATCACACACAGCACTTTAACACACACAGCACTCTCTCACACCCATCACACTCACAGCACTCTCACAGAGCACTCACACACACACAACACTCTCACACCCATCACACACAGCACTCTCACACCCATCACACACAGCATTCTCTCACAGCACTCTCACACCCATCACTCTCACAGAGCACTCACACACACACAGCAATCTCACACCCATCTCACATACCCATCTCACACAGCACACTCACACCCATCACTCACACACGGCATTCTCCCATCCATCACTCACACACAGCATTCTCACAGCCTTCACTCACACACGGCACTCTCACACCCATCACTCACACACGGCACTCTCACACCCATCACACACCGCACTCTCACACACACATACTGCACCCCTCACATACACACAGAACCCCCCCCAACACACTGCACCACAAACATACACAATACTTCCAAATATATATATGTATACACGCACACACTACACTCTTAAAGGACCACTCTAGCCACCCAGACCACTTCAGCTTAATGAAGTGGTCTTGGTGCCAGGTCCTTCTAGGGTTAACCCATTGTTTTATAAACATAGCAGTTTCAGAGAAACTGCTATGTTTATCAATGGGTTAAGCCTTCCCCCAAAGCCTCTAGCAGCTGTCTCATTGACAGCCGCTAGAGGTGCTTGCGTGCTTTTCACTGTGAAAATCACAGTGAGAGCACGCAAGCGTCCATAGGAAAGCATTATAAATGCTTTCCTATGCGACCGGCTGAATGCGCGTGCAGCTCTTGCCGCGTGTGCGCATTCAGCCGACGGGGCGGATCGGAGGACGAGAGCTCCCCGCCCGGCGCTGGAAAAAGGTAGTTTTAACCCCTTTCCAGAGCCGGGCGGGAGGGGGTCCCTGAGGGTGGGGGCACCCTCAGGGCACTATAGTGCCAGGAAAACGAGTATGTTTTCCTGGCACTATAGTGGTCCTTTAACATACACACTCTGGATTCCCTATACACACACTAGATTCCTTGTAAGCAAACACATTCTACACCCCTAAACACACACACACTATAGCCTGTATGCACACACTTGCTATATCCCCAATACACACATTCTCTACAGCCCATAGCCACATATGCATCACATTACACCACAAACACAACACGACTAAAACCGACCTTATTACACAATACCACACCACGACCAGCTCACTCTACACACACGCAATACCACAAGCAGGCTCCAAACACATGCACAATACTCTTTCCTGGCCTTTTGTCTCCTGGTATCCATTTATAGACACCAGAGACAAGTTGCAAGGAAACACAGTGCAAGCATGTTATTAAATTTGCTTGCACTGTGCAAAACAAATACAGGACTTTTTTCTCATGCTAGAGCTCTTCAGCAGAGCTCTGCGCATGGTCTGCCCTGGAAGAGCATTGAACCAACATGCTCACTTTGAGAGGAGGCGTGTCTGTCATTGGTGACAAAACACACCTCCTCTGCCCCGCCCCCTTTTTAGTGGGCCGCTGTGTTAAAAAAATGCCCGGGCCGAATTTTTCTCCCAGTCCGGCCCTGTATATATATATATATATATATATACTTATATATATATATATACATGTGTGTGTTTATATATATATATATATATATATATATATATATATACACAAATACACATATACATATAATATACATATATTATGTGTGTATATACACATAAACACACACACTTTTATTTCCTATATATGTATAATATATTGAAAAATAATTAAAGCATTTTATAATATATTATGCATATATACTGTATACATACAATTTAATTACAAGTGTATTTTGAGATATATGTATACATTTCTCAACGTACACTTATGATGCAATCATATAAATGAATATTATTATTATTATTATTTTATTATTTATATAGCGCCAGCAAATTTCGTAATGCTGTACAATGGGTGGACTAACAGACACGTAATTGTATCCATACAAATGGACACACAGGAACAGAGGGGTTGAGGGACCTGCTCAATGAGCTTACATGCTAGAGGGAGTGGGTTATATTGACACAAAGGGTATAACTAGGGGTAATGAAATAGGTTGCTAGAAAAGTAATCACTGAGAACTTAGTAGGTTAACAGTTTAGATGATATGCTTTCCTGAAGAAGTGTGTTTTCAAAGATTTTTTTGAAGGCGTGGAGACTGGGTCAAAGTCTAACGGAGAAGGGAAGGGAGTTCCACAGAAAAGCCCTGGAGAAGTCTTGGAGGCGAGCATCAGATGTGGGAGTACAGACAGAGGATAGGCGTAGGTCTTCGGCAGAGTGCAGGGGCATCAACGGGACCTATTTGTGTATTAGGGAGGATAGGTAGGTTGGAGCAGCATTATGTAGGGACTTGTAAGTAAGCACCAGAATCTTAAATTGAGCCCTATATTTAACTGGAAGACAATGTAGGGACTGACAGAGCGGGGAGGCATGGGAGGTGCGGGCAGACAGAAAAATTAGCCTGCCGCGGCATTCATTATAGATTGCAGCGGTGCAATCTCGGAACTCGTAAGACCAGTGAGAAGGGGATTGCAGTAGTCAAGGCAAGAAAGAACAATGGCATGGACCAGCACCTTAGCTGCGTCTGGAGTTAAATAAGGGCGGATGCGAGCTATGTTTTTGAGATGGAAGCGGTATGATTTGGCTATTGACTGGAAATGAGGGGTAAAGGAAAGGTCAGAGTCAAAGAGAACACTTAGGCAGCAAGCCTGCAAGGTAGAGGTGATGGTGGCGCCGTTGACTTGGAGGGAGACAGACACAGGAGTAGTAGTCTTATATATGTATGATATGTAATAAAATGCTTTAATTATTTTATAATATATTATACATATATAATATCTGTATAATAAATTTATTTTATCATTTTTTATGTGTCAGGGGGATTGTCTGACAGCTCAGACAGTTCCCCTACTGGCAGTTTCATAGACTCCAATTGTGGCCATGTGATCATGGTGCTATAACATTGCTGTATGGAGGGATAATATATTCATACCTAGGTGCCAATACTCCTCAGCACTCCCTCAAATTCCCAACAAATTAAAATATAATACAAAAAGAGATTGCACAGTAGACTACTCCTAAGAGATACATATAAATGCTTTATTAAACCAAAACAGGTTATAACAAACACAAAGCACAACAATCAAATGGAGCACCACATCAAATTTGAAGTAACAACAATAAAGCAAAAACCCTTTAACAGTGGTACTAACCACAACTTACTCAAGCCTATCCTGGCAGAAACACGAGCCCCTAATACCCCCAACATTTAAGCACCTTCTGGCTGCCTTTATCAACACCCTTGTGTGAAATCTCTTTTTTGTATTACATGTAATCATGGTGATCACATGGCCCTGAAGTGCCGGAGATGTAGGAGCTGCTGCAGGAGGACTGCTGGGATCTTGGGAAGTCCCCCCTGACCAGGATCGCCATGGATCGCTGGTCCAGGTGAGTGCAGGGCTCTGATTTGCGGCGGACGTACCAGGTCCGTCCGAGGTCGTTAATAACCGTTTGTTGTTGGACGTACCTGGTATGTCCGCGGTTCAGAAAGGGGTTAAGCTGTATATCGGATATTGAGCTGTGTATTATACATTAAGCTGTAGTTATTTTGGTGACTATAGTGTCCCTCCTGAATATCTGCTGCTAATGGCTTTGTGTCAGATACCACAGGACACATTCGGAGTTCTTGTGGAGTCCATGCCTTGATGTATCAGAGCTTTTTTGGCAGCATGAATATTAGGAAGATGGTTTTAAAGTTGTGGCTGATCAGTGTATGTTCGATGTTACATTTTTCTGTAAAATGTAAGAAAACAGATAAGTACAAAATTAATCTGATAAATATAAATAGACTGAAGTTAAAATTAATAAAATTAAGAGAAATTTGGAGTATGGTCTAACGGAACTTTGCGGAACATGTACTGAATGTGTGGTGAAAGGCTGGGCCAAGAGTTACATATCTTCATGCTAATGTCCCAAATTACAGAGGTTGCTCTCTCTCCCCCTGCCCATATCTTTTGGTGCCCATTCTGCCATGGAAAATAAATGGCCCTGATATATGACAATGGCTATAAAGTTGACTTATGTTGGCTTTTGATCTCACTGTTCTACTGATCTTTCCTCACACCATTTGTGATTTCTGCTAATTCATTTGGACTTTACAGAGCGGGAGTTTGTAAGCTTCCCACATTGAATGTAGCATTAGCACACTGACCATTGTAAAATATTGTACACTAAAATAAATTTACCAAAAAAAAAACCTTTATTAATGTCTTCCCAGGACCAAACAGCAGACTATTACACAGGGGACAGAAAACATCAACTAGCTCCACACACTGAGAACTCGATTTTGGGAGCAGGACTAACATTTCAGTACCAATGCTATAAAACCTTAATGAGTCCCTCCAAGCTATTGCTCACCAATCTCGTTTTTAATTAATTAGTTATTATTGATTCCAATAATAGTTCATATTTACACATTTGTTTGAGTAATGTATAATTTTTGCTTAAGATATCATTTTAATTTTGCATTTTATTTGAAATGATATTAAAATTGGCTAATCACATTTCTACATCTAGTTTAAATATAAATATGTAATTAATCCTTGATAGGGAAGAACACCCCAATCCCCACTGGGTCACCCTCTGTGCACTCAAACACAAGACCAAACAAGCCTGGCATAGTCCTAAAAGATGATTTCTGTTTTATCCTTTTCTTAGTAAGGACAACGCAGACAAACGAGATCTGGGCCTAACCTTCATAATACCTGGAACATTCAAATCTGAAAAAAGAGACCAAGATCACCGCTAAAAAAATTGGTTTTAGTCGAGAACTACAAATGTCAACTGAGACACAGTTACTTTGCTGAAAGGGTTGTGGATACATGGAATAGGCTTCCAGTGAATCCTTTACAGCAGTGAACACAAGGACTCTGGATAGTATTAATACTTTCCTAACACAATGTAACTTATGGTCTTGATACAGGATAATATGTATCAGGACATCATATTATTATTAAGGTCACATATTGCCTTTTTGAATATCCCGTTATTGTGTGATGTCGTCTGCTGGATGTGCAATGGCATATTCACAATTTGACACTTAATGTTATTTTTTGTTTCCGCTTCCTATTAGTATGCATTTGAGTTGAACTTTGTGTTAGCCTTTATTCTTGACCGAGGCATGAAGTAGTGGGGGATATTGTCAATTAGGAGCCAGGGGAGAGGTTTACCAATCATTAGCAGGTTGAGACATCCTTCTTATCAGGTAGGTGTTCTTTATCAGTTGTCTTTACAATACAGGTTTAACATTAACATACAAATGCTTTCCTCTAATTACTAAACCCCCAAACTAGTTCAACAATTAACTCATCTTTTGCTAAACCCAAACATTGACTGGAAAGAACTCTGGAAAACAGCCATTTGTGAAGTTAAGGGAAAAAAGAATGTTGTACTCCAAAAGCCTAAACAATGATTTCTGTCAATGTTAATCAGATTAATAAATTACGCAAATGTTATGTAAACAAGCTTTATGTCCACACATTTTCAATAAAAGGAGACCTCAGGGCACGGTAAGACTTTTAGCACCTGTATGCTAGATGACGAAATGGAGAGGCCATCTGAGAGGAGTCTCCGGGACACAGTAAGACGGGGGCTGGATGATCAGACAAATCCTGGTGACTAAGCAAGCTACCACGTCAGACTCAAGGTAAACCCTAAACAACAAGTTCATTCCTGCTGGGTTCATGACAAAACATAAGTCACCCCCAATCAACTGGATCACTCAGGGAGAGAAACTGCAGCTCTGCAGGCCACTTGGACCTGGCATTAATTATTGTAAAATAAATAACTGAGCGAAAAACGAGAAGCAGAGAAATGAAAGGTCGACATGGAGTATTCATGGCTTGTTAGACTGATAAATTGACCCCTCCCCATACTGGGACCCCTCCCCATACTGGGATTTAAAGTGAGGTTTACACTTATTAGTAAATTCGAATGTTATTAAAGTTAATATAGGACCGAGGGATTTAACCCTTTCATGGAGTCTCCTAATGAAATTGAGAATTATAGAGAATCGATAAAAAAAATTACAAATTCAAATCTATCTATCTATCTATCTATCTATTTCTCCATCTATCTATCTATCCGTCCATCTGTACGCCTGTCCCTCCATCCATTCATCTCTCCCTTCCTCCATCCATCCCTCCTTCCATGCCTCCCTCTCGTCCTCCCTCCCTTCCTCCCTCCATCTCTCCATCCATCCCTCAATCCAATCATCCCACCATCCCTTCCTCCTTTTTTCTCTCAATCCATCCATACATCCATCCCACCCACACTCCTTACCTCCCTTCATCCCTCCATCCATCCATCCATCCATCCATCCCTCCATCCATGTATTTACAATAGGCTTGTTAATACTATGAAAGGGTGGATTCTTTGATTTGCCCCTATGTTAATCCAGTCCTGATTAGCACCTTGGGTATATAAGTAATGGTAACCTTCTAGAGATAAAGTGTTAGGTTACTCAAATAAGGGGAGGGGGGGAGGGGGTAAGCCCCAGATAGAATTTGCTATGAAACCAAGGAAACACAGAATTAAACCGTTTAGAAGATAAACCCTTAATGGTGAAAAGCGTGTCGGGACGTTACACAGTATGGTGTTGGTCGAGGAGATATGGGATGACATGTACCAAGACCTTTATGACATTACCACTCATACTTCAATTATTTAATTTATTTATTTGATTTCCTTTTATTTCCTTTTGGTTACTATCTGTTACAGCCAACTAGTTGAGCTAGATACCTTTATAACCACTTCGCTTACCAAGTATTAGGCTGGATATCTAAGAGGAGGTGGGGGGTGCCCTAGAAGGGAAGTTAGTGTTCCATCCAGTTATACCTGCAGGACTTTCTCCCCACTTTATTCACACATTTTGTTACATCTCTCCCCTGCTGGCTAATTGAATATGCTACAAATGTTTTATCCTTTTTCTTTTTGTTCTTTTTTTTTTGTTACTTTATCTTTCGCTAACACGTTTTTTTCACATATTGCAATGCATGGTGTGATCACCAAGCCATTATCTATTTATTTATTACGTTTTTTCTTACAATTTGATTTATATTTAGATCACTCACTTTTTTTTTTTCTTCAAGATTTCCTTTAATATTATTTTCATTACAATCCTTGTTTGATAAAATATATTTTCTGTAGGATTTTTTCCTATTATAGATATCAATTATATCTGCAATCAAGTATTTTAAATGAAACATTTTAAATAATTATATTAAAAGTGACGTTTTATTTGGGTTACTCCTTGCACAAAAGGGTTTATCTTCTAAACAGTTTATTTTTGTGTTCCCTTTATTTCTTTGGGTATATAAGTTGTATTAACTTGGTGTTATTACATTTGGCTTGGTCTGGGTTTTGTTTGCTGAAAATGTATGAGAATGACTTAAAGATGTCATTTGCTTGAGTCCATTTTGTCCCAATTTCATCCCCTGATTTAAATTTCCCATTTAGCTAGAGGTGTGAACGCAGTAAGATACAGTAATGGCAACGTCACTGGGCTAGACTTTTAGAATCTTGATATATTATAGCCCGAAGGAATGTTTTAGCAATAACATGTCCCTATATAAATTGTTTAGAACAATATGGTATCAATAAATGAAACATCACTTCACCTTCATTTTAATCTGCACTTGATTTGCCAAATATTATCATAGCACCAGCCAATCAATTATCTTTCTATGGTTTAAACATGTTACACAATGCTGTAAGTTAAAGGGACACTGTGGGCACCAAGCCCACTTCAGCTCATTGAAGTGGTCTGGGTGCTCTGTCCCTTTTGCACCTCGTGCTGCAATGTAAACATTGCAGTTCCAAAGAACTGCAATGTTTATATTGCAGCACTGTCTGCCCTCAGTGGCTGTCTACCAGACAGTCACTGGGGGGCACTTCTAGGGTAGTAATGGAATTTTGGTCCGTTACCTGACGCTGGACGTCCTCACGCTCTGCATAAAGGACCTCCAGCATCAGGTTTTTCTCCATATAAAAGCATTGATTCCATGCTTTCATATGGGGAGGTCTAATGCACATGCGCATTAGACCCCGCTCATCGCAGGGCGGATGAACCTCTTTGTCCCCAGGTGTCTCCGGACTGGGCCATGTTCCAGGCCTCATTCGGTGGTACGCCAGTATAGCTCCCTATGGAGGTGGCAGCTCTGGCCCAGCCTCCGGTGGTTACGACTCCACTACTCCAATCCACCTCCGCGCCCACCAGTGAGTCCTGTGCTACTTTAGTGGATGGTCAGGTGGGACGTGGGGGTAACCTGGTCGGTTCTGGGGCTTGGGGTTCGGGTTCGGGTTGAGGTGCCTGAGTGGGCACTTGGATAACTGGGAGCACAGTTCAGCGGCCCCTTCATTGGATGCACAGGTTAGGGTGGGACCCTTCTTCGGTTACTTCTTCTGGGGGCTACCCTTGGAGGACTTGCCCCTCCTGATAAGGAGTCTAAGGACAAGTTCCGGTATCGGAAGATCCTCAAAACGTTTGGGAATTAGATCAGGGCCTTTTCGATCCTGGCCAGTATTATAGGGGAAAAGGTGCCTGAAAAATGCTCTGCCCTGTTTTGTTATCAGGATATGGTCTGAACTGCATGTTGGGTATATGGGGGGTTAAGCCGGTGGCACTATGATGAGCAGTTTCACCAGTGGATGGTGGATATTGGTTTGTAACTGGGGGGGGGTGAGCGGCGCATTGGGACACTCCTCTGTGTCGGCCTTGCCCAGGTGCACTGGTTGCTGCTGGCAATACAATGAAAGTCAGTGTAAATGGGGGAGCAGTTGCAAGTTTACATATTACTGCTCCGTGTGTGGGGGTTCTCACTCAGTCTCCCGCTGTTTCAAGTGGGGTAAAGCCGGTGAGTGCAGGGATACCGTGGTCTTGAAAGGTGATGATTCCACTGGACGTCAGCACGATGTTCCCGTGGCTAAACCGCTATAGGAACTGCAGGGCAGCAAAGCTGCTCCTTGGGGGTTTCCTTGATGGGTTTTGGATTCTTCTGGGATTTTTCAGAACCTCAAGTCAGTTTGGGATCACCCCGAGGTGGTGGCTGCCAAGATCAATAAGGAGCTGTCTCTTGGTTGGATGGCTGGCCTGTTCTCGGCCCCGTCACTCCCTAGCCTACATGTCTCCCTGTTGGGGGTGGAGCATAAGAAGGAGCTGGGTAATTTTCAGCTGATTCATCATTTGATTCACCTTCAGGGGTTAGGTGAATAGTAATATTGATGAGGAGCTGTGTAGAGTGTCGTACGCATCATATGATGCGACGGTTCAGATGGTTTGGGTGGCAGGCCCAGGGGCTGTTATGGCAAAAGTGGATATAGAGGCTGCCTTTCGGCTGCTACCAGTCCACCCTGATTGCCACCACCTATTGGATTATTCCTTCCAGGACTGTTATGTGGACTTGTGCTTGCCAATGGGTTGTTTGATTTCCTGATTCTATTTCGAATGCTATCGTAGATTCCTGGAATGGATGGTGCGGGAAGAGGCAGCGTGTATGTTGGTTCTGCTGGTTCAAATGTGTGTTCACACCTTCTCTGAACACTGGAATCGGTAGCTCGGTTCTTCAGGATACCGCTTGCCCGGACAAGGCACTGGGCCCTTCCACTTGTTTGAGCTTCTTGGGGACTGAGATTGATTCCATTGCTGGGGAATGTCACTTGCTAGAGAATAAAGTTTTGGACCTGCGCAGCTTGGTTTCTGCCACCAGGTCCCCCAGAAAGATCCAATTGCGACACCTGCAGTCGCTTTTGGGTAAGCTGCAATAGTGATCATCGCTATGAGAAGGGTGTTTAATCGCTGCTTGGCAGCGGAGACCGCGCTGGTGGACTGCCCTCATCATTATGCTTATCACTCGCCCATTGCGCGAGAATCTGTCGGTTTGGTCCGTCTTCTTGGACGGGTTTAATGGTAAGTCGTATTGGCAGGCGCCTGGTGTTAAAATGCTGAGCTCCATCTGTTCACCGGCGCCGCAAGTGCATTGGGTTTCGGGGCCATCTTTGGGGCCCACTGGTGTGCCGAATCTTGGCCGGAGTCTTGGCATTCAGCGGGGTTGACTAGGAACCTTGCTTTCTAGGAGCTTTTTCCTATCGTGGTGGCAGTGGAGATCTGGGGTGATCTGATCAGGGATCGTAGGGTCATCTTCCACTGGGATAATATGGGGGTTGTGCAGGCCATCAACAATTTGTCTGCTTTCTCCTCTCCAGTGGTTCGTCTTCTGTGGCTCCTGGTGCTGCGCTGTTTGGTTCTGAATGCGTATTGTAGGGCTGTGCATGTGTCTGGGGTTGCTAATGTTACAGCGGATCCTCTTTCTCATCATCAGTGGCGGGAATTCAGGGCTGCGGCACTGGGGTGGACGAGGTGGGTTTTCCATGCCCAGAGGACCTGTG
>OW240924.1:95587518-95617254 GCA_933207985.1 Pelobates cultripes | reverse complement strand
ATTGCTAAACCTTAATCCAGATTGAGTTTCCTCCCATTGTCTGGAAATCACATGGGTGCAGTCAGACGGGCACAGCTGTTTAACCTGAGCTGGGGCCATAGAATCGATAGTGAGCTCCCTGGATTTACACCCCTGAGGTGCTGATCTAGGCATTCTGGTTGTTTTTTTACTACATTTCCTCCTTCTTAGAATTATGCGATTTATAATCCAACAGTAACCACAGAACCACAGTAGGAGATCATGTGCTCAAGCTAGAGCTAACGTCCTATCAGCCAACACAATGTCCTCCGCCACATTATTATTATTATTATTATTATTTGTGATGAACTGAGCCTCGTCACGTGTTCTTGGAGGGGCCTGATGGCCAGACTCTTACCACAAGATTATGGGCCCTTTAAAAAAACTATGTGAGCAGACTTCGTTCGTGAGATTTTATATTTGGTTCGGGAACCAACAGCCGCACGAACCTAAGACCACCCTGGAGCTTGTTAAGCCTGATTGCTACTTTGTAGCAATTTCCACCACAGTGTTCTAAGTGCTCGTCTGGGTGGCCACTATTCCTATGGACGACCACGAGGTGGTGGCCATATTGTTCCCGGGAACGCAGGGAGCAGTGTTTGGGCATGAATCTCATGGAACTGAAAACGGACACAGAAATTCCCGAACACCTCTGGACTTCCAGCATCGTCTGTGTTCGGTTCTACAAGATTTATAAAGGCGCTGTTCGGTGCAAACATTCCCCTGAACAAGGGGATCAGAGTAAGACTATTGACTCTGCTCAGTAGTTTGTTCGTTTTTAAACTACCGAACTAGACCGACCGCAAGCCCTGATTCTCTGGAACTTTTTTGGGCATGGGACCATGTGGGCTGTCAGTCAAATTATGATTTTCAGGAAATTCCTGAACCCCATAACTGATCTGGGTGATTTTTGGATATGTTGTACACCCAGATCAGGGCTATCAGAGGATGTAACTTTTGTGGGGGCTTTGTGTGTTTTAAGGTATTTTTGTAAAAAATTATGTTTTCTATGCCTGGAGATAATTGAGTTTAGTACAGTGCTGACTCAATTATCTCCCAGGCATAGGGGAGGGATTTACCTATTTTGTATGGGAGTGTCCTGGACCTGAGAGCCAATGTAATTGTGTATATTTTTTTACTCTCAGGTCCAGGAGGGAGTGGCCCTTGCATGTGGACATGCATATAAGGCAGTTGTGGCTGCCATTAAAGATATTTGCTTTACCGTTCATGAAGTCTAGGCTCATGTTTGGGGGATTGGAGAGCTATATTCCCTCTGGGGATTGCTATAATCACTATACTCCCTTGTATCACAATGATTGCTCTTGTAAGAGCAGCCAGCTTCACTCTTTGGACTAGGAGAAGTCTACCCACTGGAAGCTAGATCCTGGTCTTGTGTCCAGTGAGGGTGGATGGCAGCGAGACCCTAACCAAGCTGCGGTGGTTATGGTGTCTGGTGCGGTGCTTATGGTACTCAAGGATTACTAGGAAGCAGTGATTAATGGAGGTATCCAGTCGGGGTGCCAGGCAGTCCATCACAATTATTATAATTATTATTATTGCCATTTACATAACACCAACTCATTCCGCAGCACTTTACAATATTATAACGCTAAAACAAGCAGAATATGGCGAAAACAAGGCAGGATGAATGGCATAGTACCCCATAATAAGAGCCTACAAGAAAAATAGAGTGCTGACCTTTGTTTCCAACAGAAGCAATTTGGATCACTCAAGGCCATGTATATTTGGTGGGATGAGGAGGGCATATCATATCTGGAGATATGCATGGCACTATTAATAGGGCCTACTTTCCATTTTCCCATTCAGCACAATACTGCTGGCTCCTGATTGATGGGGTCATTTCTCGTTTTACATTAAATAGCTTCTGCTGCCAATTTCCAGCTATAGTGACCTCCTTCACGTTAATGGATGTTTCGAGAGATGTAATAGAATCATCTGTCTATTGACACTCACCAGTGCTTAGCACAAGGCCATTAATTTAAACAGCAGCTATTCATATAAACAATATATTTCCGCAATGTTAGGATATCCCACCTCCGCAATGTTAGGATATCCCACCTTGGGGAGGTTTGAGGCCCAGTGTTACAGTCCACATGTATTACATTCTGCTTAGTAATAGTAGTGATCTACGTATTGTAACATCTGCCGTGGTAATGTGTGATGGGCTATGATTCTAACCTACCTTTAATGGTACGTCATGTGTTTATGGAAGTCTCCGTTACAGGCCGTTTTCATATGAGCCAGGCTTAGATATTCTTTTCAGTTTTTGTATTTTTTTTTTTAACCTAAAATTATGTAATCGTTGTCAATTCTCTGCAATTCTGGGCACACAGTGGCAAAAAGCATGAGATGGCAAGTAGATTAATAATTGAAAACAATTTATAAACAATAAATTCTTAAACCTTGTGTTTCTTTAAACCTTAATGTTAGGGCTTATCAAATAATGCTCCCATTTGGTGTGTGTAAACTTTAATGTAACAGTTTATCAAATAATGCTCCCATTTGGTGTGTGTGTGGTATGTCAATGCAAAAATCAGCCTTTTTGTATCTCTCATTTCAGCAGACATTTATATGAACACATTTGATAAATTTACCGTATTCCTCTGGTAGACCCATCCACTTATGAACTGGAAAGTGATCTTGGTGGTTTAAAGATCAATTTAAACATAATGAAGTATGATAGCTTGTTATTCAATAGCTAAACTTGCATATATAATCAAATCAAAATAAATCTTACGTTTCAAAGTAAACAGTGTTCCATCTCATAGCATATAATAACTGTTTGATACTTGTATATTTAGTGGAGTGAAACGTGATATATACACAAATCCTCAGTATGTGAAACAGTAGCAGCGGACAAGCACTGCTAACAGACTCTTTCAGATTGCCAGGCATACATGCTAACTTATTTTCCACACGCTTTGATCATGTATGTAGAAAACATGTCAGAGACAGGAAGTTAGGGCTATAGACATTTAAAAGTAACACATCCCCGACGAGCCACATCTCCCACCTGCAGGACGAGGCTTTTATCAGGAACATTGACCTGCAGATAGAGTAATCCCATACATAATTATTGAAGACTATTGTTGAATCTAATAAGCTCTCACCACTAGCTCTCCTGTATTTATAAATGTGCTATTTGCCCGTTTGTTGACCTGTTCGATTAAATAACTATGTTAAGGTTTCTATTGCTGTAGCTCAGTGCTTTTATCTTTCTCATCTGATACCAATTGCAAATCATGTAATTTTCATATAGGATGGGAGAGATAAATTAATCATATGATATAGAAAATGGCAGACATTTCTCATATAACCTAGGAGCTGGAGAAAAGTTATCAAAAACTATTTCATAATATCAGATTGATAGTTTCCTAGATAATTTTGATATTTAATTTACTGGCCTACTTTACTGTGCATAACATCAGTGCCTGGGTCTTAAATCCTATCTTTTGGAAGAATAAAAAGTTGTCAACTATTGAGGAGCCTTCACTAAATACAGTCCTAGTGATAGGAACTAGTGAAAAGCATACACTGGGCTAAGTGATAATCCTAGGACCTAGTGAGGAATCCACACTAGGCTCAGTCCTAAAAACTAATGAGGAGCTAAATCCAAGGAACTAAGGAAGAACCTACACTGAGCTAAATCCTAATCCTAGAAACTAGTGAGGAGCCTACACTGGGTTCAGTTCTAATCCTAGGAACTAAGGAAGAACCTACACTGGGCTCAGTCCTATTCCTAGGAACGAAGGAACTGGGCTCAGTCGTAGGAACTAATGAGGAGCCTATGCTGTGCTCATTCCTAATCCTAGGAACTAAGGAAGAGCCTACACTGGGCTTAATCCTAATCCTAGGAACTAAGGAACTGGGCTCAGTCCTAGGAACTAACGAGGAGCCTACGCTTGACTCAGTCCTAATCCTAGAAACTAAGGAAGAAGCTACACTGGGCTCAGTCCTATTCCTAGGAATTAAGGAACTGGGCTCAGTCGTAGAAACTAATGAGGAGCATACGCTGTGCTCATTCCTAATCCTAGGAAGTAAGGAAGAGCCTACACTGGGCTTAATCCTAATCCTAGGAACAAAAGAATTGGGCTCAGTCCTCGGGACTAACGAGGAGCCTACGCTGGACTCAGTCCTAATACTAGGAAGTAAGGAAGAACCTACACTGGGCTCAGTCCTATTCCTAGGAACTAAGGAACTGGGCTCAGTCGTAGGAACTAATGAGGAGCCTACACTGTGCTCAGTCCTAATCCTAGGAACTAAGGAAAAGCCTACACTGGGCTTAATCCTAATCCTAGGAACTAAGGAAGTTGGCTCAGTCCTAGGAAATAACGAGGAGCCTATGCTGGACTCAGTCCTAATCCTAGGAACTGTCAGGATTACAGAATGATCCAGCACGTAGAATTGTGTAACACAGAGGACTGATAGGTAACATATACCGGACCTTTGAATGGCCGGACTAACGTACCAAAGAATAGTCAGGAATAGCCGGGGTCAAGGGAAACAGAAAGAGACACAATGATAAGGAAAAGCAAGGAGTCAGGGATGTCAGAAAACAGGGAAGTCAAAAACAATGCCAAAGTCAAATAACAAGATTCAATAACGCGCTCTCAGACAACCACAAGGGAAACCACGACAGGGCACTGAGCAGGATGAGAACTGGTCCTAAATACCCCTCCTCTAGATCTGATAGGCTGTAACTGGCCTTTGACCCCAAAGGCAGTTACCAGGTTCCCATTTGTATAATTGCTGCTCAGCATTAACCCTTCTGTGGATTTGGTTGCTGCTCGGCACAACTTTTCATGTGTGGACAGTAAATGCCATTAACCACATTTTTATAAGCGGATGAATACGTGACAGGAACTAAGGAAGAGCCTACACTGGGCTTAATCCTAATCCTAGGAACTAAGGCACTGGGCTCAGTCCTAGGAACTAGAGGAGCCTACACTGGACTCAGTCCTAATCCTAGGAACTAAGGAAGAACCTACACTGGGCTAAATCCTAATCCTAGGAAATAGTGAGGAACCTACACTGGGCTCAGTGAAAGGAACTTGTGAGGAGAACATACTGGTCTTAGTTCTAATCCTAGGAACTAATGATGAACCCTCACTGGGCTTAGTCCTAATCCTTGGAACTAGTGAGGAGTTTACACTGGGCTCACTCCAAATCCTGGAAACTAACGAGGAACTTACCCTGGGGTCAGTCCTAATCCTAGGAACTAGTGAGAAACCTACACAGGGCCAAATTCTAATCAAATAGTCAGGAATAGTAAGAAATTTACGATGGGCTCAGTGAAAGGAACTAGTGAGGAGAATATACTGGGCTCAGTTCTAATTCGATGAACTAAAAAGGAACCCTCACTGGGCTTAGTCCTAATCCTTGGAACTAGTGAGGAACCTACTGCCAAGCTGTCAGATTTTATCAGCAAGACACCGCTAGGATCCAACTATCCTCTTCACCAGATCATTATTTCAAAAATTCTGATTACTTTGCCAGTTCTGTTTGTTCTTAATTTTTGCAACTCTGTATTAATTGCCTTGCCCATCTATCACCTAGCACTTTTGGAATAATAAGTGTTGGATCATTTACCCTTCCTTATTATCATTATTATATTTAACTAAACAAGTGTACAATGGATATATCATGGGGATTTTTGCATGCCGGGCAGGTGTTTATTAAAAAAGAAAAAAAAAATGCAATGTTAACAATCATGACAAGGGATGATAATTTGTTTTAAAAAAACAACTTTGGTGAAGACCTTATACTTGTGTGCCCGAGAAATAGCTGATTGCAGTCTTTTCTTTTTTATCCAATTCAAAGTATACCTGATTTAATTTTACCGAACATTAATTCTCATTCTTTTAAAGTTATCTGCTCTTATCTGATATGTTACGTGTAAAATATAATCGACATATAGCAACATGTATTCTGATTATAATATATATTATTTTGTTCCGAGTTATCAGATTTCAGTAAAATAGTTATTAATCACTCATCATGCCATTGTCATGGGTCACAGTGGGTTTCCTTTTAAGGTAAGGAAGTGGCTGGAATTTAAAGGCAGTCACAAAGGATCATGGGTTATTGGGGTCAGAATGTATTAAGGATAACAGCAGTGTTTGAAGCTGGCGCAACAATAAAAATTATATAAAGCATTTCTGTGGAACCACAGAAAAAAAATATGGAGGGATTTTCTTGTAAATCTTTACAAATTACAATTATTTATCAGTCAAATTATTGAAGATCTTGAATTCTAAGATTTAGAACTGGTCTCCATTGAAACTATGTCATATTATGCAATCTTACAATAGCGGATACAGGACAGTTTCAAGTCAGTCTTGGGGAAAATAAGTGACCAGCAACCCTGTGTGTAGAAGGGGCCTAGTAGCAAAATGAAGGGATCTTTGCTGTATTTAGACAGTGAGTGCTGTGATATGACTCATATCTGGTGTATTCTGAGTATAGTGCTCAATAAATCAGATTTTGTATCACCTAGAGACATTGCTTAGAGACACCTAGAGACATCAGCTCAGAAAGTGCTGCAGAAAATGGGACAAGTATAACAGAAGATGACTCCACTAGCCTTATGATATACTCGAGTTGATGTGCGTAGGTAGAGGGTAACTGTGTATGGGCATAAAACCTTTACCATTGATAAGCCCACCACTTATTCCCAAAATGAACCACAGCAGACTTGCTTTGGAGTAAATAGGCCACAGTTTTATTATAAATATATAAATATTAAAACTTCAACTTAACACAAGCACTATATACTTATTTACTCAGTAAATAGATACGTCACTGAGTACCACCTTGCAAACCAAACATAACTTAGCGCAGCTGCCCCTCCCCCTCGTTCCAACCAGTACATGGCCTTTTCTTGGGCCTTCCATTTCATAATGCTAACCATTAGCCACTTATTGGCTCAGTGGGCACCTCCGTTATCTATGTACCTATCTATCTGTACCTGAGGTTAGGGGAGGGACAGCCCTACCCATCCACTTTCCACTGGTCCAACTCCTGGTTGACAAGGGCTATATACCGCCACAAGACCCGCTAGTTTAGCCCCTAAATCAGCGTGGCCGCCCCAGCACTAAAGCCATGGTCTCCTCCAGTGCAAACTGCAATGCTAAATTAAACAGATCCAGTTCAACCTCCGTCAGGTGGACCCCATCACTCTTAAAATAAATTGCTGTGATATGCTCAAAATGCGGTGATGCACCATGAGCCCCCCCATTCCCTTCACAAACCCGCTTATTAAGTTTGATTCTGTTCCGTTCAAGAGCCCTGGGGTCTCTTGCCCCCCTCCAATAGTTCTGATATAGCACCTTGGACCACACCAGATACACCCTCGGGAATCTGAGCTAGAGCTCAGCCAACTCTTTCTGGATCATCTTCCCCAGGTCCCACACCGGAATAGTGCCAAGATCGCCCCCCACCAGCATGAATAAGGATAACATCAGGAACACCGAACAGGCCAGATAAATGGACCAATCCCGGCAACAGGTGCTCCCACCACTTCCACAGCTGGCGACATGCCCACGTGTAGTCACCCGGGACATACTGCAGCCTGCTGTTGCTCCCAATGTATATACGAATGGCCGATGACCACTTTCCGGCACCTACAACGACAAAAGGGGAAATAGAATCAGTCCAGTTGGACGCACATATGATTGGAACCTCCCAGATTTCCATCTTCCAATCCTTTGGATAACTTCCTCAGTCAACCCCAGGCGAGATGCCTCAGTGGCAGCCCCTATTCAAAAGGAGTGCCCCCCAAACTCTGCACTAAGTAGCCCCAAAATCTTCAAAGCCATTGCAAAAAACCCTAATATATTGGAACCGGGATAAGAAACTGGCATCCCCGTGAAACAACAAAGGACTCAGGCCTGCTGGGCGTACCTTCCAGAAAGCATGAAGACATGCCAATAGACAGACCATAGAGCCAGGGATGCAACGTAATGTGACCCACATACCTCGTCCTAGAATGTCCATCTTGGACTTCCAAATCAAAAACCTCACTGCATCTGCTTTGCCAAAGACATCGCCAAATAACAAACCCACAGGGACCGATTTGGATGGGCTCATGAGCTCGCCCACCCGCATGGCCCCGAAAAAGGCGAAGGAGAACGCCAACTGAAATAACACCACCTCGAATGGGAGAAACAAACCTGCGGCAGAACTGTAAACAAGCCCACCATAAGAGCACCTGAATCCAGCCACTGAGAATCCGAAAGCTTGGGCCCCTTACGCCATCCTCTCATAACCAATGAAACCAGAACATCCTTTGTGATGTCCGAAACCCTGGTGAGCTTCAACCAAAAGCTCAGCTCAGACAACTTCCCAGACACAGCTGAGGAGGAACATCCCAAGGCTTCCCAGAACCAAATTAGCTGTAACAAACCTTGCAAACACTCACTATCTGACCAAAAACCACCAAGTTGCCTCTTAAATTCTACCCACTCACTCCATGCCTTACCATAACACTGCCAAGTAGACTCCGGGACTGAACCCCGAATCCAAGACATAATTCGTCAGCCCAAGGCTCACAGGTCCTCTGGGCATGGAAAACCCACCTCGTCCACCCCAGTGCCGCAGCCCTGAATTCCCGCCACTGATGATGAGAAAGAGGATCCGCTGTAACATTAGCAACCCCAGACACATGCACAGCCCTACAATACGCATTCAGAACCAAACAGCGCAGCACCAGGAGCCACAGAAGACGAACCACTGGAGAGGAGAAAGCAGACAAATTGTTGATGGCCTGCACAACCCCCATATTATCCCAGTGGAAGATGACCCTACGATCCCTGATCAGATCACCCCAGATCTCCACTGCCACCACGATAGGAAAAAGCTCCTAGAAAGCAAGGTTCCTAGTCAACCCCGCTGAATGCCAAGACTCCGGCCAAGATTCGGCACACCAGTGGGCCCCAAAGATGGCCCCGAAACCCAATGCACTTGCGGCGCCGGTGAACAGATGGAGCTCAGCATTTTAACACCAGGCGCCTGCCAATACGACTTACCATTAAACCCGTCCAAGAAGACGGACCAAACCGACAGATTCTCGCGCAATGGGCGAGTGATAAGCATAATGATGAGGGCAGTCCACCAGCGCGGTCTCCGCTGCCAAGCAGCGATTAAACACCCTTCTCATAGCGATGATCACTATTGCAGCTTACCCAAAAGCGACTGCAGGTGTCGCAATTGGATCTTTCTGGGGGACCTGGTGGCAGAAACCAAGCTGCGCAGGTCCAAAACTTTATTCTCTAGCAAGTGACATTCCCCAGCAATGGAATCAATCTCAGTCCCCAAGAAGCTCAAACAAGTGGAAGGGCCCAGTGCCTTGTCCGGGCAAGCGGTATCCTGAAGAACCGAGCTACCGATTCCAGTGTTCAGAGAAGGTGTGAACACACATTTGAACCAGCAGAACCAACATACACGCTGCCTCTTCCCGCACCATCCATTCCAGGAATCTACGATAGCATTCGAAATAGAATCAGGAAATCAAACAACCCATTGGCAAGCACAAGTCCACATAACAGTCCTGGAAGGAATAATCCAATAGGTGGTGGCAATCAGGGTGGACTGGTAGCAGCCGAAAGGCAGCCTCTATATCCACTTTTGCCATAACAGCCCCTGGGCCTGCCACCCAAACCATCTGAACCGTCGCATCATATGATGCGTACGACACTCTACACAGCTCCTCATCAATATTACTATTCACCTAACCCCTGAAGGTGAATCAAATGATGAATCAGCTGAAAATTACCCAGCTCCTTCTTATGCTCCACCCCCAACAGGGAGACATGTAGGCTAGGGAGTGACGGGGCCGAGAACAGGCCAGCCATCCAACCAAGAGACAGCTCCTTATTGATCTTGGCAGCCACCACCTCGGGGTGATCCCAAACTGACTTGAGGTTCTGAAAAATCCCAGAAGAATCCAAAACCCATCAAGGAAACCCCCAAGGAGCAGCTTTGCTGCCCTGCAGTTCCTATAGCGGCTTAGCCACGGGAACATCGTGCTGACGTCCAGTGGAATCATCACCTTTCAAGACCACGGTATCCCTGCACTCACCGGCTTTACCCCACTTGAAACAGCGGGAGACTGAGTGAGAACCCCCACACACGGAGCAGTAATATGTAAACTTGCAACTGCTCCCCCATTTACACTGACTTTCATTGTATTGCCAGCAGCAACCAGTGCACCTGGGCAAGGCCGACACAGAGGAGTGTCCCAATGCGCCGCTCACCCCCCCCCAGTTACAAACCAATATCCACCATCCACTGGTGAAACTGCTCATCATAGTGCCACCGGCTTAACCCCCCATATACCCAACATGCAGTTCAGACCATATCCTGATAACAAAACAGGGCAGAGCATTTTTCAGGCACCTTTTCCCCTATAATACTGGCCAGGATCGAAAAGGCCCTGATCTAATTCCCAAACGTTTTGAGGATCTTCCGATACCGGAACTTGTCCTTAGACTCCTTATCAGGAGGGGCAAGTCCTCCAAGGGTAGCCCCCAGAAGAAGTAACCGAAGAAGGGTCCCACCCTAACCTGTGCATCCAATGAAGGGGCCGCTGAACTGTGCTCCCAGTTATCCAAGTGCCCACTCAGGCACCTCAACCCGAACCCGAACCCCAAGCCCCAGAACCGACCAGGTTACCCCCACGTCCCACCTGACCATCCACTAAAGTAGCACAGGACTCACTGGTGGGCGCGGAGGTGGATTGGAGTAGTGGAGTCGTAACCACCGGAGGCTGGGCCAGAGCTGCCACCTCCATAGGGAGCTATACTGGCGTACCACCGAATGAGGCCTGGAACATGGCCCAGTCCGGAGACACCTGGGGACAAAGAGGTTCATCCGCCCTGCGATGAGCGGGGTCTAATGCGCATGTGCATTAGACCTCCCCATATGAAAGCATGGAATCAATGCTTTTATATGGAGAAAAACCTGATGCTGGAGGTCCTTTATGCAGAGCGTGAGGACGTCCAGCGTCAGGTAACGGACCAAAATTCCATTACTACCCTAGAAGTGCCCCCCAGTGACTGTCTGGTAGACAGCCACTGAGGGCAGACAGTGCTGCAATATAAACATTGCAGTTCTTTGGAACTGCAATGTTTACATTGCAGCACGAGGTGCAAAAGGGACAGAGCACCCAGACCACTTCAATGAGCTGAAGTGGGCTTGGTGCCCACAGTGTCCCTTTAACTTACAGCATTGTGTAACATGTTTAAACCATAGAAAGATAATTGATTGGCTGGTGCTATGATAATATTTGGCAAATCAAGTGCAGATTAAAATGAAGGTGAAGTGATGTTTCATTTATTGATACCATATTGTTCTAAACAATTTATATAGGGACATGTTATTGCTAAAACATTCCTTCGGGCTATAATATATCAAGATTCTAAAAGTCTAGCCCAGTGACGTTGCCATTACTGTATCTTACTGCGTTCACACCTCTAGCTAAATGGGAAATTTAAATCAGGGGATGAAATTGGGACAAAATGGACTCAAGCAGATGACATCTTTAAGTCATTCTCATCCATTTTCAGCAAACAAAACCCAGACCAAGCCAAATGTAATAACACCAAGTTAATACAACTTATATACCCAAAGAAATAAAGGGAACACAAAAATAAACTGTTTAGAAGATAAACCCTTTTGTGCAAGGAGTAACCCAAATAAAACGTCACTTTTAATATAATTATTTAAAATGTTTCATTTAAAATACTTGATTGCAGATATAATTGATATCTATAATAGGAAAAAATCCTACAGAAAATATATTTTATCAAACAAGGATTGTAATGAAAATAATATTAAAGGAAATCTTGAAGAAAAAAAAAAAGTGAGTGATCTAAATATAAATCAAATTGTAAGAAAAAACGTAATAAATAAATAGATAATGGCTTGGTGATCACACCATGCATTGCAATATGTGAAAAAAACGTGTTAGCGAAAGATAAAGTAACAAAAAAAAAAGAACAAAAAGAAAAAGGATAAAACATTTGTAGCATATTCAATTAGCCAGCAGGGGAGAGATGTAACAAAATGTGTGAATAAAGTGGGGAGAAAGTCCTGCAGGTATAACTGGATGGAACACTAACTTCCCTTCTAGGGCACCCCCCACCTCCTCTTAGATATCCAGCCTAATACTTGGTAAGCGAAGTGGTTATAAAGGTATCTAGCTCAACTAGTTGGCTGTAACAGATAGTAACCAAAAGGAAATAAAAGGAAATCAAATAAATAAATTAAATAATTGAAGTATGAGTGGTAATGTCATAAAGGTCTTGGTACATGTCATCCCATATCTCCTCGACCAACACCATACTGTGTAACGTCCCGACACGCTTTTCACCATTAAGGGTTTATCTTCTAAACGGTTTAATTCTGTGTTTCCTTGGTTTCATAGCAAATTCTATCTGGGGCTTACCCCCTCCCCCCCTCCCCTTATTTGAGTAACCTAACACTTTATCTCTAGAAGGTTACCATTACTTATATACCCAAGGTGCTAATCAGGACTGGATTAACATAGGGGCAAATCAAAGAATCCACCCTTTCATAGTATTAACAAGCCTATTGTAAATACATGGATGGAGGGATGGATGGATGGATGGATGGATGGAGGGATGAAGGGAGGTAAGGAGTGTGGGTGGGATGGATGTATGGATGGATTGAGAGAAAAAAGGAGGAAGGGATGGTGGGATGATTGGATTGAGGGATGGATGGAGAGATGGAGGGAGGAAGGGAGGGAGGACGAGAGGGAGGCATGGAAGGAGGGATGGATGGAGGAAGGGAGAGATGAATGGATGGAGGGACAGGCGTACAGATGGACGGATAGATAGATAGATGGAGAAATAGATAGATAGATAGATAGATAGATAGATTTGAATTTGTAATTTTTTTTATCGATTCTCTATAATTCTCAATTTCATTAGGAGACTCCATGAAAGGGTTAAATCCCTCGGTCCTATATTAACTTTAATAACATTCGAATTTACTAATAAGTGTAAACCTCACTTTAAATCCCAGTATGGGGAGGGGTCAATTTATCAGTCTAACAAGCCATGAATACTCCATGTCGACCTTTCATTTCTCTGCTTCTCGTTTTTCGCTCAGTTATTTATTTTACAATAATTAATGCAGTTTCTCTCCCTGAGTGATCCAGTTGATTGGGGGTGACTTATGTTTTGTCATGAACCCAGCAGGAATGAACTTGTTGTTTAGGGTTTACCTTGAGTCTGACGTGGTAGCTTGCTTAGTCACCAGGATTTGTCTGATCATCCAGCCCCCGTCTTACTGTGTCCCGGAGACTCCTCTCAGATGGCCTCTCCATTTCGTCATCTAGCATACAGGTGCTAAAAGTCTTACCGTGCCCTGAGGTCTCCTTTTATTGAAAATGTGTGGACATAAAGCTTGTTTACATAACATTTGCGTAATTTATTAATCTGATTAACATTGACAGAAATCATTGTTTAGGCTTTTGGAGTACAACATTCTTTTTTCCCTTAACTTCACAAATGGCTGTTTTCCAGAGTTCTTTCCAGTCAATGTTTGGGTTTAGCAAAAGATGAGTTAATTGTTGAACTAGTTTGGGGGTTTAGTAATTAGAGGAAAGCATTTGTATGTTAATGTTAAACCTGTATTGTAAAGACAACTGATAAAGAACACCTACCTGATAAGAAGGATGTCTCAACCTGCTAATGATTGGTAAACCTCTCCCCTGGCTCCTAATTGACAATATCCCCCACTACTTCATGCCTCGGTCAAGAATAAAGGCTAACACAAAGTTCAACTCAAATGCATACTAATAGGAAGCGGAAACAAAAAATAACATTAAGTGTCAAATTGTGAATATGCCATTGCACATCCAGCAGACGACATCACACAATAACGGGATATTCAAAAAGGCAATATGTGACCTTAATAATAATATGATGTCCTGATACATATTATCCTGTATCAAGACCATAAGTTACATTGTGTTAGGAAAGTATTAATACTATCCAGAGTCCTTGTGTTCACTGCTGTAAAGGATTCACTGGAAGCCTATTCCATGTATCCACAACCCTTTCAGCAAAGTAACTGTGTCTCAGTTGACATTTGTAGTTCTCGACTAAAACCAATTTTTTTAGCGGTGATCTTGGTCTCTTTTTTCAGATTTGAATGTTCCAGGTATTATGAAGGTTAGGCCCAGATCTCGTTTGTCTGCGTTGTCCTTACTAAGAAAAGGATAAAACAGAAATCATCTTTTAGGACTATGCCAGGCTTGTTTGGTCTTGTGTTTGAGTGCACAGAGGGTGACCCAGTGGGGATTGGGGTGTTCTTCCCTATCAAGGATTAATTACATATTGATATTTAAACTAGATGTAGAAATGTGATTAGCCAATTTTAATATCATTTCAAATAAAATGCAAAATTAAAATGATATCTTAAGCAAAAATTATACATTACTCAAACAAATGTGTAAATATGAACTATTATTGGAATCAATAATAACTAATTAATTAAAAACGAGATTGGTGAGCAATAGCTTGGAGGGACTCATTAAGGTTTTATAGCATTGGTACTGAAATGTTAGTCCTGCTCCCAAAATCGAGTTCTCAGTGTGTGGAGCTAGTTGATGTTTTCTGTCCCCTGTGTAATAGTCTGCTGTTTGGTCCTGGGAAGACATTAATAAAGGTTTTTTTTTTGGTAAATTTATTTTAGTGTACAATATTTTACAATGGTCAGTGTGCTAATGCTACATTCAATGTGGGAAGCTTACAAACTCCCGCTCTGTAAAGTCCAAATGAATTAGCAGAAATCACAAATGGTGTGAGGAAAGATCAGTAGAACAGTGAGATCAAAAGCCAACATAAGTCAACTTTATAGCCATTGTCATATATCAGGGCCATTTATTTTCCATGGCAGAATGGGCACCAAAAGATATGGGCAGGGGGAGAGAGAGCAACCTCTGTAATTTGGGACATTAGCATGAAGATATGTAACTCTTGGCCCAGCCTTTCACCACACATTCAGTACATGTTCCGCAAAGTTCCGTTAGACCATACTCCAAATTTCTCTTAATTTTATTAATTTTAACTTCAGTCTATTTATATTTATCAGATTAATTTTGTACTTATCTGTTTTCTTACATTTTACAGAAAAATGTAACATCGAACATACACTGATCAGCCACAACTTTAAAACCATCTTCCTAATATTCATGCTGCCAAAAAAGCTCTGATACATCAAGGCATGGACTCCACAAGAACTCCGAATGTGTCCTGTGGTATCTGACACAAAGCCATTAGCAGCAGATATTCAGGAGGGACACTATAGTCACCAAAATAACTACAGCTTAATGTATAATACACAGCTCAATATCCGATATACAGCTTAACCCCTTTCTGAACCGCGGACATACCAGGTACGTCCAACAACAAACGGTTATTAACGACCTCGGACGGACCTGGTACGTCCGCCGCAAATCAGAGCCCTGCACTCACCTGGACCAGCGATCCATGGCGATCCTGGTCAGGGGGGACTTCCCAAGATCCCAGCAGTCCTCCTGCAGCAGCTCCTACATCTCTGGCACTTCAGGGCCATGTGATCACCATGATTACATGTAATACAAAAAAGAGATTTCACACAAGGGTGTTGATAAAGGCAGCCAGAAGGTGCTTAAATGTTGGGGGTAATAGGGGCTCGTGTTTCTGCCAGGATAGGCTTGAGTAAGTTGTGGTTAGTACCACTGTTAAAGGGTTTTTGCTTTATTGTTGTTACTTCAAATTTGATGTGGTGCTCCATTTGATTGTTGTGCTTTGTGTTTGTTATAACCTGTTTTGGTTTAATAAAGCATTTATATGTATCTCTTAGGAGTAGTCTACTGTGCAATCTCTTTTTGTATTATATTTTAATTTGTTGGGAATTTGAGGGAGTGCTGAGGAGTATTGGCACCTAGTTATGAATATATTATCCCTCCATACAGCAATGTTATAGCACCATGATCACATGGCCACAATTGGAGTCTATGAAACTGCCAGTAGGGGAACTGTCTGAGCTGTCAGACAATCCCCCTGACACATAAAAAATGATAAAATAAATTTATTGTACAGATATTATATATGTATAATATATTATAAAATAATTAAAGCATTTTATTACATATCATACATATATAAGACTACTACTCCTGTGTCTGTCTCCCTCCAAGTCAACGGCGCCACCATCACCTCTACCTTGCAGGCTTGCTGCCTAAGTGTTCTCTTTGACTCTGACCTTTCCTTTACCCCTCATTTCCAGTCAATAGCCAAATCATACCGCTTCCATCTCAAAAACATAGCTCGCATCCGCCCTTATTTAACTCCAGACGCAGCTAAGGTGCTGGTCCATGCCATTGTTCTTTCTTGCCTTGACTACTGCAATCCCCTTCTCACTGGTCTTACGAGTTCCGAGATTGCACCGCTGCAATCTATAATGAATGCCGCGGCAGGCTCATTTTTCTGTCTGCCCGCACCTCCCATGCCTCCCCGCTCTGTCAGTCCCTACATTGTCTTCCAGTTAAATATAGGGCTCAATTTAAGATTCTGGTGCTTACTTACAAGTCCCTACATAATGCTGCTCCAACCTACCTATCCTCCCTAATACACAAATAGGTCCCGTTGATGCCCCTGCACTCTGCCGAAGACCTACGCCTATCCTCTGTCTGTACTCCCACATCTGATGCTCGCCTCCAAGACTTCTCCAGGGCTTTTCTGTGGAACTCCCTTCCCTTCTCCGTTAGACTTTGACCCAGTCTCCACGCCTTCAAAAAAATCTTTGAAAACACACTTCTTCAGGAAAGCATATCATCTAAACTGTTAACCTACTAAGTTCTCAGTGATTACTTTTCTAGCAACCTATTTCATTACCCCTAGTTATACCCTTTGTGTCAATATAACCCACTCCCTCTAGCATGTAAGCTCATTGAGCAGGTCCCTCAACCCCTCTGTTCCTGTGTGTCCATTTGTATGGATACAATTACGTGTCTGTTAGTCCACCCATTGTACAGCATTACGAAATTTGCTGGCGCTATATAAATAATAAAATAATAATAATAATAATATTCATTTATATGATTGCATCATAAGTGTACGTTGAGAAATGTATACATATATCTCAAAATACACTTGTAATTAAATTGTATGTATACAGTATATATGCATAATATATTATAAAATGCTTTAATTATTTTTCAATATATTATACATATATAGGAAATAAAAGTGTGTGTGTCATATTATATGTATATGTCTATTTGTGTATATATATAGATATATATATATATATATACATATATATATATATATATATAAACACACACATGTATATATATATATATAAGTATATATATATATATATATATATATATATATATATATATATACACACACATTCTACATATGTATAACTATTAATTACATAATTATTTGATTTTATTAATTATAATTTGAGAGACCTGCCTGACAACCCAGGCAGACAGTTCATAGAATTTAATTGGAAAGCCCTATATTTAACCCCGTAACTTTCCAAAACACTTTAAAACCTTACATGGGGGTGCCTCATCTGTATTCCACTCAAGTGGTGATAATATCACCAGTAAAAGTGCAGTTTTTTTTTTTTAAATGCAAAAAAAAACATGCTAACTTTGGCTACTACAAAAGACTGGAAATACCCCATTTGGAATACCCTGGGTTGTCTACATTTGAAAATGGTATGCCATGATGAGATTAATTCACATTCCTGGGCTACCATATGGTCTCAAAAGGCAACATAGACCCAGCAAACCAATCTGTCAAACTGAATTGGGCAAGCACTATATTGACCCTATAACTTTCCAAAACACCATAAAACCTGTACATGGGGGAATTGTTATACTCGGGAGACTTTGCAATACAAATATGAGTGTTTTAAAAAGTAAAATATATCACGACGGTGGTGCAGAGCTTTATACCGATGTCATTTTCATGAGCTCCCGCAAGCTACTGACAAATCGGTAAAAAAAATGTGATTTTGGAGACATTGGGGTGCGACACCACAAACCCTATTTCCCTGAAGGAATTGGCTACCGGCACCTGCCTCTTTGTATACCCCGACGGGCAGGAAAATCTACCAACGTTCTGGGGCCTGCCCGCCCACATGCTATGGCCTACACGCTGGGCTGTGCAAACACCCTGGAAGCATTTTTGACAAATCCAGTCTCCTACCACAAGACCCCCATGCAGCACAGACATGATGGCTTGGCAATCCCCAAAAAATAAAAAATTGTGAGAACAAGGATACCCGTGATATCGGTACCCTGCTACAACGCACCGCGGTCCAGAGAGCATCTACTACTCCGGATCCACTGGCTGAACCGACACTCTCCACAGCAGGGTTGGAAGGGGACACACGAAATCTTGCCAAGGAGGATATCCGCAACATTATGCTGGAAATGCGGCAAATGTACACAACAGATGTCGGGCTGGTGCGGATAGAAGTTCAGGCTGTAACGACCCGGGTACCAGCTTACGAGGAGCAGGGCCGGATTAACATAGGGGCTGATGGAGCTGCAGCTCCAGGCCCAGGCCCATGGAATAGGCCCATTGATTTTATTAAAAAAAAAAAAAATTTTTTTTTTTTTTTAAAACATTTTTTTTTTCCCACACACTACTCTTAGGGATTCCGCCTGGCTTTTATTTTATTGGCACAGCCAGTATTTGGCTTCCTGGCTGGTGCCAATATTACAGTGATACTGGCAATACAAATGCTGGTATTTTTCTCAGTAAAAAGAGATTACTATGCAATACCAGCACTGGCCAGTAGGGGTCGCTGTGTGTGTGGAGAAAGGCAGGGATAGGAAGTTACAGCATATCCCTCCCTGCCTATTTATACTCACTGATCTGCAGGGGTGCAGCTACAGAGAGTCTAGACAGCAACTCCCACCCTGCAGAGACAGCCCAGGGAAGTAAGGTATGGGGGAAAGGCTGCAAGGAGACATGGGGACACTGAGACATTAAGGGACATTGGGAGACATTATGACACACAGTGTCCACATGTCTCTCAGTGCCCCCAGTCTGCCAGTGCCTCACTGTCCCCATGTCTCCTAGTGCCTCAAGTGTCTCAATGTCCCCATGTCTCCAAGCTAGTGTCCCTAGTGTCTGTGGCCCTGGTGTCTCCTTGTCCCCATGTCTCCCAGTGCCCCCATGTCTCAATGTCCCCATGTCCCCAGCCAGTGTCTCTAGTGTCTGTGTCCCTGGTGTCTGTGTCCCCATGTCTTCAAGTGTCCCCTATTTTCCCAGTGTCCCCATGCGTCCCAGCCAGAGTCCCCTAGTCTCCCAGTGTCACTGGTGTCTCCGTGTCCCTAGGTCTCCCCGTGTCCCCAGGTCTCCCGTCTTCCTAGTGTCCTAGTGACATGGGGACCCTGGGATACATGGGGACACAGGGAGACATGGGGCATTGAGACACTGTGATACATAGGATCACTGGGAGACCTGGGGACACGACACTAGGGGACACTGGGAGACATGGGGCACTGAGACACTGATGCATAGGAACACTGAGACCTGGAGTAATCGACAAATGGGGGCACTGGGAGACATGGGGCCACTGAGAGGAATGCATCTATATTTTCTCTTATGTCACTCCTTGTGATTTACATCATGTGATGTCACCCATACATATTTAATTATGCAAATTAGCAAGGCCAGTATGTTTTTCCAAAAAAGGTGGCAACCCTAACTACTTTTCACATACTCTTACTTAAGTATGGAAACTTAAGAGGGATGTATGGGAACAAAACTTGTGTGGACTGGCTGGCAATGAATATAGTTAAATGGACACTAGAGTCACCAGAACAACTACAGCTTATTGAATTTGTTCTGGTGAGTAGAATCATTACCGTCAGGCTTTTTGCTGTAAACACTGTCTTTTCTGAGAAAATGCAGTCTTTACATTACAGCCTAGTGATAACTTCACTGGCCACTCCTTAGATGGCTGTTAGAGATCCTTCCTGGGTCATGGCTGCCTAAAATGCATCCAAACATTCAGTGTCTCCTCCCTCTGCATGCAGACACTGAACTTTCCTCATAGAGATTCATTGATTCAATTTATCTCTATGAGGAGATGCTGATTGGCCAGGGCTGTGTTTGAATCATGCTGGCTTGTTACGATTGCCCCCGGTCTAGCAGGAGGGTTGATCGCTTGGATGTCCTGGTTCCCGCTGCAGAGATTCGAACGGAGGTCTTTCGGTAGTAAACTGCAAATGTAGAATATCCCCAAGCACGATATAAGCATCAATATCCCGGATCCCTACAACATGAGTCGAGGCTGCAAGTTGAGGGTCAAAACGAACTGGCTTTACTGGCACATAGCATGGCAATTTATGTGATTCCTCAGGTCCAAGGACAGCCCCCTGTGGACCTGATGGAATACAGGTACAGTACAGACAAATATCCAATCACAGTACAGTGTATTATTTGAATCAGTACCCGCCCAGCTTGGAGATAATGAGGCCAACGGTTATACAATCTAATTATCTCCAAGCGCACAAAAGACCACGTTTTATTATGTCCCAGAAAACTGCATAAAAATCCATAACTTTTATATTAATACATGAAAACCGCTCATTCTACCCTTCATCTGAAGGCTCGCGTTCGTGTATATAAAACAGGCGAATGGCGCTCTAACCCCACGAACAGAATGTACTGTTTCTGCCGTATAAAGTCCGTTCGGCATTTTGAGATTGTTAGTCTTTGTTGGCGGCCATGTTTTCTGCTGGTTTAGCGAGCAGCGGGACTTCGTGTCTAACTCGTGGAACTAAACTCGGGATCAGTTCATGCGAAGTCCCGCTGTCTGTCTGGTAGTGGGCTCGTTCGGTAAGGGAATGAGGACCACCTGGGAGCAGGGTACTTGACCTGCGGTTAACCGCAGAAACCACAAGTTAACGAGCGCCACGCGACCCGCTGTAGGGGGTCGTCGTTCGGTTGATAGTTCGGTATTTTCCCTTCGGTACTTTGGGTGCAAACGTCGATGCCCCCAGGCCTACCAATTACGTTGTGGTTAACCGCAAACCGCAGACCCCTGGGTGGTTAATGGCTGCCACACTCCAAGGGCCGGGTGGTCGACCGTTCGGTAGTTTGCGTGGTGACGGGGTTAAGTGGTGGCACATGCCAGTTTCTGGGGGGTCCCCCGTTCGTACCACGAATGGAGCTTTCATAAGGGTTCGCGTAATCCATTCGTGTGGTTTTCTGCTTAACTTATGCAGTGGCAAACAGTATCAATCGGTGGGTTAAAACAGTAACATAGTGATTTCCAGTCTTTTGTAACATGGCTCTGCCCCGATCTACCTCCTTGTCAGTCTCAGCCAATCCTATGGGGAAGCACTGTGATTGGATTAGGCCACCACCTCTAATGATGTCAGCAGACTGCTTGTTTTTATAAGTCTAACAGCATGCAGAGTTACAGCTTCAGGCTTGAATACAGTAAAATTTTGCTATATTTATGGAGGCATGAGGGGCCCAGGGGGGGCTAGATGGTGGTGTTAACACTATAGGGTCATGAATTCATGTTTGTGTTCCTGACATACTTGCTTTCCTGGCACTTTAGTGCCCTGAGGGTGCCCCCACCCCCAGGGACCCCCTCCCGCCGGGCTCTGGGGAGAGGAAAGGGGTTAAACTTACCTTTTTTCCAGCGCCGGGCGGGGAGCTCTCCTCCTCCTCTCCGCCTCCCATCCTCCTCTTCGACAGGAGCTGCGCGCACATTCAGCCTGTCTCATAGGAAAGCATTTATAAGTGAGAAGCACGCAAACAGTGAGAAGCACGCAAACGCCTCTAGCGGCTGTCAATGAGACAGCCACTAGAGGCTTTAGATGCTGGATTAAACCATTTATAAACATAGCAGTTTCTCTGAAACTGCTATGTTTATAAAAAAAAGGGTTAATCCTAGAGGGACCTGGCACCCAGACCACTTCATTAAGCTGAAGTGGTCTGGGTGCCTAGAGTGGTCCTTTAAGGTAATGCTGACTTTGTTCTCTCTAACCCTGTGGCATGTTCCCTTTCTTCTACACTCACTACATACAGCTTTTCTCTGTCCCAAACTATATACCAGGAGCTTCTGCCTGCTAGTAAGAAGGTAAGGGACAAGTGGACCAGCGAGTGCTAGGGGACAGTCCTTAGAAAGCGTTGAGCGAGCGCATCATTAGATGCATTTATGCCAAGCTCAGGGTGCTGTCTGCATAGTATGCCCTTAGTTGGCCAGCTGCATGATTGGCAGGCAGCCTGACATGCATTCATACCAGGCTGGCCTTCTAATTCTTTGGGCAGACATATCCTCTTTTGGGGCATGTTCTCCCTTTTTGGCAGGTTACGTGATTTGTGTCAGTGGCACACACTTTTACAGTGCCCATTGACTTCCTGCTTGACTGGACACTGCTGTTAAGGGTTATGGATTTACTTGAAAGATGAAAACATAAATTAGAGAGAGATTAGCCTAGGGTATGTGTTTTCTTTTATCTGCTGTTTTCTTTCTCTCCAGCACCATCTCCATCAGATACATGACTCTTGGGAGTGTTTTACTGTTTTTGGTCGATATGATTCTGTAATTAGGCCCGTCATAATTGTCAGCACCAGGCCCACTGGGCTCTTAATCTGGCCCTGACGAGGAGGATATCATGGAGGTCCGGAAACAGGTACAGGGTCTCAAAGACACCTTACCCAACTTCAAACCTCCCACTCTATGGTGCTCACTAGGCTGAAGACCGCAACCTGCGAGCTAACATAAGGATAAGGTATCCCCAACGACATTGGCCCTGTCGAACTGCCTCAATACTTATGACGCCTTTTCCACGATCCTGCCGCACACATAGACTAAAAAGATATCGTTTGACAACTGCTTTAGGGTCAACAAGCATATGCAAGCACCCTCTACCGCCACCAGAGATGTAATTGCTTGCTGCTACTCAATCTCTGATAAGAACCTACTTATGGCAGCAGTAAGGAACAAAACTCCAGTCAACTTTGTACTCCCAACTCACATTCTTCCAGGACTTAACAAGGAACACATTGCAGTGGAGACAGTCACTAGGACCTATAGACCAACAGTTATGCACCGCTTGAGTGGAATATAGATGAGGCACACCTTGGTCTTTGATGGTGGTCATCATTGGGGTCACGACGAAACTCACCTCCTTGTCAGATGCTACCTCACTCCTGCACTCACTGAGACTCTCCCCACAGCCTCCAACTCCAGCATAACCCTCAACCTCCCACAGATGGGACCCAGAAATGACAGTCCCGTTTACCCCACATAGAGGCGAGAGGCTAGTGGCAGCTACCTGAAAGGCTCTTCAATGATATAGCATTTACCAAAGTTTTATTATATTAAGCTAAGTTACACTTTTTTGCATATATGTTCTTTCATTACTACCACCGATAGTTACTTCTGATACACTGTCCCATAACCGAGCACACGTGGACCGTAATGTAGGTCCTCTCACCACAGAGAGAATCCAATCCTAAGTCACAAGCCCACATTTGGGGCACACATGTTATGCTCTCTCCACACACCCCCAGGCTCCCGTTTGTTAGGAGTAGCAAATCGTCATGAATAATGAGAGGGCCCCGGGCACCCAGTTTTATTCTTACATAGCAACACCACACTAATCTTAGACTAATCCACACAACACACGAAGGCACAGAAGCAATAGACCCCCCCCCCGATATAGGATGGATGTCCCACATCTTGGTCTGCTAGACAGAAGCCCGACAACCCTCCCAGCACATCCTGACTTCTCAAATTATACCAGAAGTAGTGGCCTCAGGTAAAATAGGCATATATGCTGCACCACTGAGCCACACGGTCCACTATATACATGCTTGTGTTCCTGACTCTATAGTGATCCTTTTTCTCTACCACTTCAGCTGAAAGGCTATTCTTTGCATCCACGACCCTCTCAGTAATGTAATGCTTCCTGATATTATTTTTAAACCTTTGTCCCTCTAATTTAAGACTATGTCCTCTTGTTGTGGTAGTTTTTCTTCATTTAAATACAGTCTCCTCCTTTACTGTGTTGATTCCCTTTATGTATTTAAATGTTTCTATCATATCCCCCCGTCTCGTCTTTCCTTCAAGCTATACAAGCTCCTTTAACCTTTCCTTGTAAGTTTTATCCTGCAATCCATGAACCAGTTTAGTAGCCCCTCTCTGAACCCTCTCTAAGGTATCAATATCCTTCTGGAGATACGGTCTCCAGTACTGTGTACAATACTCCAAGTGAGGTCTCACCAGTGTTCTGTACAATGGCATGAGCACTTCCTCTTTCTACTGCTAATACCTCTCCCTATACAACCAAGCATTCTGCTAGCATTTCCTGCTGCTCTATTACATTGTCTGCCTACCTTTAAGTCATCAGAAATACAGTTGCAAGAAAAAGTATGTGAAACCTTTGGAATGATATGGATTTCTGCACAAATTGGTCATAAAATGTGATCTGATCACCATCTAAGTCACAACAATAGACAATCACAGTCAGCTTAAACTAATAACACAAAGAATGAAATGTTGCCATGTTTTTATTGAACACACCATGTAAACATTCACAGTGCAGGTGGAAAAAGTATGTGAACCCTTGGATTTAATAACTGGTTGAACCTCCTTTGGCAGCAATAACTTCAACCAAATGTTTCCTGTAGTTGCAGATCAGACGTGCACAACGGTCAGGAGTAATTCTTGACCATTCCACTTTACAGAACTGTTTCAGTTCAGCAATATTCTTGGGATGTCTGGTGTGAATCGCTTTCTAGAGGTCATGCCACAGCATCTCAATCGGGGTGAGGTCAGGACTCTGACTGGGCCACTTCAGAAGGCGTATTTTCTTTTGTTTAAGCCATTCTGTTGTTGATTTACTTCTATGCTTTGGGTCATTGTCCTGTTGCAACACCCATCTTCTGTTGAGCTTCAGCTGGTACACAGATGACCTTAAGTTCTCCTGCAAAATGTCTTGATAAACTTGGGAATTCATGT
This sequence comes from Pelobates cultripes, assembly GCA_933207985.1. Classification (NCBI taxonomy): domain Eukaryota; kingdom Metazoa; phylum Chordata; class Amphibia; order Anura; family Pelobatidae; genus Pelobates; species Pelobates cultripes. Next base: position 95,592,180 of record OW240924.1, on the reverse strand, counting down.
TTCCTTCGATGACAGCAATCCGTCCAAGCCCTGACGCAACAAAGCAGCCCCAAACCATGATGCCCCCACCACCATACTTCACAGTTGGGATGAGGTTTTGATGTTGGTGTGCTGTGCCTTTTTTGTCGCCACACATAGTGTTGTGTGTTTCTTCCAAACAACTCAACTTTGGATTCATCTGTCCACAGAATATTTTGCCAGTACTGCTGTGGAACATCCAGGTGCTCTTGTGCAAACTGTAAACGTGTAGCAATGTTTTGTTTGGACAGCAGTGGCTTCCTCTGTGGTATCTTCCCATGAAATCCATTCTTGTTTAGTGTTTTTCATATTGTAGATTCGCTAACAGGGATGTTAGCATTTGCCAATGACTTTTGTAAGTCTTTAGCTGACACTCTTGGATTCTTTTTCACCTCATGGAGCAGTCTGCGCTGTGCTCTTGCAGTCATCTTTACAGGACGGCCACTCCTAGGGAGAGTAGCAGCAGTGCTGAACTTTCTCCATTTATAGACAATTTGTCTTACCATGGACTGATGAACAGCAAGGCTTTTGGAGATACTTTTATAACCCTTTCCAGCTTTATGCAAGTCAACAATTCTTAATCGTAGGTCTTCTGAGAGCTCTTTTGTGTGAGGCATCATTCACATCAGGCAATGCTTTTTGTGAAAAGCAAACCCAGAACTGGTGTGTGTTTTTTATAGGGCAGCTGTAACCAGCACCTCCAATCTCATCTCATTGATTGGACTCCAGTTGGCAGACATATCACTCCAATTAGCTCTTGGAGATGTCATTAGTCTAGGCATTCACATACTTTTTCCACCTGCACTGTGAATGTTTACATGGTGTGTTCAATAAAAACATGGTAACATTTCATTCTTTGTGTGTTATTAGTTTAAGCAGACTGTGATTGTCTATTGTTGTGACTTAGATGATGATCAGATAACATTTTATGACCAATTTGTGCAGAAATCCACATCATTCCAAAGGGTTCACATACTTTTTCTTGCACCTGTAATCACCCCTAAATCCCTTTCCTCAGATGTTGAGGTTAAGACTCTATCAAATATTCTGTACTCTGCCCAAAAGGTTGACAAAGACTGGTAGTAGAATTAGTGCATGGAACGTGTTAAAATACCACCATTTGAAATACCGTAGGGTTTCTACTTTTCAAAAATATATGGTTTGATGGGGGTAAATTACATTGGCCGGCTTCACAAATATCCCAGATAGGACATGGGTGCATGATGACAAGCTGTAAAAATTCCAAGTTTGAAAACTGGAATGCGCACCCTCCAAATAAGGTATTTTAGCCCCCAGAGAACCCGACACACCTATACATGGGTGGTATCACTGTTCTCAGGAGATGTTGCTGAACACATATTGGGGTGTTCTTTGGCAGTAACCCTTAAAGTTCTCAGTACATGTATTCTTAAATTGCTATGTGTGTAAAAACAAAAAACACCTTTTTTTTTTTTTTAAATCTGGCATAGATTGGTGGTAAAATGGTTGCATGAAAAGTCAAAATACCCCAAGTTTAATACCTTAGCTTTTCTACTTTTAAAAAATATATACATGTGAAGGGTTATTCAGGGATTCCTGACAGATATCAGTGTTACAATGTAAAAAAACCCCAAAAAAACGATTTGGAATAGCAACATGCTACTTATTATATGCCCTATAACTTGCAAAAAAAATGCTAAGAATATGTTAACATTGGGTATTCCTAAACTCAGGACAAAATTTAGAAACTATTTAGTGTTTTTGGGAGGTTGTAGATGCGCAACAGATTTTGAAAAAAATTTCTAGTAAATTATATGATATGATAAAAATAATGGTATCTTTAGAAAGACCATTTAATGGCGAGAAAAACAGTATATAATATGTGTGGGTACAGTAAATGAGTGTTAAGACACCTCTAGTGTCTTTAAGCCAAACCGCCGTTTAGTAGACCTTCCCCGGCTGCAGTACAGTCTCCGTTCGCTTACTCTGTAACACACGAACCAAATGCAGGGGAAGCGGCAATCTCCTGATCGAAATCCACGAACGGCTCCAAACTCCCGAACGGCAATATACGAACTGCTGGTAACCGTCGAACAATAATATCCCCAAAGCGGCTTTCGTTCCATCCAGCAGTCTCTAAGCGTGAAGAAGAAATCCCCCCAATAACGAGACAGAAGCTCCGCATTGAGGGTCAAATAAGATCTGGTTTTACTGTGGGCTACCTGCCCGTATTTATGCAGGTCTCCCACCTGGTGGACACTCCCCTAGGGGACCAAATGGGAGACTTAAATTACAGACAGATCTGGGGACATCCCAGACACACAGTCACAGATTTTACCCACAGTGCATTATGATTCCCTCCCCTCTGCCCTGGAGTTAATTACCAAGTAACTCAATTAACTCCAGGACAAAGCCAGTCGCCATCTTAGACATAAAATAATAAAAGACATAAAAATATATAACTACATAACAGCTGAACATTTCCCATTCGTATTACATGTCCCCAGATAGCCTGGATCTGAGTGCATATTATTAGCGAATAGCGCTCAGATCCCACACACATAGTTCAATCGCCATGGAGTCAAAGTTCTTACAGTCTTTCGGTATACGAATGACTCCATGGGAAGGCTATCTGGGTTAAGTCTTTTCGAATGCTCTCAATCTCCCGAACGGCCGGTGTTCGCATGCTTTCGTGGAGGCAGCCAGGCGTTCCGTTGTTTCAGCGGTGTTCGGCAGAAAAAGTGTCCGTTTTCAGTTCCATAGAAATAGAGCCAAACACCGCTGGGCGTTCGCTTGATTTAAAATGGCCGATGCCTCGTGGTCGACATACGAACGACGACCACCCTGAATTCGGTTTAATTGAGAAGTGTCTGCGGTTAACCACAACGTTCTAAGTCCTTGCACCAATTTTGGTTGGTAAAAACCACTTCATAGTGGGAACACCCCACGAGACTTGCCATTTCTGAGAAACTCTGGCCCAATCATCAAGCCATCATTATTGGGCCCTTGTTAAAGTCACTCAGATGATTAAACATGTGCATTTTTCCTGCTTACAACACTTGACAGTCAAGATCTGACTGTTCACTTGCTGCCTAATATAATCCACCCCTTGACAGGAGCCATTGTAACGATATAATCAATGTTACCACCTGGCAGTGGGTTTAATGTTGTGGCTGGTCCATGTATAAGTATAATGGACTTATTACTTCTAACTTATGGCGGTCAGTCTTTATGTTCCACTAATTCAGCAGGTTTTCTCGCAATCTGTAATAAAAAAGAAAAAAGAAATTCCTAAAAAAAATGAGCAAATGTGGCACCTGTGTTTTTTTTTTTTTTAACATTAATTTCAGTGATAGAAAGTAACATTAAAAAGAGTTGCTGCTATTTTCCCACCGCTGTGTATAAGAGTGGTTTGATTAACTTTAATGTCATTTGACTTGTTTATTCTATTTCTGAATTGTGACTTTATACAATGTCCTTGCTTTATGCCTGTTTTAAACATTGCCTAAATCTCATTAACTATAATTACCCAACTAAGCAAATGGAATAAACTTCTGCATAACCAATGATGTGCCACATTCATATTGTTCTTTGATACACAGGAGGAAAGGTTGAACAATTTAGTTGAGCGTTGTTTATACAGGAGTATTGAAGGAAGAGTGAAAGAAACTACATGTACATGAACGTAATCTCAACTTTTTGGAGAAAAGGATACCTGAGAGCTGGCAAGAGACCTGAAAAGGAGAGTGTCGGGAGATAAAGAATTACAACTTGTCAATAAAAATAGGTTCCTTGCGGTGGCATCAATGTTTAAGGTCTCGGACCTGCGGTGTTTATGATGGCACAATGAGAAAAGACCCGCTTGTTTTTCAGTTAATGAATATTTATTAATCAGGTACATTTGGTGAAAAGGACAGGCCCAGTCAGCACTTTATTGTTGAAGAGACACAGAAAACACCTAAAGGTGTGAATTTGTTGGAGTTCTCACGCTAGAGGTGTGAATTTGTTGACATTTGAAGCCATTTTAACTGTCTAACTCGGCTCCTTGTAAAACACTGTGATTTGGTTACCATATTGATGGAGATGCGTTAAATGCTGTAAACTGCTCGTTTCCAGGTTAAAATACTTTTTTCTAAATGTTGAGGCTTTTAAATAACTCTGTTAACGCTGGAATCTGAATTGGGCTATGCATTCAATGAATATACCTTCCTTTCTTATGTAAAGAAATTCAAAGAATTTGCAGGTTATTGTGAAACCCTTGATTAGACCCAAACATTGATTCTTTAAAGCCGTGTGAATAAAATATGATGTAAGGTAAGGAACTGGGAAGAGTCTGAAAGCTCAGGTTTATAGTTATACGGAGCCAAACCCTCTGCGTAGCTTACTATGTCAACCAAAATAATAAAAAAAATAAACTAAATATCCAAACTAACTCTGAATTGTTAAAAAGGAAATATGAATATGTAATGAACTGGATCACTTCGGAATTTGTTTTACTTTGTAATACTTTGTCTTGATATATTAACAATAAAAGATCAATATCTATAGCTATATTATAGATAGATAGATAGATATATTATAGATAGATAGATAGATAGATAGAAAGATATATTATAGATAGAGTATAGATAGATAGATAGATTATAGATAGAGTATAGATAGATA
>OW240924.1:95564918-95587418 GCA_933207985.1 Pelobates cultripes | reverse complement strand
CAGTACCTGCCACCCTCACCCAAATACATCCTGCCACTGGCACCCACACAGAGCCTGCCACCCTCATCCATATACATCTTGCCACCCACACAGAGCCTGCCACACTCTCCCATATACATCCTGCCACCAACACCCACACAGAGACCCGATATAGCTTGGCAATCCTCACCCACAGTCATCCTGCCACCCTCACCCATATACATCCTACCACCAACACCCACACAGAGCTTGCCACCCTCACCCATATACATCTTGCCACTAGCACACACACAGATCCTACCACCGGCACCCATCAACAGTATCCAGAAATGAAGAGTCCATAACACTGGGGACCCTGGGAGATGCCAACCAAACCTGAATGATGTCAGCTGGGGGACCCTGGGTGATGCCAGCTGGGGGGACCCTGGGTGATGCCAGCTGGGGGGTAAACCTGGGCCATGCCAACTGGTGGGTGATGCTAGCTGGGAGGTAACCCTAGGTGATGCCAGCTGTGGGGTGACCCTGGGTGATGCCAGCTGGGAGGTAACCCTAGGTGATGCCAGCTGTGGGGTGACCCTGGGTGATGCCAGCTGGGGTGACCCTGGGTGATGCCATCTGGGGTGACCCTGGGTGATGCCAGCTGGGGTGACCCTGGGTGATGCCAGCTGTGGGGTGACCCTGGGTGATGCCAGCTGTGGGGTGACCCTGGGTGATGCCATCTGGGGTGACCCTGGGTAATGCCAGCTGGGGTGACCCTGGGTGATGCCAGTTACTGCAGAGCTAGGGCAGAGTAAGCGAGGAAACAAATATCAAGAAAAGTTACTCACTGACAGAAAACAGAGCAAAGAAAAACAGTCCATGATTGTTGAGGGCCAGTCCTGGACAGAGGCTCCGGAGTGCAGGCTGACACTGTGGAAGTGGCTCCTGAAATGACTATTTGAATCTAATGAGCCCCCAGCCAGACAGTCTGCTTTATCCCAGCCCCCCTGCGGGTCACGTGGGCTTACAGAACCTGTCAATCAGCTGGATCTCCCCGCCCACGGTTCGGCCTCCCCCACCCCCCTCACAGACCCAGCTCAAAGCTCTCATCTAAATGATAATGGAATAATGTAAACACCTGGGAAAACATGAAAAGCAGCCAAATACACCGCAGGAACCAGGAAACAGGGAGCAAGGGCATTCACAAACAGAAACTGGAACACTTTTATTATACACTCTTACACTCAGATTATACACTGTTACATATTATACACTCTTACACTCAGATTATACACTGTTACACTTAGATTATACACTGTTACATATTATACACTCTTACACTCAGATTATACACTGTTACATATTATACACTGTTACACTCATGTAACAGTGTATAATCTAAGTGTAACAGTGTATAATCTGAGTGTAAGAGTGTATAATATGTAACAGTGTATAATCTGAGTGTAACAGTGTATAATATGTAACAGTGTATAATCTAAGTGTAACAGTGTATAATATGTAACAGTGTATAATCTGAGTGTAAGAGTGTATAATATGTAACAGTGTATAATCTAAGTGTAACAGTGTATAATCTGAGTGTAAGAGTGTATAATATGTAACAGTGTATAATCTAAGTGTAACAGTGTATAATATGTAACAGTGTATAATCTGAGTGTCAGAGTGTATAATATGTAACAGTGTATAATCTAAGTGTAACAGTGTATAATCTGAGTGTAAGAGTGTATAATATGTAACAGTGTATAATCTGAGTGTAACAGTGTATAATCTACGTGTAACAGTGTATAATCTGAGTGTAACAGTGTATAATATGTAACAGTGTATAATCTAAGTGTAACAGTGTATAATCTGAGTGTAAGAGTGTATAATATGTAACAGTGTATAATCTGAGTGTAACAGTGTATAATATGTAACAGTGTATAATCTAAGTGTAACAGTGTATAATCTGAGTGTAAGAGTGTATAATATGTAACAGTGTATAATCTGAGTGTAACAGTGTATAATATGTAACAGTGTATAATATGTAACAGTGTATAATCTAAGTGTAAGAGTGTATAATATGTAACAGTGTATAATCTAAGTGTAACAGTGTATAATATGTAACAGTGTATAATCTGAGTGTAAGAGTGTATAATATGTAACAGTGTATAATCTAAGTGTAACAGTGTATAATCTGAGTGTAAGAGTGTATAATATGTAACAGTGTATAATCTGAGTGTAACAGTGTATAATCTAAGTGTAACAGTGTATAATGTGTAACAGTGTATAATATGTAACAGTGTATAATCTGAGTGTAACAGTGTATAATCTAAGTGTAACAGTGTATAATGTGTAACAGTGTATAATATGTAACAGTGTATAATCTGAGTGTAACAGTGTATAATCTGAGTGTAAGAGTGTATAATATGTAACAGTGTATAATCTGAGTGTAACAGTGTATAATCTGAGTGTAAGAGTGTATAATATGTAACAGTGTATAATCTAAGTGTAACAGTGTATAATATGTAACAGTGTATAATCTGAGTGTCAGAGTGTATAATATGTAACAGTGTATAATCTAAGTGTAACAGTGTATAATCTGAGTGTAAGAGTGTATAATATGTAACAGTGTATAATCTGAGTGTAACAGTGTATAATCTACGTGTAACAGTGTATAATCTGAGTGTAACAGTGTATAATATGTAACAGTGTATAATCTAAGTGTAACAGTGTATAATCTGAGTGTAAGAGTGTATAATATGTAACAGTGTATAATCTGAGTGTAACAGTGTATAATATGTAACAGTGTATAATCTAAGTGTAACAGTGTATAATCTGAGTGTAAGAGTGTATAATATGTAACAGTGTATAATCTGAGTGTAACAGTGTATAATCTAAGTGTAACAGTGTATAATCTGAGTGTAACAGTGTATAATATGTAACAGTGTATAATCTGAGTGTAACAGTGTATAATCTGAGTGTAACAGTGTATAATATGTAACAGTGTATAATCTAAGTGTAACAGTGTATAATCTGAGTGTAAGAGTGTATAATAAAAGTGTTCCAGTTTCTGTTTGTGAATGCCCTTGCTCCCTGTTTCCTGGTTCCTGCGGTGTATTTGGCTGCTTTTCATGTTTTCCCAGGTGTTTACATTATTCCATTATCATTTAGATGAGAGCTTTGAGCTGGGTCTGTGAGGGGGGTGGGGGAGGCCGAACCGTGGGCGGGGAGATCCAGCTGATTGACAGGTTCTGTAAGCCCACGTGACCCGCAGGGGGGCTGGGATAAAGCAGACTGTCTGGCTGGGGGCTCATTAGATTCAAATAGTCATTTCAGGAGCCACTTCCACAGTGTCAGCCTGCACTCCGGAGCCTCTGTCCAGGACTGGCCCTCAACAATCATGGACTGTTTTTCTTTGCTCTGTTTTCTGTCAGTGAGTAACTTTTCTTGATATTTGTTTCCTCGCTTACTCTGCCCTAGCTCTGCAGTAACTGGCATCACCCAGGGTCACCCCAGCTGGCATTACCCAGGGTCACCCCAGATGGCATCACCCAGGGTCACCCCACAGCTGGCATCACCCAGGGTCACCCCACAGCTGGCATCACCCAGGGTCACCCCAGCTGGCATCACCCAGGGTCACCCCAGATGGCATCACCCAGGGTCACCCCAGCTGGCATCACCCAGGGTCACCCCACAGCTGGCATCACCTAGGGTTACCTCCCAGCTGGCATCACCCAGGGTCACCCCACAGCTGGCATCACCTAGGGTTACCTCCCAGCTAGCATCACCCACCAGTTGGCATGGCCCAGGTTTACCCCCCAGCTGGCATCACCCAGGGTCCCCCCAGCTGGCATCACCCAGGGTCCCCCAGCTGACATCATTCAGGTTCCCCGGTTGGCATCTCCCAGGGTCCCCAGTGTTATGGACTCTTCATTTCTGGATACTGTTGATGGGTGCCGGTGGTAGGATCTGTGTGTGTGCTAGTGGCAAGATGTATATGGGTGAGGGTGGCAAGCTCTGTGTGGGTGTTGGTGGTAGGATGTATATGGGTGAGGGTGGCAGGATGACTGTGGGTGAGGATTGCCAAGCTATATCGGGTCTCTGTGTGGGTGTTGGTGGCAGGATGTATATGGGAGAGTGTGGCAGGCTCTGTGTGGGTGGCAAGATGTATATGGATGAGGGTGGCAGGCTCTGTGTGGGTGCCAGTGGCAGGATGTATTTGGGTGAGGGTGGCAGGTACTGTGTGCGTGCCAGTGGCAGGATGTATATGGGTGACGGTGGCAGGCACTGTGTGGGTGCCAGTGGCAGGATGTATATGGGTGAGGGTGGCAGGCACTGTGTGGGTGCCAGTGGCAGGATGTATATGGATGAGGGTGGCAGGCTCTGTGTGGGTGCCAGTGGCAGGATGTATATGGCCAAGGGTGGCAGGATGTATGTGGGTGAGGGTGGCTGGGTCTCTGTGTGGGTGCCAGTGGCAGGATGTATGTGGGTGAGGGTGGCTGGGTCTCTGTGTGGGTGCCAGTGACAGGATGCATATGGGAGAGGGTGGCAGGCTCTGTGTGGGTGCCAGTGGCAGGATGTATATGGCCAAGGGTGGCAGGATGTATGTGGGTGAGGGTGGCTGGGTCTCTGTGTAGGTGCCAGTGGCAGGATGCATATGGGAGAGGGTGGCAGGCTCTGTGTGGGTGCCAGTGTTAGGATGTATATGGGTTCTCCATCCCTGATTATAACTCCACTGACTGTTAGTTTAAGATCAGCTTTAGGAAAGCCTGTCAGCAAGTCTCTGCATATATCTCCCAGAGGCTTGGTTATTACCTTGGGAGGCAGGTTGCGGGCTGTGTTTATTGCCCTGGGAGGCAGGTTGCGGGCTGTGTTTATTGCCCTGGGAGGCAGGTTGCGGGCTGTGTTTATTGCCCTGGGAGGCAGGTTGCAGGCTGTGTTTATTGCCCTGGGAGGCAGGTTGCAGGCTGTGTTTATTGCCCTGGGAGGCAGGTTGCGGGCTGTGTTTATTGCTCTGGGAGGCAGGTTGCGGGCTGTGTTTATTGCCCTGGGAGGCAGGTTGCGGGCTGTGTTTATTGCTCTGGGAGGCAGGTTATCCTGTTGATCCTGGGTCCAGCTGGTTACCACTGGCAGACAGATGCATAGTTACCTATAATCCTTTCTGTTTGAATAATCCATGAAGAGTTTTATTAACTGAAATGCAGTGCAATCCCTGGTTTATCAGCATATTGCACAGGCAGTGACAATGCAGTGCTGTTTTCAAGCATAATAGTTCCAGTGCTTGGCAGTCACTGGGAGTGTAGTTTGCTGGTATCACTGGCTGGCAAAGTAAGATTGCTTTGCACTGTGCACACTCCCTGTGCAGGTTAGCAGTGGCTGGGCTGGCAGTGAGGAGGCAGTGGCTGGGCCGATGGGTTTGAAGTAAGGTAGCAGTTGCTGGGCTGGCTGGCAGTGAGGTAGTAGTGGGTGGCAGGCTAGCAGTAAGCAGTACATGGTCCTAGGGCTAGGAGATAATTGAACAGATAGTCCCAGAGACAGGCAGATTAACAGGATGGAGACTCTCTGATAATAAGCTATTAGCACCTCCGGGAGTGGCTGCATTGTACCTCTGTCACTCACTGATTGTCTGTATTGTCTTCTACCCTGCAGAGACACCATGATTGCTGGTAACCCAATGCTGATGGTCCTTTTACTATGCCATGTCCTGCTGGGAGGCGCTGAGCATGCCAGCTTGATCCCGGGCACCGGGAGGAAGAAAGTGGCGCAGAGCGAGAGCCAGGCAGGGGGGAGTCACTCCGGGCAGAGCTCTGGGCACGGCAATGAACTCCTGCGGGACTTTGAGGCCACTCTTCTACAAATGTTTGGGCTCCGCAAGCGGCCACAGCCGAGCCATGAAGTACCAGTCCCTGAATACATGCTGGACCTTTACCGGCTGCAGTCTGCAGAGCGGGAGGAAGATCTGCGGGGGATCAGTCTGGAGTACCCAGAAAGACCCACCAGCCGGGCCAACACCGTGAGAAGCTTCCATCACGAGGGTAAGTGCCAGCTCCTACTTAAAATGTACACCCCAACCTCTACATCCAACTCCTCAAAAAATGCACCCCAACCTCTGCATCGAACTCCCCAAAACATGCACCCTGACCTCTACACCTAGCTCTCCAAAAACATGTACCCCGGCCTCTACACCCAGTTCCCAACAATATGCTTCCAAAAATATACACTCGACCTCTTCACCTAGCTCCCAAAAATATATGCTCCAACTTCTATGCCCAGCTCCCCAAAATATAAACTCAACTTAACACCCTATCATTCACATTGAGCTCTGTCCAATACACTTGGCTTCCTAGCACTCGTGACGTAGGTCCTCAATAGATACACTACGCTCCTCAATACTCAGGACAGACAGAGCTCCCTCACATTTAAATTTTTCCAAGGATGAATTGTCCCATTTCCCCAGGTCAACCTCAGAGTGAAAAGTTGTCAATTTTCACCTTTCACATCTACTGTCTTACAGAGGTCCCCCAACATCTTACAGTCATAATGGGGGCTCACAGAATACAATAATCCTTACACCCCCTAACCTATATAGGGGGTACATAACAGTGAAACTAATGCCACTTAGTGGGTCTTGAAAACCATAATAAACCAGGTGCTCTACACTTTTCATACCCCAAGATGGCATTGTTTGTGACAAATGACTGTCCAGGTTTATTGGGAATAGAATACAGAAATCCTGGACTGTAGCTTGGCCGTGAAGACTGCTCTGGGAAGCAATGTTCTAATACATGCCATTCCGTATCTTACCTGATTCATGAGACCGTACATCGTGTTAGGGTGATGCTCGGGTTCATGTAGTTTAAATGGCAGTAACGAGATGTACGTGTTCCAGTCATTCCTGCTTGGGAATATAACTCCCATTCATCTCAGGCAGAGCATATATGTGGTTAGGCTCCAGACTGTATGGATGCTTATTACAAATCAGATGTCACCATCCATGCTTCATGACATTCTAAGAGGCAGATTACATCACGGATAGAATGATTTGTAAGATTGTTCAGCCATCCGCCTTCATACAATGTACTGTCACCTACATAGTCCGTGTCTAAACCCCCCATGCCAGCCCCCTTTACTCTCTGTATCACCCTCTCACATTGTGCATTCATTGAATTCTCAGGATATTCCATAACCCTTTATAATGACTGTGAACTCTCCCGAGACATTCTTTAATCTCAATTACTAACGCCATTATCAGGATTTGCACTGGTTGTGTTAGACAGGACCTGCAACTTTCTAATAAGGCTAACTGCATTGTGTGTGTGTGTGTGTGTGTGTGTGTGTGTGTGTGTACACAAAGCAAGAACTTTACATTTACAATACAAAAGCTAATTGGTTTCCTGATGACACTAATGCTGTAAATGCTGTTTAGCCTCCAGATCTTGAATTGCTTTAGAAGGGTGTTCACCTCTAGATGCAAATGGTTGTTTTAAGTCTGTAAAAGTCAATATTAACCTCTTAGATTTATGGCCAGAGCTTAGCAGTGCAGAGCTCGTGTAGAACGGACAGCAATGCTGTGTAAGGCACCCCAGACATGCCTTTAATGTGTTAAAAATCTCAGACCTGCTTCCTCTCCATGGAAATAAAAACAGCCAACGTTAAACCCACAGACATGGTTGTTGGTATTGTTGTATCTGTACACTATGGGGGTGAATATCATTTTCTAGATATTTAGTAACCTTTTTGTTTGGTGAAGGCAGTTTAAGATTGTTACACCGTATGGGGTTTCTTTATTAAACAGCGAATTGTAATGTGACTGAAGCGGGGTTGGAGATTTTTTTTTTCAAATTGCTTATTTTGGCCACAATTTCTCAATTTCAGTGTTTGTTGGCATTGTTTCCCTTTTTAAGAAACTTGTGTTGATACACCCCAACCCAGTGAGATAGAGCATCTGCTGTAACGAGGATTTGCCATGATTTGCTGCCTGTTTTAATAAGTGTTGATTTGCCTTGTACGAGATTAATAGAGAAATGACCTAGCAGTGTCCCTTTCAATGTCTTCTTTTCCTCCTCTTGAAATGTTGTGGAAATCAAATCCCACCTCAGCTTCCAGAATGCGGTGTCTGCGAGAGATGGGTGAGCGCACAGTGTGTAATGGGTTTAGCGTGCTGTTCCATTTTTTGTTTGTTTTTTTTTTTCTCTGGAACACAAATGAAATTTATATAGGTTTATTGTGAACTTTGTATGGACTGTTTTATGAGTTTCCCCTTGATCAAAGGAAAAGGGCTAGCTTTTTTTTATTTTCCACTAATTTTAATATTTAAAGAACACTTGGTGTATGTAAAGTTACAGCTGTGTGTTTGTAAAGGTTTGTTCAATAGAGCCCTGTAATCTGATCCAAAAGTTTCCTCGCGGATGTTGCTTTTCCAAAGTAAATCTGAGTTATTAATCCACAGCATCATTATTGAACTGGATTTTTTTTTCTTCGCTCTGTAACATGATCAAGAAGGCATGGCTGTATGTTTTTCAAATGGCTACATATCCTAAGCAATACATTTCTAAAAAGAAAATTGTGTGTGAGCCCTTCTGCTGCTCTTATACCGCTGCCAAGCTGAGGTTGAAATTATCGGGTAGGCTTCTCAGAAGTCTAAACATTAGACCATTCCAGAGCACAGTCACTGCCCTAAAGTCTATGTCTGTTTCATTTGTGAAGATACATTGAGATATAGATGGTTCAAGCTCATAACACATATTGACATTTATTCTTTCTCCCCTTTTTTGTTATAGAAATTTTGGAGAAGATAACAGGGACGGCAGAAAATGCAAGTGTCCGATTTTATTTCAACCTCAGCAGCATTCCTGAAAATGAAGTGATTTCATCTGCTGAGCTGAGACTGTATAGGGAGCAGATCGAACATAGTCTACCGTGGGAAGAAGGCTTCCACCGGATAAATGTATATGAAGTCATGAAACCTCATGCAGTAAATGGACAAATGGTTACTAGGCTGTTGGACACACGGCTAATCCATCATAATGAGACACAGTGGGAAAGTTTTGATGTGAGCCCTGCCATCATGAGATGGACCCATGATAAGCAGATAAACCATGGGCTTGCAATTGAGGTGATTCACCTCAACTACACAAAAACTTATCAGGGGAAACATGTCCGGATTAGCCGATCATTATTACCTCACGAGGATGCAGACTGGTTACAGATCAGGCCACTTTTAATCACTTTTAGCCATGACGGCAGGGGACATGCACTGACCAGGAGGTCAAAAAGAAGTCCAAAACCACAGCGAGTCCGGAAAAGAAACAAAAATTGCCGGAGACATTCTCTCTATGTGGATTTCAGTGACGTTGGCTGGAATGATTGGATAGTGGCTCCACCTGGGTACCAGGCTTTTTACTGCCACGGGGATTGTCCATTTCCATTGGCTGACCACCTGAACTCAACCAATCACGCTATTGTACAAACGTTGGTCAACTCTGTAAACTCTAGCATTCCCAAAGCATGCTGCGTTCCCACAGAACTCAGCGCCATTTCTATGCTATATTTGGATGAATATGACAAAGTAGTTCTTAAAAACTATCAGGAGATGGTGGTAGAGGGATGTGGATGCCGTTAAATCGGAAAATGAAACTTAAATCCATTTGCTTGCTGTGGGCGGGACTTCCTTCAACTGAACATTCACCTTGACCTTATTTATGACTTTTATGTGAAACTGTTTTGACAATATGATCATATATTTTGACAAAATATATTTATAACTACATATTAAAAAGAAAACAAAATAAAATAATTCATTATTTTAAACATAAGCTACTTATTTGTACAATGTGTTTATAAGTGTACATTAGGATGACTATGGATTTATGTGGAAATAGAGTATTTTTTTCTATAAATTGCTTTTTAATAGTATTTTATATTTATTAGCTACTTGGCGTTTTATTTTATTTTTTTTCCTTCAATGAATGTAAATGAGGCTAAGAGTTATTGCTGTGTCAATCTCACAGTGTTACGCTCCAGGGTTTAAACCACTTGACTTGCTAACCTGTATGTTCAATGCTGTTGTTCTTAGTCCTTGTTTTTTATGTTTGTTTTCTTATTCATTTAAAAAGAGTCTCCTAACCTCGCAAATTGTTATGCAAATGCCAAGCAGGTATTACCTCCCAAATAACCTTATATAGTATTTAAGTTCAAAGCTTTCAATGGCTTTTTCCCTCCAAAGGTTAAGTAAAGACCGTTTTGTGAAAAAAACCAAAAACACATTTTTTAAAACTTCAAAGGTTTGCAAACGCTTTTGAACATTAAAACACATAAAAGAAGTGACAACAAATGTATTTAAACATGACATCTGCTCATTTTTGTTTTTTACAGTAAAAAAAACATATCTTCAAATAAATCCTGCCATTTTTTTTTTTTGTTTTTCAGAATCCGGTTTATTTATTTAATTTTTTTCAGTGTTTTCTATGAATTCATTTCTAGGTTGTGCAGTCTTTGTGGTAATGATGACAATTTCTCGCATTTTTTGGGCTTTTTTGTGTCACTGCTGAAAAGCATTTTGAAGGAGAATAATAACTTTTTTTTTATTTTATTATTTTATTTTTTTAGTTTTTGAAGTTTTTTTAGTTAAAACCCATGAAAGCTTAAAAACTAGAAACATTTGGCAGAGCCTCTGCTTCCTGTAGAGTGCAGGTGGAGAGACCAAATCAAGTCCTCCGGGTAGGTCTATAAGCCTCAACATTGCTTTTGTGCTTTTATACCCTTCAAAAGGGACTTTTTAATTGTACTAAGCTTAAATAAATTCTTTAAAATACATTGAACATAGTCTTCTGTTGGGACTAATTTGCTTTGTGATTTTTAATTTCCAAGTACCTCCTCTCTCTATCCTCCCTCCAACCCTTAAATATCTATTTATTGATGTAAATCTCTCCCCTTCTTCTATAACTAAACTTTCATATTAAATTATGACCTGATTTAATGCAAATGTCAGTCTTTTCTCACCAATGTGCATGAATTTACCCGTAGAAGTGATAAAATGTTAATTATGGCCAAATGGCCAATGTGTGTATGTAAATAGAGAATCGTGCTGGGTTACACTGGGTGAGATGTGATGACCTGTGTACTTATTGCTCCCGTTGTCCCATACGTTCCCTTCTTCCTTGTTTTTCTACAAACTCCTTTACTTTTATTTTCCTAGACTACACTTACTTTATTTGTATAATCCATGCTAGTATGTTTGTATAAATATTGCAGATAAACTATAATCTCTACCTCTTCTGGTACAGACTTATTTATTGCTATAAATTAAATATGGAAAGGTGTATTTTTCCGGTTAGGTTTTTAAAATTAATTTTGAAACTCCCTAAGATTCGCTGTAAATGCAGTACATTTTACAGCTGTACATGTTTTTTTTTCTATTTTTAATTTTTATCATGTTTTTTAGGTTTCAAAAGAAGGACTTGTTTCCCAGATAAAATAGATTTAATTGGTTCATGTTTTGTTAACTGTCACACTAGTCTCTTACTTACTTACGGGGGGGGGGGGAAACAAACAAACATGTGGATATGTACTTAAAACCCTACGGAGGTGTATGAAAGGACAGACACTGAAAACGTGTACTGCAGATCACCTGTAACTCCTTTCAATATATTTCACAGACTGAATATTACATCATTTAGTGCTTGTTCCATTATTTTATATATAGTTATAGAGTAGAGATTGTAGCCATTCTACTCCAGTAATGTAGATGTAAAATAACAGATACAATTAGTATCTAATTTTTTTTTTATTATTATTAATTATTTCTTTATTGGACGAACAGAATTTTAGACTGTAATTATACACAAAGCATTTCTTTTCCTGAACAGTATGGTGTTATACAGGGTGTGTAACAAGAACACAGGTATCCCCCTATTCTATGTGTGTTGCGACCTGTCCCCCCAGCTGTAGCTTGTCTTGGCCTGTGTGGGTTTAGTGCTAATTCTGATCATTATGCTCTAAGAGAAATCTTGTGGAATGACCCCGTACTCTTTTTGATAAGCCTTTTAAGGTACCTCATAGACATTCTTCTGAATCTCCAACCCTGCTTAATTGTAATCATTTACTGATTACTGGTTCAGAAAGGCAAGCAATGATTTTGTTTGCTACATACTAATTACTTTTTAACTCCCAATGCAAAAGAGGCCAGCTTTTTCTAGGCTTTAAAGGGTATCTTTTTACAAAAGGTCTCTTCATCATGTGACACAATTAGGTGCCATGGAAGTACAATGTTTGGTGTATGTACAAAGGTATAATATCTTCTAAGCTCACACTGAAACATTTTAGCTGAATAGCGGCATTTGTAGGGTCAGCCAACTACCACCTCCACCATTTATCATTGTTCCTTTCTTTCCGCCAATCCGCTAAATGTTATAAAATGCTTTGCAGAGGTTAATCTGTTCACCCCGATTTAAGAGGAGGTAGAATTTTACTCAGCACAGGGAGAATAATCTGCAGATATATATATATATAGAGAGAGGATTGAATAAATGTGATACAAATGCAGTTCTATTCTAAGTCAGAGCTGCCAGTTTTGGTGAAAAGTGCAATATTAATATTAGGATGTATGTTTATATATGTATACATTTCTATCAAACAAAGCTTATAGTCGTCAGGTCTATTCCTTCTTCATAACCTTATTTTTCTATAATTTAAATAAAATCTATAATTTGCTGTCTTTAAAAGAAACTATTCCAATAGTGTGATGGGCCAGGTATTTTCCGCATTGTATTAAACCAAATCCTCCAACCTTTATCAGTCCCAACCCCCCAACCAGTGCCACCTCCCCTCCCACTCATTCCTGTCTTTTAAAGGTGAATTCCTTGCCTGGGGCTCTGAGACCTGCTGCCTTGCCTTTGAAGCCTGTATATCAGGCAGATTCATGCTTCACAAAGAAGCAATAAGCAGAGTGGGAGAATCTGATAGTTGTTTGACAGAGCAATTACGCAGATTTCAACTGATCTGCACAGCTCCGATAAGCCTGACTGCTGAGTTAATTGACTCTTCTCTTAATAGTCCCCAAACTTTTTAACATGTGCATGGGTGTTTCCAGAAACCAATAATCTGGGAGTGAGTCCATTCCGTCCATGCTGTTAAATGTTCCACTTACACTGCATAAACCAACCATTTATTTACATGATAACACCTGCGGCATTAAGCTATCCCTACGCTATCACAAATTTTCACCAATTTCTCTTATTTATTTATTTTTGCAAAGCTCTAATGCAGGGGTAGTCAACCTTTTAATACCTACCGCCCACTTTTGTATTTTTGTTCATGGTAAAATACCTTACCACTAATTTTATAGTGCAATTTTTTTAAATTAATTTTTTTAGAAAGGAGGTTTTTGTTTTGTTTTTCAAATATGTACTTAAATTTATATATTTTTTCCCCCTTTTTTGTGCGTGTGTGTGTGTGCGCGCGCAGAAGAAAATCTCTCCTGCCGGCTATCGAGGCCCACTGAGCATTTTCTGTAGAACCCACAACTCAGAAAGCGTGCAAGGGCGTGAGCCTGTCGCTTCAATTGTTTCTTTCTAGTGTAGAAAGGCAACAGCTGAACTTAAACTCACACAAGCCTAAGTCATTCTTTTTAAGAGGAAAACTCTGCAGGTTTGTCCAGTGCGGGCATAATTACTATTAAAGAAATATTTAAAAATATTCCTTAAAAATCAATACACTGTAGTGTCCCTTTAAGAAATGGAGATGCTCCTAAGTGGGTATTAAATGTAGCCGTAGTACAGGGGGTGTGCTACATCTCTGGGGCATTCAGAAAAATACCCCAAATTCCCGTGAGACATGGTAGCATGCAGAGTGGTTGACTGGTCATTAGAAAGATTCCACCCCCTTCATGTCTAATGAGTATTTAGAAAGATTAGCAAATTTATATCTAAAAACTCCCAACCCACTTTTCTATCTGTACACCGCCATAGGAAGAAATGAAATGCAACAGTATTTGGAGTCCTTGTAAAACCTTGGCTATGGATTAATTATGGAGTTGGCATATTTTCTTTAGCCAAGCCTGAGCAGCATCTCAGCCAGCCCAAGTATTTTAAAAGGGTTTTATTCCACAAATACTTGCATTCTACAGCCTGTGTGTACCTGTCATAGAACTGATAACGGTTTGTGTTCTGCTCTCATTCCAAATTTCGTTCGATATTGAAATGTTCACGTTATTAGTTGAACTTTACACATATTTTTTTTAACAGTCCTTATTATTTCAATTTTAAATTTCTTGTATAAGGTGGGTAGGGTTTGGGCCTGGTGTCATGGAGATGGGTGCAGTGGGCAGAGATTAGGGAGGTGGGTAGAGGTTGGGTCAGGTTAGGTAATGTGGGTAGGGTATCATGGAGATGGGTGCAGCGGGCAGAGATTAGGGAGGTGGGTAGAGGTTGGGTCAGGTTAGGTAATGTGGGTAGGGTATCATGGAGATGGGTGCAGCGGGCAGAGATTTGGAGGTGGGTAGAGGTTGGGTCAGGTTAGGTAATGTGGGTAGGGTGTCATGGAGATGGGTGCAGCGGGCAGAGATTAGGGAGGTGGGTAGAGGTTGGGTCAGGTTAGGTAATGTGGGTAGGGTGTCATGGAGATGGGTGCAGCGGGCAGAGATTAGGGAGGTGGGTAGAGGTTGGGTCAGGTTAGGTAATGTGGGTAGGGTATCATGGAGATGGGTGCAGCGGGCAGAGATTATGGAGGTGGGTAGAGGTTGGGTCAGGTTAGGTAATGTGGGTAGGGTGTCATGGAGATGGGTGCAGCGGGCAGAGATTAGGGAGGTGGGTAGAGGTTGGGTCAGGTTAGGTAATGTGGGTAGGGTGTCATGGAGATGGGTGCAGCGGGCAGAGATTAGGGAGGTGGGTAGAGGATGGGTCAGGTTAGGTAATGTGGGTAGGGTGTCATGGAGATGGGTGCAGCGGGCAGAGATTAGGGAGGTGGGTAGAGGATGGGTCAGGTTAGGTAATATGGGTAGGGTATCATGGAGATGGGTGCAGCGGGCAGAGATTAGGGAGGGATTTAGTCAGGTTGAGTAAAGTGGTTAGGGTGTCTCAGAGATGGGTGAGATGGGCAGGGATTAGGGAGGTGGGTAGAGGTTGGGTCAGGTTAGGTAAAGTGGGTAGGGTGTCACAGAGGGTGCAATGGGCAGGGATTAGGGAGGTGGGTAGGGTTTTAGTCAGGTAAGGTACAGTAAGTAGGGTGTCACAGAGATGGGTGATGGGCAGGGATTAGGGAGGTGGGTAGGGTTTTAGTCAGGTAAGGTACAGTAAGTAGGGTGTCACAGAGATGGGTGAGGTGGGCAGGGATTAGGGAGGTGGGTAGGGTTTTAGTCAGGTAAGGTACAGTAAGTAGGGTGTCTCAGAGATGGGTGAGGTGGGCAGGGATTAGGGAGGTGGGTAGGGTTTTAGTCAGGTAAGGTACAGTAAGTAGGGTGTCACAGAGAGGGGTGCAATGGGCAGGGATTAGGGAGGTGGGTAGGGTTTTAGTCAGGTAAGGTACAGTAAAGTAGGGTGTCACAGAGATGGGTGCAATGGGCAGGGATTAGGGAGGTGGGTAGAGGTTGGGTCAGGTTAGGTACAGTAAATAGGGTGTCACAGAGATTGGTGAGGTGGGCAGGGATTAGGGAGGTGGGTAGGGTTTTAGTCAGGTAAGGTACAGTAAGTAGGGTGTCACAGAGATTGGTGCAATGGGCAGGGATTAGGGAGGTGGGTAGGGTTTTAGTCAGGTAAGGTACAGTAAATAGGGTGTCACAGAGATGGGTGCAATGGGCAGGGATTAGGGAGGTGGGTAGGGTTTTAGTCAGGTAAGGTACAGTAAGTAGGGTGTCACAGAGATGGGTGAGGTGGGCAGGGATTAGGGAGGTGGGTAGGGTTTTAGTCACGTAAGGTACAGTAAATAGGGTGTCACAGAGATGGGTGCAATGGGCAGGGATTAGGGAGGTGGGTAGGGTTTTAGTCACGTAAGGTACAGTAAATAGGGTGTCACAGAGATGGGTGCAATGGGCAGGCATTAGGGAGGTGGGTAGAGGTTGAGTCACACATAATATGCAGACAGTGGAATTAGAAAAAAATATCCAAAGAAGTTAAGTTTCCAGTTAATTTCTTGTGGCAAAATGAAACACATTGATCATTTCCTGACAATTCTCAGTTTAGTGGATAACCCTACTGAGTTAAATGCCTGGTCTTGGACCACACATGTTTAACAATGTGTTTTTTGTGGCCTATACAATGTGTGCCAGTTACCTGGTGTACTCCTAGTGTGTTTCACACCTAAAACCCTATATATACTGCTTGTCGAGGTAACGGAGATTCAAAGTGAAGCTCATCATTTCACAGACCCTCAGGCTAAAGGTTAAACAAGTTTAAATGGGTGGAAATAGCAGGTAATGAAGCATTGTGTGCATTCTCCCACTCAGTCCTCTATTGACTGAGTTTGTTTTGACAAATGCAGTTAATGATTTGTTTGGACCTTGTGGAGTTTCTCACAAGTGCATTTAGTCTTTTGCTTTTTCTGAGGCAGAGGCCATCCTTCTTCCACCACCCTATGTGCGAGAAAAGTGGAGGGGAGAGTTAACCAGACAGAGGCATGGCAATAGCCACTAACACTTCCTCCTCTTCCTGAAGAATGGGACGGTGGGTCAGAGATTATGGATAATAATAAACAGACTTGGGGATGCCTAATCCCTAACAGTTATGGACACGGTTCCTCTGGCTGTGAGATACTGCCCCAATCTTCAAACCCACGTTCCTGAATTAAAGCAGGGGATTTAAACAAACTAAAACCTCCTCCTACCTTGGTGGCAAGGGGTCCCCAAGCCATTACCCAACAACCAAAATCTAGCATTTTCAGATTGGCTACCTTAAAGGATTACTTCAAGCACCATAACCACTTCAATGATTTGAAGTAGTCATGGTGCCTGGAGTCTGTCTGCACATAAGAAGTTTAACCTTCTGTTGATAAAGGTGTAACTCCACCTCTGGTACCGTCATTGGGTGGTCAGCTGAGGCTCTCAGGTCATGAATGGCAATGGCCCCGGCTATTGCAAATCTTCAGAAGCAAGAAGTGCGTCATTGGACCACAAGGCAGCTCTGAAACCCAACAGCGTCTCAGGCCCTGGGGAGATAGCACAGCTAAGCGGACAAGGGCACATGTAGGAGTGTGGGGATAGATGCAGGAGATTGGTTGGGAAAGAGTGTGTGGGTGGGATTATGTTCTGTGTAAGTTAGTGTGGGGGAGGTCTTACCTCAGTGCCACTTGGGATTCGGGCCAGCAAACAGTTTCCCTCCCGCCCGCCCTATTGGTATATTTTGTCACAGCTAGCCAGGGGTATGTCCTTGCCAATTGAGTTTGAGTGGTTACGTTTAAGTATATGGAATGAGATGAACACGTTTTTTTAGGTCTCAACTTCCCCTGCTTCAAAAGGTTAAACATTAGGTTGCCTGAGGTGTCGTGCCCATCGAGCGTGGATAAGGTCGGCTGATGGCGGGCATTGGAAATATATGATTTTATGACGAGGAGGGAGGTGAGAGAAAGTGGTGATTAGGAACCACTGTATGTTTATTGGCAAGGACGGTTGGGTCACTGTATAACATGTGGAGTTATATATGTATATATGTTAATTTATGCTTATTTATGTCTAACGTTTTGGTTACAGAAAGAAGAGATTTAATAAATTAAGTTATGGATGTGTTATGCAGTAATTTAGTTTGTGATAATAAATGCTGTGGCCTGTTCATCCATACTAAATGGTCTGTCGTTATTGGGGGGGGGTAATGGGTTTAGATTTGTGCTAGGCTGCATCGCGATTCCCCACTACGTACATACAAGGTAATAGGGCAAACCATTACAAGATCTAGTGGTTATAATACTTAGAGTAGACCTTTAACTTTAACTGAGGAAATTATTTTGCCTTCTTTATAATTCCGTATTTAATGACTATCCCCTCAGAGTAAGTTGCCATATTCTGTTGGAAGAATATTTGAATAAATGATTAGTTTAATCTACTCTTTTCAATATTTTTTTAATGTAAATGTTCACTATCCTCTCACAAAAACTCTTTGTTTAGTGAATAAGCCCCTTCATTTCCTACTTTTTTAAGTGTGACTCTTCTGAGGTGGAACCTTATTGAAACGCATTGTTATATATTGTTCTATCTGCCGTGATTGTAAGAGTATGTTATTAAGACAGTGTTAATTACTACGATAATGGTACTGCAAATATTTTAGTGAACTTTGGTGCATTAATCTTGGTTTTGGCTGCCTTAACATAATGGGAGTTGTAGGCACCTGCGGTTCCTGTGGCCGAGGATTAAACCGTGGGTAGTGAACTATTGACTTTGAAAGTCCTAGAGCAACTACGAAATAACAGTTTTGGTACAAACTGATAAATAGCGCTTGGCATGGAGCGCGACTTCCGAGAAGGAATGTGCAAACACAGGTGTACTGTACACTAAGAATTCAATTAGCTCAGACTATTCAAGCTTAAAATCTGTTTTACCAGGGAATCAGGAGTGTCGTCTGCGAGTCCAGCTGGATTGAAATGCTTTGTGTTCAAGCTGCCGGATACACTTTCCAGAGCAGTTTGCTTTTTACTTTTTTTGTTTTGTTGTAGAGCTTTTCATAAAAATAAAAAAGAGACAACAGACACACTAAAGAATTCTTAGAATGTTATCACATGTTAAATAGAAGTGTATTATCAATTTTTTTCCCGGCAGACAAATGAGTCTAAGGTTTTGTGCAGAGGTTTCCTGTAATTTGTGGAATATTTACCACTTTCCTTTTTGGAGGAAACGTATGACGGGATATAAGCCGCACAATCGGTGTTTTTGTATGAACAGGTAAAATCTCACTAGATTGATAAATAGTTTCTCTGTTTACTTTTGTATTTATACAATGTTAAACATAATACGCAGTGATGATATAAAGACATATTTAAAGATGGATTACGAGCAAGTTTGGATTTTCTATTCCTTTGCCTATCTGAAATCAAATCATTTCGATTTATTGCAGAATGTATAAATTATTTACAGTGCAATGTTCACTATAGACAGGTAGGTCCTCAATGCAATTTGCTAACATGCCCCATGTTTCAGATCTGATCAATTGTGTTTCACTATGGGAGACGTCAACGATAAACATATTATTTCCTAGAGCTGGGGAAACCCCTATACCTCACTGGTTTTACCTTGGTTTCATTGCCAGTAGACATAAATCTCACCATACAAATTACTGAGATGTGAGAAAAATGCTTTTATCATCAATCTCAGCCAGAGACTTTCCTGCTGTAGGATATAACATTTTAAAGGGCAAAACAGCATACCTCCTTTTATTATTTTATTATTTATATAGCACCATCAAATTCTGGAGTGCTGTACAATGCGTGGACTAACAGACATGTGTTTGTAACCAGACAACTGGACATGCTCAGTGAGTTTACATGTTAGAGGGAGTGGGGTATAGTGACAGTAACAGAGGGAGTGAGGGCCTGCTCAGTGAGTTTACATGTTAGCGGGAGTGGGGTATAGTGACACAGTAACAGAGGGATTGAGGGCCTGCTCAGTGAGTTTACATGTTAGAGGGAGTGGGGTATAGTGACACAGTAACAGAGGGATTGAGACCCTGCTCAGTGAGGTTACATGTTAGAGGGAGTGGGGTATAGTGACACAGTAACAGAGGGATTGAGGCCCTGCTCAGTGAGTTTACATGTTAGAGGGAGTGGGGTATAGTGACACAGTAACAGAGGGATTGAGGGCCTGCTCAGTGAGTTTACATGTTAGAGGGAGTGGGGTATAGTGACACAGTAACAGAGGGATTGAGGGCCTGCTCAGTGAGTTTACATGTTAGAGGGAGTGGGGTATAGTGACAGTAACAGAGGGGTTGAGGGCCTGCTCAGTGAGGTTACATGTTATAGGGAGTGGGGTATAGTGACACAGTAACAGAGGGATTGAGGTCCTGCTCAGTGAGTTTACATGTTAGAGGGAGTGGGGTATAGCGACAGTAACAGAGGGATTGGGGGCCCTGCTCAGTGAGTTTACAAATTAGAGGGAGTTGGGTATAGTGACACAGTAACAGAGGGATTGAAGGCCTGCTCAGTGAGTTTACATGTTAGAGGGAGTGGGGTATAGCGACAGTAACAGAGGGATTGGGGGCCTGCTCAGTGAGTTTACATGTTAGAGTGACACAGTTTGAGGGCCTGCTCAGTGAGTTTACATGTTAGGGAGTGGGGTATAGTGACACAGTAACAGAGGGATTGAGGGCCAGTGCATCAGTGACAGTTTGAAGCCCTGCTCATGTTAGAGGAGTGGGGTATAGTGACACAGTAACAGAGGGATTGAGGGCCTGCTCAGTGAGTTTACATGTTAGAGGGAGTGGGGTATAGTGACAGTAACAGAGGGATTGAGGGCCCTGCTCAGTGAGTTTACATGTTAGAGGGAGTGGGGTATAGTGACACAGTAACAGAGGGATTGAGGGCCTGCTCAGTGAGTTTACATGTTAGAGGGAGTGGGGTATAGTGACACAGTAACAGAGGGATTGAGGGCCTGCTCAGTGAGTTTACATGTTAGAGGGAGTGGGGTATAGTGACACAGTAACAGAGGGATTGAGGGCCTGCTCAGTGAGTTTACATGTTAGAGGGAGTGGGGTATAGTGACACAGTAACAGAGGGATTGAGGGCCCTGCTCAGTGAGTTTACATGTTAGAGGGAGTGGGGTATAGTGACAGTAACAGAGGGATTGAGGGCCCTGCTCAGTGAGTTTACATGTTAGAGGGAGTGGGGTATAGTGACACAGTAACAGAGGGATTGAGGGCCCTGCTCAGTGAGGTTACATGTTAGAGGGAGTGGGGTATAGTGACACAGTAACAGAGGGATTGAGGGCCCTGCTCAGTGAGTTTACATGTTAGAGGGAGTGGGGTATAGTGGACACAGTAACAGAGGGATTGCGGGCCCTGCTCAGTGAGTTTACATGTTAGAGGGAGTAACAGAGGGATTGAGGGCCTGCTCAGTGAGTTTACATGTTAGAGGGAGTGGGGTATAGTGACACAGTAACAGAGGGATTGAGGGCCCGCTCAGTGAGCTTACATGTTAGAGGGAGTGGGGTATAGTGACACAGTAACAGAGGAATTGAGGCCCTGCTCAGTGAGTTTACATGTTAGAGGGAGAGGGGTATAGTGACACAGTAACAGGGGGATTGAGGGTCCTGCTCAGTGAGTTTACATGTTAGAGGGAGTGGGGTATAGTGACACAGTAACAGAGGGATTGAGGGCCTGCTCAGTGAGTTTACATGTTAGAGGGAGTGGGGTATAGTGACACAGTAACAGAGGGATTGAGGGCCTGCCCAGTGAGTTTACATGTTAGAGGGGGTGGGGTATAGTGACACAGTAACAGAGGGATTGAGGGCCTGCTCAGTGAGTTTACATATTAGAGGGAGTGGGGTATAGTGACACAGTAACAGAGGGATTGAGGGCCTGCTCAATGAGTTTACATGCTAGAAGGAGTGGGGTATAGTGACACAGTAACAGAGGGATTGAGGGCCCTGCTCAGAGAGTTTACATGTTAGAGGGAGTGGGGTATAGTGACACAGTAACAGAGGGATTGAGGCCCCTGCTCAGAGAGTTTACATGTTAGAGGGAATGGGGTATAGTGACACAGTAACAGAGGGATTGAGGGCCCTGCTCCGTGAGTTTACATGTTAGAGAGAGTGGGGTATAGTGACACAGTAACTGAGGGATTGAGGGCCTGCTCAGTGAGTTTACATGTTAGAGGGAGTGGGGTATAGTGACACAGTAACAGAGGGATTGAGGGCCCTGCTCAGTGAGCTTACAGGTTAGAGGGAGTGGGGCAGGTGACAGCACAGAGGGGATTGAGGGGCCTGCCTGAAGAGCTTAAGAAGGTGTTAGAGGGAGTGGGGACATGCAACAGAGGGATTGAGGGCCTTTGCTCAGTGAGTTTACAGCTGTTAGAGGGAGTGGGGGGCATATGACACAGTAACAGAGATTGAGGGCCCCTGCTCAGTGAGGTTACATGCTAGGAGGGAGTGATAGTGACACAGCAACAGAGGATTGAGGGCCCTGCTCAGTGAGTTTACATGTTAGAGGGGAGGGGTATAGTGACAGTAACAGAGGGATTGAGGGCCTGCTCAGTGAGTTTACATGTTAGAGGGAGGCATAGTGACACAGTAACAGAGGGGTTGGGGCCCTGTTCAGTGAGTTTACATGTTAGAGGGAGTGGGGTATAGTGACACAGTAACAGAGGGATTGAGGGCCTGCTCAGTGAGTTTACATGTTAGAGGGAGTGGGGTATAGTGACAGCAACAGAGGGATTGATGGCCTGCTCAGTGAGTTTACATGCTAGAGGGAGTGGGGTATAGTGACAGTAACAGAGGGATTGAGGGCCTGCTCAGTGAGTTTACATGTTAGAGGGAGTGGGGTATAGTGACACAGTAACAGAGGGATTGAGGGCCCTGCTCAGTGAGCTTACATGTTAGAGGAGGTGGGGTATAGTGACACAGTAACAGAGGGATTGAGG
>OW240924.1:95447843-95564818 GCA_933207985.1 Pelobates cultripes | reverse complement strand
ACAGTAACAGAGGGATTGGAGGTCCTGCTCAGTGAGTTTACATGTTAGAGGGAGTGGGGTATAGTGACACAGTAACAGAGGGATTGAGGGCCTGCTCAGTGAGTTTACATGTTAGAGGGAGTGGGGTATAGTGACACAGTAACAGTGGGATTGAGGACCTGCTCAGTGAGTTTACATGTTAGAGGGAGTGGGGTATAGTGACCCAGTAACAGAGGGATTGAGGGCCTGCTCAGTGAGTTTACATGTTAGAGGGAGTGGGTATAGTGACAGTAACAGAGGGATTGAGGGCCTGCTCAGTGAGTTTACATGTTAGAGGGAGTGGGGTATAGTGACACAGTAACAGAGGGATTGAGGGCCCTGCTCAGTGAGCTTACATGTTGGAGGGAGTGGGGTATAGTGACACAGTAACAGAGGGATTGAGGGCCTGCTCAGTGAGTTTACATGTTAGAGGGAGAGGGGTATAGTGACACAGTAACAGAGGGATTGAGGGCTCTGCTCAGTGAGCTTACATGCTAGAGGGAGTGGGGTATAGTGACACAGTAACAGAGGGATTGAGGACACTGCTCAGTGAGCTTACATGTTAGAGGGAGTGGGGTATAGTGACACAGTAACAGAGGGATCGAGGGCCCTGCTCAGTGAGTTACATGTTAGAGGGAGTGTGTGGGTATAGTGACACAGTAACAGAGGGATTGAGGGTCCTGCTCAGTGAGGTTACATGCCAGGAGGGAGTGGGCATAGTGACACAGCAACAGAGGGATTGAGGGTCTGCTCAGTGAGTTTACATGTTAGAGGGAGCGGGGTATAGTGACAGTAACAGAGGGATTGAGAGCCCTGCTCAGTGAGGTTACATGTTAGAGGGAGTGGGGTATAGTGACACAGTAACAGAGGGATTGAGGGTCCTGCTCAGTGAGGTTACATGTTAGAGGGAGTGGGGTATAGTGACACAGTAACAGAGGGATTGAGGGCCTGCTCAGTGAGTTTACCTGCTAGAGGGAGTGGGTTATAGTGACACAGTAACAGAGGGATTGAGGGCCCTGCTCAGTGAGTTTACATGTTAGAGGGAGTGGGGTATAGTGACACAGTAACAGAGGGATTGAGGGACCTGCTCAGTGAGCTTACATGTTAGAGGGAGGTATAAGCGGACAAGGCAACAGAGTGGGATTGGAGGGCCTGCTCAGTGAGTTTACACACTGTGTTAGGAGGAGTGGGGTATAGTGACAGCAACAGAGGGATTGAGGGCCTGCTCAGTGAGCCTACATGTTGGGAGGGAGTGGGGTATAGCGGACAGTAACAGAGGGGACTGGGGCCCCTGCTCAGTGAGTTTACATGTTAGAGGGAGTGGGGTATAGTGACACAGTAACAGAGGGATTGAGGGCCTGCTCAGTGAGTTTACATGTTAGAGGGAGTGGGGCATAGTGACAGTAACAGAGGGATTGAGGGCCCTGCTCAGTGAGTTTACATGTTAGAGGGAGTGGGGTATAGCGACCCAGTAACAGAGGGATTGAGGGCCCTGCTCAGTGAGTT
This sequence comes from Pelobates cultripes, assembly GCA_933207985.1. NCBI lineage: Eukaryota > Metazoa > Chordata > Amphibia > Anura > Pelobatidae > Pelobates > Pelobates cultripes. The sequence continues at coordinate 95,563,294 of OW240924.1, read as the reverse complement.
TACATGTTAGAGGGAGTGGGGTATAGTGACACAGTAACAGAGGGATTGAGGGCCTGCTCAGTGAGTTTACATGTTAGAGGGAGTGGGGTATAGTGAAACAGGAAAAGGGGGATTGAGGGCCCTGCTCCAAAGTGAGCTCTCAAGCATGTTAGAGAGAGTGGGGTATAAAGTGGACACAGTAACAGAGGGATTGAGGGCTCCGTTCAAAGTGAGTTTACATGTTAGGAGAGGGAGCGGGGTATAGTGGACACAGTAACAGAGGGATTGAGTGGGGCCCCGCTCAGTGAGGTTACATGTTAGAGTGAGTGGGGTATAGTGACACAGTAACAGAGGGATTGAGGGCCCTGCTCAGTGAGTTTACATGCTAGAGGGAGTGGGGTATAGTGACACAGTAACAGAGTGATTGAGGGCCCTGCTCAGTGAGTTTACATGTTAGAGGGAGTGGGGTATAGTGACACAGTAACAGAGGGATTGAGGGCCCTGCTCAGTGAGGTTACATGCTAGAGGGACCCCTAGTTCATCTCATAACCAAAGATCTAAATCAACCCATAGTCATAACTTTCTTAAAGTTAAAGGGACTTTGGACCCTAAAGCAGTTTATTCTTTTATATGGGTTAGAAGGGAGAGCTTGCAAATGCTGGACACAAGAGATCTACAGGTTTTACAAGCTATTTTTATATATATACTCCTAGTGAAAAAAAATGCATAATTAAATGAATATATATATATTTTATTTTATTTATTTATTTATTCATTACTAAAAAGTGCAGATTCCTGTAAAATTTGACACCATCCTGGCAATTAATTGCCAATCAGTTTAGTTAGCTTAGTGGAGCTAAACTCAAGAGGCAGCAATTGCTCAGAGCACCTGAGTTGCTTTTGCAAGTCTGTGGTTGGACAGCCACAGAAGGGCTGTGCATGGTTAGAAGGGAGGGCTTGCAAATGCTGGACACAAGAGATCTACAGGTTTTACAAGCTATTTTTATATATATACTCCTAGTGAAAAAAATGCATAATTAAATGAATGTATGTTTTCATTGGGAGTATTTCTACAAAACTGTGATTTAAACTTTTTTTGTATTTGCCAATGGAGTGTCCCTTTAAGCAGAAACATAACCCTTACTTTTATAATTCTATTTTTATCCTAGCTCCCAAAACCCTAAGCATGACTCTAATCCCTAACTCCCAAAACTCGAATCCCTGATCTTTAACACTGTGCAAAATTCCTTATACATTGAATTTTACATATTTTGTATCAGCTTCCCCAGTGATAATCATTTATTATCACTGGACTCCTGGAGTCACCTAGGGAAGGGGAAGGAAATCTTTGGCACTCCGGATGTTATGGACTACATCTCCCATAATGCTCTTACAACCATAATGCTTTCAAAGCATCAGATGACATGTAGTCTACATCATCTGGAGTGCAGAAAGTTGTCTACCACTGACCTGGGATGTATGGATAGATGGGTGGATGGAGTGATGGAGGGAGTGATGAATGGATGGATAAATGTAGCTATGGATGGAGGGATAGATAGATAGATAGATAGATAGATAGATGGATTGTTAATTGAATGGATGGATGGATGGATGGAGTGATAGATGGAGGAATGGAATAATGGATGGCAGGATGGGTGCATGGAGTGATAGATGGAGGAATGGAATAATGGATGGCAGGATGGGTGCATGGAGTGATGGATGGATGAATGAAGTGATGGATGGAGGAATGGAATAATGGATGGCAGGATGGAGGAATGGGTGGATGGATGGATGGATGGATGGATGGATCGCCAGATAGATAGATATATAGATAGATGAAGGGATGGATGGAGGGATGGTTGGTTGAATGGATGGATGGAGCGATGAATGGATGAATAGATGGATGGAGGGATGGTTGGTTGAATGGATGGAGTGATAAATGGATAGATAGATGGATGGAGGGATGGTTGGTTGAATGGATGGGTGGTTGGTTGGATGGATTGAGGGATGCATGGAGTGATGGATGGATGGAGTGATGGAATGATGGATGGAGTGATGAATGGAAGGATGAATGAAGCATTGTTAAATGGTCTGATCAAAGCTTTTCTTTGAGAAGACTTTGTTTGGACCTCACACAGTTGCTGTGACATCAGGAGAGGGCGTGAGAAGCCACGCCGAGATTTTTGCCGGGCGCTGGGTTCCAGGTAATTAATACTTTTTTATTTTTTTAATAGTTATAGGAGAGACCTAAAGTATAAACACTAATAGGGCATTGTCCATTAAAAAACATAAGCATGGGGGCACGGCTAGCAGCTGAGCAGAGTGGACGCATGAAGTGAGTGCCACCAGTCCTGACTGACCCAAATGCTACAAAAAGCTTAATCAATCACTGCCACAAGCTTGTAAACAGACCTACACGCTACAGCCACTATTATGGCACCGTCCAAACAGCTCAAAATTACGGACCCGATCAGTTCCACTAAAAAAAGACTGTCTGAGGCCTATTCAAGATGGTGACAATGGCATGATACACTCTCCTATGTTGGAGGGCCTGTCCAAAAAAGAAACTTCTGCAAACCAATACTCAAATGCCCCGTTCAGTGAAAAGCGGTTGTACACTATGCTGCAGGACCTGTGCGTGACATTACACATTACACGGGTGATATTAAACAGATGACTGAGGAATTTAAGAGGGAAGTTTCCGAGCTTGGCGACCAGACGAACCGCCTGGAAGTGCGCATGGGGGAAATCTGCACAGCGCATAATGATATGACATAGAAACTTCAAAGCCTCATGGATGAGCACATCCAATTGAAGAGAAAATGTGCTAATATGGAGAACCAATCGAAGTGTAATAATGTCAGGTACCAAGGCATTCTGGACAGCGTGACACATAAGGCTCTGCCTGCCTATATCAAAGGCCTCTGCACTGCTTTACTGCCTGAAATGTGGGACACGGAGTGGCTGATGTATAGGGCCCTCTGCCTCCCTAAGCTGCAACGCTTCACCTCGGACACACCGCATTATGCGGTAGTAAGATTCCACTATTATAAATCCAAGGACTCCCTATTGTTTGGGGAACGGAAACTTCAAAAGCTTTCAGAACCTTATCAGGAGATACAACTATTTGCGGACCTCTCAGCGCTCACAATGGGATGTCACAGGGAATTTTTTTTTTTTTTACTAAAACGCTACGCAACCATGGAATACCGTTGGGGCTATCCTACAAAGGTTCTTATATGGAGGAACAACAAAAACCATGTGGTTGATGAGCCGGAAGATGGGCTGCAACTACTCAGAGACTGGGGACTGTTCCGCTCACTTGAACCGCCAACACAGGCTCCTAAACTACCAAGAAGTATCTCCAGTGAATGGCACATGGTGGGGTCGCCATGAAGACACAAGTGAACTGGCTCCTTCTCTAATGCTGCATGACCTTCTCGTGACTGTCCACCTCACTGTACCCATTGTTCAGATGGCTTCTACCTGCTATGATGTTACCAAGCTGGTGTGTATGTATTAGCTCTCGATTACACAATGATGTTAAATGCGACACACAACACATGCACAGCTAACACTAGAGTCTCCCCACAACACATGGGCCTCGGGTCACTCACCTCGACCACCTTTTCTTAACTAGAGCATGGACGGCCGGTATAACCAATAACACGCCAGGAAACACGTTCCCGGTATATCATTCATCACCGCTGGCGTACATACCGCGGTCGCAGAGGTCGCAGCTGCTCTGCCCAGTGCTCTCTTCCCAGCTCCCTTGCGCTCACCGCACTGATGCCGGAGCCAGAATATGACGTCATTCCGGCTCCGACATCAGTGACCGGCCGCCGGGCAGCCCCACTGGACCCCAGGGATTCCCCCTCAGCACTCCCAAAGGTAAAAAAAAAAAAATATATGAGTGTGTGTGTATATGTGTGTTTGTGTGTGTGTGTTAATTTTTGTGTGTCAGTGTGTGTTACTGTGTGTGTGTAAAACGATAGATACAAGGTGTAATAAATCACAACTACTAAAACTAGCAGCTATATACGTTTCACAAGCGTCTGGAAATGAGTGTTAGCTCAAAAAACCAAAAAAGTATGTGCGCTCAAAATTAGATACCGTACTTTAAAAAGTATATATGATGTATTTATTGAGATAAAACTCATATAAAATAAATATAAATAGAATAAATCAAAACAAACAATAAATGAATAAAAATAAAAACATGAACCCACTGTTCTAGACAATGCACGAAATAAGCTCTAAATTATAAATACATTGTATAAAGAAAAATATCAAAACAGCAGCCTAAAATATAACACAAATAATGTAAAAAGAAACAACACAAAATATATACAAATAAGAAAAAATTTAATATAAAAAAGGAAATAGTACCTGCCCCACCGAGGTATATATATGAAGATCGGTATATAAAAAAGGAAAACCAAGGGGGGCGCGGCCTGACTACTGAGCAAGCAGGACGCATGTTGAAGGAGCTCCTTGGCAAATACAGAGAAATTGGCCCAAAACTTGTTACCTGCTATAAAGTACCAGCTGAACCTGATCTCTGAAGGCACGGGAGAGGCCGGGCACCAATTTCTACCACCCTGCTGAGAGCTTTATGGGCTCTGACAGTCATTGCGGCCTACAAACTACACTGAGGCGGTGGACGCGGCGGATCTCCTGCCTCGCCTACAAATCAACGACGGTCTGGGCCACGCTTCCCCCCCTATGGGCCGGTGGGGGTTATCCCGGCTCCCATGAAGCAACAGGACACAAGCAACTGACACCGCAAACCGGCAGGCTAGCTGCAAAGATGGCCGCCACACGAAACCCAGATCTCTTGTCTCCCCACGAGGACAGCATAACAAGGGCATTTGATCGCTTTTGGGCGCAACTCTGGGAGAAACTCACCGAACAGGCACAAGGACCGGCAACCGCAGACCCAATACAAAAGTTAGGGGTGACAAAAGCACCACAGCCTGCACCACTTAATGGCACTGAGAGGCTGATCATAATGAAGAGACGGAGGAAGGCACGGAGGATACCCCGACTCAGTACGAGCCGTCCCACTACCAGAGCTTACTCGCCTGGAACCCAGTCCATGCAGGTGAGACCGCCCTCGCACAGCTCTCAGCCTCGGATGACGAGCACCCCACGGAGACACCGGCTGCCAGCTCACACACTCCGCGAGCCAGCCCAGACCACCCACAGCACTCATGCACGAGAGACACAGCCGGTCCCTATGTGTCACTGGAGGGGAAGAAGCAAACCTCAATGGCACCTACCAACAGGCACACATGCCGAACACCACCTTCCAGGGTCACTGCGCTTCCCGTTGTCGGGAGTCGGCTGACCAGGGACTTACCTTCCACGGCAGAAGTCATGCCAGAGCTATCTGACCTGCCGGACTCCTGTGGACGCCACATGGTCTAAGGACAAGGTTCTATGTTTAACATTTGCTCTCTCACTTGAAACAACTCTCTCTTTTTGGCTGGATTATTTACTTGCTGGAGCCCTGACACTAGCCAGTCTGCTTATATGCCACTCCACGTTTTGATGTTAGCAGTGGGGGGTGCCCGGAGAAAGAAACATGTCAGTTTTGACAATAGTTAATCGCTTATTGTGTTATTATCTTTGATAAGTCTACTAAGCATTGAATGATTGAGCCTAAACGAAGTATGACATACACTGAGGCACGATGTCATTCCCGCTGCATTTATCCAGCCAGCACATTCACCTTTTGAAAACTCTAGATAGCATGATATACGTTTCCCTTTATTGGTTTCCAAACACAACCGACCTAGCATTGTTAATTATTATAATTTTCCACTTTCATCATTTTAAGTTAACATCGTTTTAAGTTAACCTCATCAGTACCCAGCAGCATATGTCGATACACAACCTAACCATGATGCTTAGACTACAACTAACAGAAACACACACATGAACAGCCCTGTTCATCATCACATCATAATAGTACGAGACTTGAGTATGTTACCTAGATTGTTTAATGTTATATGTACCTACACTTAATGCTATTAGGCGCACGGCCTGCCTTCACAATGCCAATTCGTTAGACGCAACCTACGCTATGACCATAACTGTTTATAGCCTAAAAACAAAAATGTGCTTGTTCTATCATGTACCTATATGTTTAACTACTGTTTTACTGCGCTGGAGGATTGCCTTTGGGGTACCTCACAAGCGAGTGTTATAAATCCTACGCACAACAAAAATAAAGAATTTAAATAAAAAAAAAAAAAAAAAAAAAAAAAAACCAAAAATATAAAATAAATCTAAGTAAGTAGGAGTTCTGAGCAGCGGACCTCCGTCAGATGCCGATGAAATACACCGCGGTCGGGATCTTCAAAAAAGACCGCGGTGTAGTGGTAGCAGACCGCCCACCGGTACAACTAATAAAAAACAAACAAACGAGCTGTAAACTTATACCGCGGTCGGTATCTTCACAAAAGACCGCGGTATAAATAAATGAAGCAGCGGTCAGTGTGTCTGAAGGTCCTCACTTTCCAAAGATGCGGAGTGCGGTAACACAAAGAACTCTCACTCACAAATAAATAACATTAATAAAAATGAAAATAACATAAAAAAGGCAGCCGAAACAAACAGCGGGTCCGATAATGAAGTGCAGCCACGTCTACGCGTTTCGTCCCACCCACGGGACTTTTTCAAGACTAAATAGCTGCAAAAAAGACCTGATTTGAATACCCCCAAAAATAATGAGGGAATTAGACATATAAAGGGAAAACACCCTGAACAAGGAAAATTTATCAAATACAATTAACAAAACAACAAAAATGTATATGAATATATAAGATAGTTAGGCAACACAATATAAATAACTAAACATTAATCAAAAAATCCAAAAATATATATTTCACTTTTTCTTCCTTTAAGATCAAGTAACCATTTAAAGGGACAGACTTCATATTTACAAAATATAATTAAAATTAAAAACACTCAATAAATATTAAGTTGTCACTACAAATGATCAAAAACAATAAATGCAAATGCCTCTGATAGAGTAAATGCAGGGACAAATCTCCCCACTAGACATTGGTGTAAAATGAACCAAAAATGAATTTAAATACTTATCCCCCATTTAACAAAGGAGTAGAGTGAACTTAAATACTTAGAACAACTCCAACTCCTCATTTAAACCATTGGGCACCATGGTATTAAGCCTAAAAATCCAAACTGACTCAGACTTAATCAGTTCCCTTTTCCTTATAGCCCCATCATGGTGAGGGGGAATATGAGCTACCCCCAGAAGTTGGATACCAGATGGATTTTTCTCATGAAAAATAGCAAAGTGACGGGCTACTGAAGACCTGATGTCATTGCGAATAATGGCTGTTCTGTGCTCATGAAATCTACATTTCAGAGGTCTTGTGTTCTGACCTACATATTGACGCCCGCATGGGCAAGTTAGTAGATATACCACAAAAGAAGTGTTACAAGTAAGTTCAGATTGAACTGAAATATTATGTCAGAATTATTAAAGGGGCTAAACGTAGAGCTCTGATGACAAATATAGCTACATGTAAGACATTTAGTGTGACCACAACATTTATTAGGTAATCCATCTTTGTGAACCACTTTATATTTCTCAGTGGAGTGATGTAGTTTAGAGGGGGCTAAAATATTCTTTAAACTTGGGGCCTTTCTGAATGTAACTTTCGGGACTTGTGAGATACAAAAAGATAGCCATGGGTCCTTGATCAAAATAGGCCAATATATATGGAAAGTATTGATAATATCGTCAGAACCCTTATTAAACGTGGTGGAAAATATAGGTGTAGAACCTTTACCCACCTCTTTGGTACTGATGTTGTATTTAGCTCTTTTCAGAGTGGAAACATGAAATTTTCCCAATAATTCAAGGATCATGTAATGCTCATTTGTATGAGATTCATGTTCCATATGAGTCAATGACGTTGTCGGAGTCAAATTAGAAGGACCCAGGACCTGAGACTTAGGCCAAAATGTATGGTTTAAATTATGTCCTTTCATATAGGCCTTTAGGATCTTGTTAGGTGGATAAGATTTTTCTATGAAACGCTGACAAAGCATAAGGGACTCTTTCTCATAATCTGACATCAACGTACAATTTCGTTTGATTCTGGTAAACTGTCTGTAACGGATCACCTGGCACCCCGACTGGGTACCTCCGTTAAAGGATGCTCCAAGCACTTCCTGAGGACTCCAAGCACTGTAGCAGACACCAAAACCACCGAACCGTAGGAGCATATGAATGCTCTCAAGCATATGAATGTTGTATACAGCTGAATAGGAAAAAACAATGTGAATAGGTTTACACTCCTAGCAGTCAAACTGGAACAGCATACAATAAATCCTCCCCAATAATGAGACGACACTTCACTTTGAGGGTTAAAACAGGAACTGACTGTACTGGCACATACAGCCTCTTTTATTCCCAATCCACAAATTTAGTACTGCCCACAGGGTTTTACAGAACAACCAATAACACACGTACATTACAGAAAACACTCCCACCAATTATACACAAAATCCTCCCCTCTGCTTGTGATCTAATTATGGCACACAATGGGTTAACCTAATTATCAAAAGCAGGAAAAATACAGTATCATAAAAAACATCACAGAGACCCCAAAACACACAATAACCGGGGGATCTGGGTGAACCATATATCCAAAATTCACCCAGATCCGTTCAGTACTTTGGAAGATACAGTTTAATGCAGATTCCACAGAACATATACAGGCTAAATGAAAAACAATCACTGTATAATGTGTCCCCTGCTGTATAGTCCAAAACCACTGCACGATGTCTCTGTGCACCAAATACTGGCGAGATGGCACTGTGTTGAAAAGTCCAAACAGTGTCTGTGAGTTAAAATGGCCGCCATCCATTGTTCTCACCATGTGCTTCATCCATTGTTCTCACCATGTGCCTCTGATACAGGAAATGGTGGCCACCCATTAACTCCACAGTATGTCCCCAGATGGTTCTTAAAGGGCCAGCAGCAGCACAACACAAATCCATTATGCCCAAATCATGTCTTTAAAGGGCAATACATCCCAGGGGCCATAGTCACATGGCAGGAGGCTGGCAATCAGTCTTCTCCAATGCCCAGTGGCGAGGTTGGTTTAGCCACACTGTCCTAAGGGGATATTCTGAATCCATGTAGGGTGATGGCCACTATTGGCATGCAGGTAACCATTCACATCTACACTCTTTATGTACGTTTTGGTGGTAATACGCCCTTCAGAACCCGTAAGAGATAAATCCAAAAAGTCAATAGTAGACTTATGTTTCTTGTGTGTGAAAGAAAGCCCCCAAAGGTTACTATTGATATAGGACATGAAATCTTCCACTTCATTCCAATCACCCCTCCAAACAATAAGGATATCATCGATAAACCTACGATAAAGGGCGAGTTGCTCCATCCAATATGGTTCAGAGAATATCATCGTCTGTTCCCAATGACCCATGAACAAGTTGGCATAGGATGGAGCGAAACTCGCCCCCATCGCGGTTCCTCTAGTTTGTACAAAAAACTTGTCATTAAACTCAAAATAATTATGTGTTAACATAAATTCCGTAAATCTGATGATATATTCAGACTGTTTGACTGGAAGGAGAGGGTCTGATCTTAAATACGATGAAATGGCTTTTAGACCCAATATATGGTCAATATTGGAATAGAGCGCTGCCACATCAATAGTTAACCAACAGTAATGTTCTAACCATTCAACTTCCTTGACAATGGACAACACATGTCCTGTGTCCTTCAAGAATGAGGGCAAATGTGGAACATATCTCTGCAAATGGAAATCTACCCACTTAGAAATAGGTGATATAAGTGAACCCATGCCCGATATAATGGGGCGACCCGGTGGGTTACTGTGTGTGTGTGTGTCTGTTACTGAGTGTGTTAGTTGTGTGTTTGTGTATGTCTGTTATTGAGTGTGTGTCTGCTAGTGTGTCAGTGAGTGTATTAGTTTTTGTGTGTGTGTTGCTGTGTGTGTTAGTTGTGTGTTAGTTTGTGTGTGTCTGCTTTTGAGTGTGTGTCTGCTAGTGAGGGTCAGTGTGTGTATGTTAGTGTGTGTGTCAGTGAGTTTGTTACTGTGTGTCTGTTAATGAGCGTGTAAGTTTGTGTGTGTCTTTTAGTGTGTGTCTTTTAGTGAGTCTGTTTGGTGTCTGTTAGTGAGTGTGTGTTTGTCAGTGAGAGTGTATGTTTTGTAAGTGAGTGTGTATGTCTGTCTGTCAGTGAGTGTGTATGTATGTCTGTCACTGAGTGTGTGTCTGTCAGTAAATGTGTGTGTCTGTTAGCTAGTGTGTATGCGTCTGTTCGTGAGAGTGTGTGTGGTTACTCAAAGCTTTTTCTATGGACGTCCAGCGTCTTCTCACTGTGATTTTCATAGTGAGAATCTCGGAAGCCCCTCTAGCAGCAGTCAATAAGACAGCAGCTAGAGGTTGGATTAACCCTCAGTGAAACATAGCAGTTTCTATGAAACTGCTATGTTTTCAGCTGCATGGTTAAAACTAGAGGGACCTGGCACCCAGACTACTTCATTGATCGGAGTGCCTATAGTGGTCCTTTAAGTGTATGTATCTGCATGCAATGGTGTACATACCGCAGTCGCAGCCCTGCGACCCCTGCGACCAGGTGCCTGCCACAATGTGTGGCGGCCCTGGCCCATGCAGAGTAAGCACACGGGGGGGGGGGCCCACGAATCTATTTTCGCACCGGGGCCCCATAGATCGTGTGTATGACACTGCCATCACCAATAGGGCATGTTGTAAATACTTTGGTGTGACGAAACCGACCTCGCCACTGGGCATTGGAGAAGACTGATTGCCAGCCTCCTGCCATGTGACTATGGCCCCTGGGATGTATTGCCCTTTAAAGACATGATTTGGGCATATTGGATTTGTGTTGTGCTGCTGCTGGCCCTTTAGGAACCATCTGGGGACATTCTGTGGAGGTACTGGGTTGCCACCATTTCATGTATCAGAGGCACATGGTGAGAACAATGGATGAAGCACATGGTGAGAACAGTGGATGGCGGACATTTTAACTCACAGACACTGTTTGGACTTTTCTACACAGTGCCATTTCGCCGGTATTTGATGCACAGAGACATCGTGCAGTGGTTTTGGACTATACAACAGGGGACACATTATACAGTAATTGTTTTTCATATAGCCTGTATATGTTCTGCAGAATCTGCATTAAACTATATCTTCCAAAGTACTGAACGGATCTGGGTGAATTTTGGATATGTGGTTCACCCAGATCCCCCGGTTATGGGGTTATTGTATGTTTTGGGGTCCCTGTGATGTGTTTTATGATACTGTACTTCTCTGCCTGTGATAATTATATTAACCATTGTGTTCAGTAATCATATCACAGGCAGAGGGGAGGATTTTGTGTGGGAGTGTCTGTGTGTATTGTATGGATTGATTGGTTGTATTTCAAAACCCTGTGGGCAGTACTATGTTTGTGGATTGTGAATAAAAGAGGTTGTATGTGCCAGTACAGTCAGTTCTGCTTGACCTCAAAACGAAGTGTCGTCTCGTTATTGGGGGAATTGGATTGTATGCTGATTGCCAGGAGTGTAAGCTGATTGTATGCTTTTCCTGTTCAGCTGTTTACAGCATTCATATGCTTGAGAGCATTCGTATGCTTCTCCGGTTCGGTGGTTGTGGTGTCTGCTGCAGTGCTTGGAGTCCTCAGGCAGCGCTAGGAGCATCCTTCAATGGAGGTACCCAGTCAGGGTGCCAGGTGATCCGTTACATTGGTGTCAAGTGGTGGGATGGCGTCCTAGTGCGAGGTAAAGCAGCTCAGAGACACCGTTCGTGGAGTTACAAATTGAGGGCAATCCTAGCACTCGTGCAGCGCCCCTGGGAGCAGAGGTATCCAGCGACTGGCTGAAGATGATTGGCTGGCCGAGGTGAGGCAGCGAGTGGCCCAGTATGAAGATGATCTACCCATGGAGATACGCCGGGTGATCTGGAACCAGGTCACGGCCGAGCGAAACACAAGGCTGGCCAGAGAATTCCGGCTGGCAAAAGAGAGAGAGTATGCTCAGCGGAAGGAGTGTTACAGCAGCCGAGTAGAGGCTGCATCCGAGGAGGCTAGCCGTCTCCCCCTGAAGCGGCCAGAGGAACCAGAAGTAGGGGTCCTCATAGACTGGTCCTGTGAGGAACCACAACAGGCAGGTGGAGATGGGACCGAGGTCTCTCCACCGGGCCCACCGGGATGCTGGGCAGCCGGCCCAGATCCCCAGCAGCAGCTGGAGTTGCCAGGTGCGGAAGTAGGTGGTCCTTACTCGCAAATGTTGAGGGACCTCACAGACTGGTCCTGGGAAGACCCACAGATGGCAGGTGGAGATGGGACGGCGGTCTCTCTACCGGTCCTACAGGGATGCCCAGATCCCCAGTGGCAGTATATATCACAGGGAGCTGAAGGTGCTGTCCTTCCTCCCCAGCGGCAGTATACATCTCAAGGAGCCAAAGGGGCCATCCTTCCTCCCCAGCGGCAGCGTATTTCACAAAGGGTAGACCTTATTCTCCCAGATGGGGCAGATGAGACAGTCGGTCTCGCTTCCCAGCAGCAGGACAATATATTGAAAGGGGAGACAGTCGGTCCCCCTCTCCACCAGCAGAGAGAGGGTCAGGAGAGGAGCCTGTTACCCACTCTCCCCAGTGGCGTAGCCCACCAAGGGGAGACACTAAGCCCCCCACCAGCGCAGATGGGACCGTGGTCTCTGCGCCCAAGCTACAGGGAGTACGGACAGTCGGTCCTGCATACCTGTAACTCTGTGGAACTGGTACCTGTAACTCTGTGGTACCTGTAATGGACTGCCTGGCACCACGACTGGGTACCTCCGTCTATCGCTGCTTCTTAGTACTTGCGAGTACCATAATCACTGCACGGGAAGACCATATCCACTGTAGACCCCATGAACCGCCGCAGCTTGGTTGGGGTCTTGCTGTCCTCCACCCACCCTGGACCCAAGACCAGGATCCAGCTTCCAGTGGGTAGACCTCTCCTCGTCCAGAGAGTGTAGCAGGAACAGGGGACAAACCGCAGCACTTCTTGCCCTTAGTCGCCGTTGCTTGACTGGGGCTCTGGAACCTCCAGTTTAAGGGGACACACTGGCCTTTTCTACAATTTTCCAGGCCAGAGCAACACCCCCTGGACCTGATGGGGCACAGGAACACAAAGGACATAAATCAATCAGAACAAACATACAGTCTGTGACACGCTCATTTACAGCACACAATCCCTCCCCTCTGCTTAGGAGACAATTGAGTAAAGTTCTGTAAGTAACTCAATTATCTCCAGGCAGAAAAAACACATTTTCAGAAAGTTCAGAAAGTACCCCAAAATCCAACATATTCCCATAAAAGTCACATCCCCTAAAGGCCCCATCTAGGTGAACAACATATCCAAAAATCACCCAGATCGGTTCAGTGGTTCAGGAATTTCCTGGAAGTCATAGTTTTGACCGACCGCAAGCATGGTCCTATGCCCAAAACAGTTCCAGGGAAATCAATGCTAACAGTCGGTCAAGTTTGATAGTCTTTTACAGGTTTCCCTTCAGGGCCCATAGTCTGTGGGCAGGAGGCTGGCAAGGAGCTCGTGTCAAACTCAATTGAAAAGGGGAGTTTGTCACACAGGGTTTACATATGCCTCTCAGTGCTGTGATTGGTTAGTGTAATGGCACCTTCCATTAATGGACGCTTCCTAGCTTGCGACAAGGACCACAAGCGCCGCACCGGACACCACAACCAAGGCAGACTCCACAACCGTCATAGCTTAACTGGAGTCTCACCGTCTTCCTTCCACCCTGAATCAGCTTCTGTCCTCCAGGACCGTGTGGGAAAGACCTCTCTTCCAGGAGAGCGTATCAGGAACAAGCTCTTAAAAGAGCTAAGCGATTAAAGCTCAAGGGAGTATGCAGAGCATAGCAATCCCCAGTGTGATATAGCAGTTCCCTCCAATCACGAGACAAGACTACCTGTTGAGGGTCAAGAAGATCTGTTTTACTTGGCACCAAAGGGCCTTCTTTTATGCAGGTTTTCCCTACATAGGACCACCCACAGGGTTTTGCAGAACAGCCAATACATTACAACTGATACAATAAAGTAAACCACTCCCAGCAGAAATCCTCCCCTCTGCCTGTGATACAATTATCTCAACACAATAGACTAACTTAATTATCACAGGCAGAAAATATTCAGTTTTTACACAACATTAATAACTATATAAAGTATACATGCAATATTAATATAAGTTACATATTTGAAATCAGCGTCCGTTAAATAAAAATATAATCTAAAATCATAAAAATCCATCCAGTAGATCAAAAGATAAATTGAAGTCCTTTGTGATCAAATGAAGCATGGCTTTTCTGCCCAAAACCAGTTCCACAGAGTCTTCTATCCTGGAGATAATAGGGAAGTAATCCAATTATCTTCAAGGACAGAGGCAAAACTCCATTGAACACATGGTAGCAAAAGACAATAAAATACATAAAAATACATAACTGTGCAGCTATTGCATAAAACAGATACATTCAATATATCCCCAGATAGCTCAGATCTGAGCGCACATTATTACTGAATGGCGCTCAGATCACATACATACAGTTCAATTGCCATGGAGCCAAAGTCTTTCACATAGTCTTTCGTTATACGAATGGGCTCTATGGCATAGCTATCTGGGGTATCACTGTTCAAATAGGGCAAGTACCAAATGACCCGGCTTTTGTGTCTTTGCAGGGGAAAATCAAGCGTTTCAACATGGGGCCATAGTCTAAAGGCAGCAGGCGGGCAACCAGTCCTCTCCAATGCCCAGTGGCAAATGGCAGTTTGTCACAGTTAGTACATGACCTTTGACCCCAAAACGTGCATGTTCATCGATAACGTGATGTGACACGCACACCGGCACCATCTTTAATGTGGACAGTGAGCCTATTAACAGTAAGAATGGGACCGCAGTGGCTGGCGTCCTTTAGAACTCCACACCAGCCGGCACTCGTCTTCTTGGAGGATCGAGCGGCACTCCTCCGCGATCCAGGTAAGTTTTGCCCTACTCATGTGCGGCCACGCCGATCAGGGACTTTAAAGTAGGATACAGCCCCCTTGCGCCGTTACACATTCCACGCATTTTCCCTGAGGAAATCAAAATGGGTTTCCATTTAATTGCATGATTGGGTTTTTACTCTGGGCAAACAATATGCCAGTCGGGATGGTCGACTACTCATACTGGCAGGATTTCTAAATGGTATTGAAATAATGATAGCGTCACTCTATTCCCCTAATGACAACCAGAAAATCTTCCTTAGCTCCGCAATAAGAAAGGTGGATAGGTACAAACAAGGCCACGTAATACTCTGCGGTGACTTTAATTGTACTACAGACCCCCAGGTGGATATACAAAGAACGCAACTTAGGGGCCCCAAACAGGTGTCGATGTCACTGGGTCAACACCTGTCTCGCCTATTACATGAGCATGACCTATATGACACTTGGAGGGGCCTCTATCCCACGGTGAGTTATTATACCTATTATTCCCCAGTTCATATGACCTACTCAAGGATCAACCTGTGCCTCACCGACAAAAACATGCTAATGCATATATCCGATGTTACCATAGGCCCAATCACTTGGTCGGATCACAGGCCACATACAGTAACAATGCATGTCCCATGCCTGGCTTGTGGTAGAGGTGCATGGTGATTGAACAAGGCCCTTCTGGACAGACCAGGAAATGCAGCTACGATAAGAACCCAACTAGTGGATTTCTTTAGTGTTCACGACACATGCACAACTCCTATTGTCACTCTATGGCTGACGCACAAGGTGCTCATGCGAGGTGCGCTCATCCAATTAGGCTCAATGTCCAAAAAAACAGCTTGCACGACCAGGTCTGGGTTGCTCCAAAAGCTCTCAGTCTTGGAGTCCACACACAAAACTGCTCCTACAAAGGCTATCCACAAACAAATAGAACGAATAAAGCTTGAGCTCCACGCCCTAGTGCTGAGTACAACAGAAAAACATATGAGATTCCTCAAACAGACCTGCTGAGTACAACAGAAAAACATATGAGATTCCTCAAGCAAACCTACTTTGTGGACGGTAATAGGGCATGGGGACTGTTAGCTAGATGACTGAACGCTGAAATCCATTCCTTTTTGGGCTAATCATTCCTCCCAACTATATATATGGAGCAATGTGCATCATTAAATGCCTCATTTACAGCAGAAGAAGTGCAGTCAGCGCTCGCAACTTTACCAAAAAACAAATCACCTGGCCCAGACCGGCTATCAAATTATTATTATAAGAAATTTGCAGCTATCCTGACCCCAAATCTCACCAAACTCTATAACCACCTCAAACCTAAAGAGATGCTAGATGCATTTATAGTCAGCTTCCCAAACCCAACAAACCTCCAACCATATGCACCAACTTAAGACCAATTTCCCTACTCATCGCCGACATAAAATTGTACGCCAAACTGTTAGCTAATAGAATTAAACCACGCTTCCCTGATTTGATATCGGAAGAACAAGTGGGATTTGTCCCAGGGAGACAGGTGGGCGACAACACCAGGCATTCTGTAAACCTCATAGAGTTTCCACATACGTCACATCAAAGGAGGATCATATTAGCGCTGGACGCTGAAAAAGCATTTGATCTTTGCACTGGTGGTACATGCAGCTGACACTCACCGAAAATGGGTTCCATTCAACATTCCTGACTAGCATCCTAGTTCTGTACCGGAAACCGTCTGCAAAAGTGTTTAGCACAGGATTTCTTTCATTGTCCTTCCATATCCGTAACGGCACCCGCCAAGGATGCCCCCTCACCCCACTCATTTTAATTCTCTGCCTTGAGCCTCTAATACAACATATTAAACACAATTCACAGATCCAAGGCCTAATTACCCCTAACAGCAAGCATAAACTAGCACTGTTTGCTGACGACATTCTTCTGTTCTTGACAGACCCGATAGATTCTATCCCAAATTTGCTTACCCTGCTGGCCGCATACAGCGACGTGTCATACCATATAAATAACACTGCAAAGACTCAGGCATTACCTATCCAATTGCAGCATACAATTATAACTCAGCTATAAAAGACACTTGACTGGCGTAAGAAGTCACTCTAATACTTGGGAACTAAATTGATTAAGTCAGTACAGCTTCTACCACAGGAAAATCACCTACATCTGATCCATAAAATCAAAACTCAAATGACAGCATGGGAAGACTTAGAGGTGTCGTGGCTAGGACTCATTAACTCTATAAACATTATTATTCTGCCGCATATATTATACTTGTTCCATACCATTCCTATAGAATTATCCTCCCAACTACTCAAAAGGTTCCAATCAACAATTAATGCCTGTGGCGAAAGTGACCTCGCCACTGGTTTTTGGAGGGGCCTGTTTGCCAGCCTCCTGCCCTGCGACTATTGCGCCGGGATGTATTGCCCTTTAAGGAACTGATTTGGGCATATTGTATTTTATTATGCTGCTGCTGGCCCTTTAAGAACCACCTGGGAACATACTGTGGAGTTACTGGGTGGCCACCCTTTTATGTATCAGAGGCACATGGTGAGATCAGTGCCATCTTGCCGGTATTTGGTGCACAAAGGCATTGTTTAGTAGTTTTAAACTACAGAACAGGGGACACATTTAAAAGTAATTATTTTTCATATAGCTTGTATATATTCTGCGGAATCTGCATAAACCGTATCTTCCAAACTACTGAATGGATCTGGGTGAATTTTGGATATGTGGTTCACCCAGATCCCCCGGTTCCGAGAATATGTATTTTTTATGGGGTTATTGCATGTTTTGGGGTCCCTGTGATATGTTTTATAATACTGTATTTTCCTGTCTGTGATAATAAAGTTAGTCTATTGTGTTGAGATAATTGTATCACAGGCAGAGGGGAGGATTTCTGATGTAATGAATGGGAGTGTTAGCTGTGTTGTAATGTGTTGATTGGTTGTTCGTCAAAACCCTGTGGGCAGTACTATGTTTGGAGAATGTGAATAAAAGAGGCTGTATGTGCCAGTACAGTGAGTTCTACTTCACCCTCAATCTAGAGTCCTGTCTCTTATTGGGGGAATTGCTATATCACTACAAGGGATTGCTATGCTCTGCATACTCACTTAGCTAATCACTACTAAGCTCTTTTAAGAGCTTGTTCCTGTCTTGATCTCTGAAGGAGTCTATGGTGGTTATGGTGTCGGCTGGAGTGCTTGGAGCTCTCAGGAAGCGCTAGGAGCATCCTTCAATGGAGGTACCCAGTCGGGGTGCCAGGTGATCCGTTACAATGCCCACATCTGGAAGAAAATTGCCCAGATTATCCACCCAAAAATTGGGCCTCCACCACACCAAGGGAGGACTAGGGGTGCCAGATATCTGGTACTACTACCGAGCATCAATGTTGGCGCAGGGACTTAGGATACTGCGATACTCTACTAGGGACCCGGCTCCTATATGGTTGGCCTTTGAGAATGCCTGCCTACACCCAGCTAATTTAGCACAGATTCTGTTGGCCAGCACACCAAATCAAGTAGGCAAATCAAGTACGAAATCTCTTATGAACACTTGGATATCATGGGCTTCTGTGCCTTTTGACCCTAAATCGCTGCTTATGATGGCCCCATGGCAGCACTGCAGGCCTGCTCTCCTAACCTCGCACTAAACACATGGCCGGAGAGGGGCATATGTAGAGTAGGAAACCTCTACAACCAGAATGCCTTAAAACCATTCCAGCCCTATTGGACAAATTTTCCCTATCCCCTAGGTATGTATTCCTTTATTTAAGGATCAAAAACATTCTAATGACATATAGCTCCTGTAACAGATCCCCCCCGTTCATGAATTATTATGTTGCATTGACTGCATCGGTATACGAACCTCACCAAACAAATTGCCCCATTTGGTTCATATACCGAACAAAGTACCCAACACATAGCCCACCAAGAACAGTTGTGTGCTGCTCGTTAACCTACTTGACCTCACTAACACCTTTGCAAACCATAATCACTTCAACATTCTAAGTGGTCGGCTGGGTGGCCGCCGTTCATATGGACGAACACAAGGCAGCGAATGCACCCAGTGGTGTTTGGTCATCGAGTGAATGGAACTATTATTGGCCACTCAACGGTGTGAACAACGCTGGGACTTCCACTTCCACATATGTTCACTTCTATTCGTCTGAGAAAAGCGGCGTCCGGTGGGAGCAAACTCCCGAACGAGGGACACACTTGTATACGAACGGTTATTTTCATAATTTTGTTATATTTCATACTCCCAAAAGAGACCGACCACTCAGCCTGAATTCATGGAACTCTTTTGGGCAGGGCGCCTCTTGTGCGTTTGGTCTAAACTATACCTTGGTGGGATTTTGGCTACATTGGTGAGATCAGAGCCATTTTCTGATATAATGGGTGCTCAGATCCAGGCTATCTGGGGATATAGGACTTCAGGGGGTACCCGATTGTTAACTGTATGTTTTGGAGTGTTTTGGTTATGTATGTCCTGGACCTGAGAGATAATTGTAATGGCTACCCCAGTGGAGAGGGGGTATCAGCCGTTGGAGACGTCCTTTTTCCCTGGCAAGATGCTGTGCAGTAATGGAGTAGCCTTCTTTCAATCAGCTGGATCCAAGTAGAGAGAGAGAGGTAGAGCTCTTAAAAGAGCTAGTGATTAGCTGAGCAGGTTCCCTTTCAATAACGAGACAAAGCTACGTTTTCAAGGGTAAAGTAGAACTGATGTTTAATGACAGGTACTCTGCTTTTATGCAGTGCTCCCCTGCAAGGGAGACGCCCACAGACAGTTAGACATTACCCAATCATACAGTGGTAACATCCCCCAGATTCCCTCCCCTCTGCTTGGGAGATAATTGAGTTTCTTATTGTATCTCCTCAATTATCTCCAAGCTAAAACTTATACTTTTTATGCATTTTATATAACTTTCTGATTTTTCGTCACACAGCAATCAAACTTATATTTTTATAAACAACACAACTTGGGGAACAACATACTCAAAATTCGTATCAATCCGTTCAGGGGTTCCAGAAATATGAAAAAAGTATCTTTGGACCAACTGCATGCCTGTTTGCAAGCCCAAAACAATTCCACAGACTCAGGCTGTGCAGTCGGTCTATTTCTGCCCTGAAAAATGGCAAAGTCCCATCCGAAGGCGGCGTTCGAGTCGTTGAGCTCACCTCGACTTCGGTCGAAGTGTCGAAGTGAAACCGGGATTGTGTTCCAGTGGTGTTCGATGGTCTATTTTACACCAGTGCGACTAAGTCCCATTCAAACGGGTGTTCGAATCTTCGAACGGGACTTAGTCTCCAGCCGCCGTGCCGAAGGGTAGGGGAAGGTAGAGGTCAGCGGTGTTCGTTCAAATGTGTGGCCGACTTCCGTTCCAGGGATTTGACGGCACACACCACTGACCGCGTTCGACTGGATTAAAATGGCCGCCGCCACGTGTTCGAATGTCGAATGGCGGCCACTTCGACTACTTCGGCACTTCTGCTGCATCCGAAGGGCCATATCAAACATACCAATCCTTTGTACAAAACAGTTAAAGGGCCAGACATAATCTTGGTTCTTTAGGCACAGGCAATGTGGGTGAAGGTAAACCACACAAAACGGTAGATGTTCCCAGGCAACATGGTAGGGGGTTGTTACAATAATGTAATTATGTGTCTGCTTTTACTGAAGTCACCTCTCAGATCCAGTGGGAAATGCCCCTGGAATATGTAATGAGTAACCCCTTGCATGGAGAGTTGCATAAAAGGCCAGCTGTTGCTCCCATTAAACTAGTTCAACTTCACCCTCAACACAGAGCCTCGTCTCGTGATTGTAAGGATCAGCTATACCAGCTATATCTCTATCTCTTGTAAGAGCTATCCTGCTATACTCTCTGGAGAAGGAGAGGTCTATCCACTGGAAGCTGGATCCCTGACTTAGAATCCAGGGTGGGTGGAGGACAGCGAAACCCCAGCCAAGCTGCGGCAGCTAAGGGTCTACAGTGCTCATGGTGTCCGGTGCTTATGGTAAGTCAAGGCTTACTAGGAAGCAGCGATTGGTGGAGGCACCCAGTCTTTGTGCCAGGAAGTCCATCACAGCTCCGTCATGGGGAACGAATCGCACTCCATATCACTATTTCCATGTTACATCTTGACCTCTCGCTCTATAAAAACCCTCTCCCTATGTGACAATGCAATGTGGGAAGATACCACGCTACACAAGCTTCCATATATGGTACAATGGGAGAAAGACATTGGGTGCAAATTTACCCTACATCAATGGCAAGCGGCCTTCACCCTTACCAAAAAAGCATCCAAGAGCCTTTCCCTCTGGGAAGCCTACTGTAAAATTGCAATGCGTTGGTACCTGGTACCTTACAAGCTCTCTAAGATCTATAACACAGTATCCCCAGTATGCTGGAAATGTTGGACGATACCATAAACAATGCTGCACATATTCTGGGCATGCCCAAGGCTTAGGACATTTTGGTCACAACTACAGAAGCTACCCCTCACCACCCTTTCACTCCCGATGACGCCCGAGGGTTACCTACTCCACATATTGCCCAGCATGGGCCATAACCAACACTCCACAGTAGTTATCAATTTGTTAACGGTAGCCAAAATAGCAATAGCATCTCACTGGAAAAGTAATGTTATCCCTTCATTGGATGAGATCTTGAAAAGAGTAGACAATGTATGCTTGTATGAGCAGATGTTCTTTAATGTGCGAGGTGCGACACAGTACCATGCAAAACTGTGGAGCTGCTGGCTACAATTCCATGACATTGATGGGGCCAGGAGTGGTGTTTACTAAACAACTGGTATGGGCATGGAGTGGGGGATCTGGCAGAGGTGTGCCTGATGGTAGACAACAAAGTTCAAATGACATAATCTAAGATGACTCAAATGAGGTTAAACCCTAATTTTCACAGTTGTAAGTTATGTGTTTCCCCGTCCCTCTTTCTTCTGTACCCTGTATGCATGAGTAAGGCATCACTCCTCAAGATACGCATTGTCTCTCAACCCCATGTATGGGGATGGCAGTCTGTGAGGTTTCAATTATGACAGTTCAAGATGCACTCTGATGAGCGCCTCTGTTTATATTTCTGTTACTCTCTTACGGAAGTGCCAGATGATATAATTTGTACAACTGTTTCTCCGCATTAATGCCTTTCGATTCATAATCATGAGATCGTGTATATTTGTGTGCAACTTTGAAAAAAAACTCAATAAAAATGAAATATGTAAAAAAAATAAAATAAAAAAATAAACATTAAAAAGGGTTGTAGTAGCCCTTTAAGTCCAAAGTAGCTAAAGTGGATGTTCGGTAATTCTCACTTTAGTGTACAGCCTTCGATATACAGCTTTAATTCTTTGAGTTTTGGGGATTTGCCACCATACACCGTGGTAGAAATAAATGTTTTTGTGTAACTGTTACACAAGATACAACAGGGTCCAGACATGTTGATATTTTAATGTGGACCACAGAATTTATCCAATTAAATTGTTATTACTCAATTAGTGTCATAACCTAGTAATATGGTGAATAAACACTTTCAATTTCAATAACATTTACATATTTATTATAGAAAAAAGGTGTTTGAGAAAGTGTATCTTTTTATCTCTCTGCTTGTATTCATTGTATTCTATGATTGTTTCTTATATTATCATATAGTGATTTATGAATGATATACTTTGATATGATTAGTGAGTCCTACATTAAATATATAACTATAAATATCTTTTTTTCTGGCCAATAAACTGGTCCTTTAGGAAGTGAGTATTTTTTAGTTCTTGTTAATTAATTATTCTTCTCTAAGTATCAGGTTGATCTATAGAGATCTGAGATAGGCAAGTGGGGCTAACCGGGGTAACTAATATCTATATGAGAAGGTGACATTAGGACCCAGATAGGTACAGAACAATTTAGGCTCCAATGGTTACTATGAAACAGGATAAAGAAATGATATACATAGAGGTTGATTATCTTGTGAATGAATATTTGTCTCTATTGAAGAAATTGTAGATAGCAAAATAGTGGCAAGGACTCTGACGATTTATAGGATCATATTAAAAAATAAAATATGGGGACTGAGTCTATTTGACTGTGGTTTCCAAAAAATTAAATATGGAAAAAACAGGATTATGTTCATGTCAAGCGACTCATGAAAGACGAACCACCAAGAGAGAGTGATGTTAATAAGGTGATCCATGGGAGACGTTTGTAGTCCACGAGAGAAGAAGGCAATCAGTGGGGGGAGAGGGTGAGCCAGATCAATGATAGCCAGGAGGTTGAGACACTGGAAAGTCCAGAAAACTTGCAGTTATCATAGCACAGCCAGCAGACTCCACTTTACTGAGAGTCATTACATTTATTTTGTGAGTCAAGCCCTTAACATCACTCTAATTCTACCTTGGTATCTCTAACTTCGGACATTTGTCTCCGCATTAAGCACCTCTGACTCATGAGTTTAATCCGTGCAACCTGTCTGACTAGGTACCTGCTGTTCATAACAAATTTACTCTATCACTGGAGACCAACATTTGACTCATTCGATTTCCCTTTTCCAAGCAATGACACAGCACATGGCTTTTTACCTTCATTGCCTGAAGGACTGTTTTTTTTTTTATTTTGCCAAGCCTGTGGACAAAAAAGAGCTTTTTTCAAAGTAAATGCGTGAATGTTTATTGCAAACATAGTGCTGTTTTCTTTGACGAATATCTTAGCAAGGTTGGGAATTCCAACAGTCTTGGTGGATGGCACCATAAGGAACGCTATACCTATATCTATCGGATATAGGACTAGGACCAATGTTAGAAGAGTAGGGTTAGGGTTAATTAGGACTACAGTAAATAGATCATTGTACAGTGCTACGGAATTTGCTGGCATTTTATAAATAATAAAATAATAATAAAATAGTGTAAAGGTAGTGGAGGGGTAATGATTTAGGGGTAGTTTAAGTGTTAGGGTAGTGTAGGGATTAATGGTTAGGGATATTGTATGTTTTATAGTAGTGTAGGAGCTGAGGATAGTGTTATTGTTTAGATAATGTTAAAATGTTAGGTGTTAGTGTTAGTCTTTAGTGTATTATAGAGATTAATGTTTAGTTTTGTGTAATATAAAGGTTAATGTTTAATGTAGTGTATAGTTAATGTGCATTGTTGTGTATGATAGAGGACAGTGTTTAGTGTAGTGTATAGTTAATGTTTAGTGTAGTAAAATATAGAGGTTAATATTTGGTGTAGTATATATTTAATGTTTAGTGTAGCGTATCTTGAAGGTGAGTTTTTAATGTAGAGTATAGTTAATGTGTATTGTAGTGTATTATAGAGGTTGTTTTTTAGTGCAGTAGAAAGTTAATGTTTAGTGTAGTGTATTATAGAGGTTACTGTTTAGTGTAGTGTATAGTTAATGTTTAGTGTAGTCTAATATAGAGGTCAATGTTTGGATTAGTATATAGTTAAAGGACCACTATAGTGCCAGGAAAACATACTCGTTTTCCTGGCACTATAGTGCCCTGAGGGTGCCCCCACCCTCAGGGTCCCCCTCCCGCCCGGCTCTGGAAAGGGGAAAGGGGTTTAAACTTACCTTTTTCCAGCGTTGGGCAGAGAGCTCTCCTCCTCCGATCCTCCTTCTCTCCTCCCCGTCGGCTGAATGCGCATGCGCGGCAAGAGCTGCGCGCGCATTCAGCCGGTCACATAGGAAAGCATTCATAATGCTTTCCTATGGACGCTGGCGTGCTCTCACTGTGAAAATCACAGTGAGAAGCACGCAAGCGCCTCTAGTGGCTGTCAATGAGACAGCCACTAGAGGAAATAGGGGGAAGGCTTAACCCATTCATAAACATAGCAGTTTCTCTGAAACTGCTATGTTTATGAAAAAATGGGTTAACCCTAGCTGGACCTGGCACCCAGACCACTTCATTAAAGGACCACTCTGGCAGACCACTTCAGCTTAATGAAGTGGTCACAGGTCTCAAATCCAACTAGGGTTAACCCATTTTTAATAAACATAGCAGTTTCAGAGAAACTGCTATGTTTATGAATGGGTAGCCTTCCACTATTCCCTCTAGTATCATGTGCCAATCCTGCGGGGCTAACGCTTCACTGTGATTTTCTGAAAACTTAGTAGCGTCGAAGGCATTGGAAGGCTTTCTATCTTTCTTATGAATGCGGCGGCTAACTCGCCGCCAGCGGCGGGGGTAAGCGGAAGGCTGGCTTTCCGTAGCGCTGGAAAAAGTAAGTTTTACCGGGCGGGAGGGGGTCCCTGAGGGTGGGGGCACCCTCAGGGCACTATAGTGCCAGGAAAACGAGTATGTTTTCCTGGCACTATAGTGGTCCTTTAAGCTGAAGTGGTCTGGGTGCCTAGAGTGGTCCTTTAATGTTAGTGTAGAGTATCACAGAGGTTACTGTTTGGTGTAGTATATAGTTAATGTTTAGTATAGTGCATCATAGAGTTTTAGTGTTTAATGTAGTGTATAGTTAATCTGCATTGTAGTGTATTATAGAGGTTAGTGTTTAGTGTAGTATATAGTTAATATTTAGTGTAGTGTGTTATAGAGATTAGTGTTTAATGTAGTGTATAGTTAATGTGTATCTTACTATGTATGTAACCTAAAACACTACATTAAACCTTAACTATATACTACACTTAACACTAACCTCTAAAATAAACTACACTAAACATTAAATATACACTACACTAATCACTAACCTCTATACCTACACTAACTATACACTACATTAAAAATTAATCTCTATAATACACTACACTAAGAATTAACAATATACTACACCAAACACTAATCTTTCTAATACACTACACTAACATTAACTATATACTACACTAAACACTAACCTCTATAATACACTATAATGCACATTAACTATACACTACACTAAACAGCAACCTCTATAAAACACTACACTAAACATTAACTATATAATAAAACACACACACATTCACTCACAGACACACACACACACACACACACACATCCACTTAGACAGACACACTTACGGACACACACACATCCACTTAGACACACACACTTACAGACACACACACATACATACTTACACACACTCATAGACACACACACCGCCAGCCACGAGGGGCTCAAAAGTGGCCAGCCGGCCAGCTCTTGAGCCACCCAGGACGCGAGGCAAGCAAGGGATCTGCCAGGGCGTTTGGGGGCGGCTTTTTTTGCCGCCCACTGCAAAGTGCCGCCCAGGCAAATGCCTTGTTTGGCTTGCGGAAGATACGTCCCTGCACTAAACACTACCCTTTATAATACACTACACATTAACTATATACTGAACTAAACACTAACCTCTATAATACACTACACTAAACATTAACCTATATACTACATAGAAACAAAGAATGTGATGGCAGATAACCAATTTTCTAAATACTTTCATTAGTCCCTGGCCTTATCTTATAGCTAGGATAGCCTTATGCCTATCCCACGCATGCTTAAACTCCTTCACTGTGTTAACCTCTACCACTTCAGCTGGAAGGCTATTCCATGCATCCACTACCCTCTCAGTAAAAGAATACTTCCTGATATTATTTTTAAACCTTTGCCCCTCTAATTTAAGATTATGTCCTCTTGTTGTGGTAGCTTTTCTTCTTTTAACTATAGTCTCCTCCTTTACTGTGTTGATTCCCTTTATGTATTTAAATGTTTCTATCATATCCCCCCTGTCTCGTCTTTCCTCCAAGCAATACATGTTAAGATCCTTTAACCTTTCCTGGTAAGTTTTATCCCACAATCCATGAACCAGTTTAGTAGCTCTTCTCTGAACCCTCTCTAAGGTATCAATATCCTTCTGAAGATACGGTCTCCAGTACTGTGTACAATACTCCAAGTGAGGTCTCACCAGTGTTCTGTACAATGGCATGAGCACTTCCTCTTTCTACTGCTAATACCTCTCCCTATACAACCAAGCATTCTGCTAGCATTTCCTGCTGCTCTATTACATTGTCTGCCTACCTTTAAGTCATCAGAAATAATCACCCCTAAATCCCTTTCCTCATATGTTTAGGTTAATTGTGTATCAAATATTACACTAAACATTACCCTCTATAATACACTACACTAAACATTATCCTTTAACACATAATACACTAAAGATTAACCTCTACAATACAGAAAACTATGTATTGCAGTGTTTAATGTAGTGTATTATAGAGGTTAGTGTTTAGTGTAGTATTTAGTTAATGTTTAGTGCAATGAGTGTATTATAGA
Source organism: Pelobates cultripes (assembly GCA_933207985.1). Lineage (NCBI taxonomy): Eukaryota > Metazoa > Chordata > Amphibia > Anura > Pelobatidae > Pelobates > Pelobates cultripes. The sequence continues at coordinate 95,535,984 of OW240924.1, read as the reverse complement.
GGTTAGTATATTGCATGGGTATATGTTTAATGAAATGTATTAAATGTTAATATTTAGAGTAGGGGTATATGTTTATTGTAGTGGATTATAGAGGTTAGTGTTTAGTGTAATGTATTATAGAGGTTCATGGGGAGTGTAGTGTAGGGGTGTATATTTAATGTAATGTATGATAGAGGTTAATGCTTAGTGTAGTGTATTATAAAGGTTAGTAGTGTGGTAAATGTAAAGGTAGTGGAGGGGTTACGTTTTAAGGGTAGTTTAAGTGTTAGGATAGTATAGGGATTAAAAGTTAGGAATATTGTGGGGGCGGGTCCAGACCTCCATGCTAGCTGGCCGCAAGTCAGCACAGCTCCTGCAATTTATGGTGTTTACTCAAGTATAACTTATACATAAACTCACCTAAAACCACGAAATTAACAGAAGACAATATAAGAGACTACTGGGGACACAGAACTCCTTTAAATCTGGTGCCTTGGAGCTACTATGAAACACTGCAGATTCTGCAGCCTACTTGAGCTGGGAGCGCAGTGGACGGCCGCCACTTTTCTCTCTCATGCCTGAGTGCTGTCCAGTGGTGCCTTGTATACCATCTTCCTGGCCCCGTTCCCCCCCCATGGGCCGGTGGGGCTTATCAAAGGGGCCTGTATACTGACCAAAATTTGACATCCAAGATGGCCGATGCCACGGGCCATACAGAATCAGCTTCACCTCCTAGCTGACGGAGGGGCATCACAAAGGGGGATCCCCGCAGCTCCTGTTATTTACTCTGACCAACGTGGTCCCATCGCAATGCTGAGCAACTGAGGCTTGTGTCTAAGTTTTGCATCCACTTACCCGGGCCTCATATCAGAGGATCGGATTTGGGGGTTTAGATGATGGCTAGAATAGAGCCCTGGGGCTGATGGGGCGATCTGAGCTGGACACATTTCCATGCTGGGACGTTGTCAACATACCTACCAGAGATACCGAAGGTCGGAGGTCGGATTCTGTTCCTAATCTGCACATAATCTGCACAACAAAAATAAAGAATTATAAAAAAAAAGTTACGAATATTGTAAGTGTTATGTTAGTGTAGTTGCGGACAGTGTAATTGTAGTGTAGAAAGTTAAGTCTGAGAATTAAAACACAAGGGTAATAAAGCCCTTCATTTTCAAGAAGTTGAATCCATCCTGAATGCCTCATCCTGAATTACAGCTTGTCTTGATTTACAGCAATGTAGACAGGGAAATATATAAAATGTTAATAAATCTGAGAAGGGGCGTGTGATGAACAGAACTCCTGCCCCAGGACTATGGCCCCTGTGATACACCTTGGTTAAAGACACAGGTCATGCCTTTTGTACTTATATGGTTTGGTATATGGTGCTTACCGAACAGATGAGACTAATGCTGTTCGTATACCGAATGAACTGTCGATTGGACCGACCACATAGAACAGTCATGTGCTGCTTATTTCCCTTACTGACCTCGCTAACCAAAACTTTCTAAGTGGTTAGCTGGGTGGCCGTTGTTCGAACACATGCAGGCGGCCATCTTTAGTCGCAAACACATACAGCGGTGTTTGGTCGTCGAGTGCATGGAACTATAATCGGACACTTGACAGCACGAACAGCACTGGGACTTCCATCTCTTTGTACGATTGCCATGATTCACTTGAGAAGAGCGGCTCGGTGGAAATACACTCCCAAACAGGAGACATAGCCTGATTTCATGGAACTCTTTTGGGCAGGAGCCTCGTATGCGGTCGGTCAAATTATGACCTCCATGGAAATCCCGAACCCCTAAACCGATCTGGGTGGTTTTTGAATATGTTGGTCCCCCAGATCGGGATTATCAGGGGATGTGACTTTTGTGGGGTTTCCATGTGTTTTATTGGTACTTTCGGGAGGTTGTTAAAAAATATGTTTTCTGTGCATGGAGATAATTGTGTTTAGTACAGTTCCTGACTCAATTATCTCTCAGGCAATTATCTCTCAGGCGTATGGGAGTGTCCTGGACCTGAGAGCCAATGTAATTGTGTGTATATTTTTACTGTAGTCTACTCTCAGGTCCAGGGGGGAGTGCTCCTTGCATGGGGACCTGTATATAAGGCCAGTTGTGGCTGCCAATAAACGAGTTCCTGCTTACCCTCAACATAGAGTCTCATCTCATGTGTGGGGGAAACATCTGTATGTATTTTGGGGATTGCTATATCATTATACTCCTCTGGGATTATAATCACTTGCTCTTTTAAGAGCATATTGCTACACTCTCTGGAAGGAAGCTGGATCTTGGTCTTGGGTTCAGGGTGGGTGGAGGACAGCGAGACCCCAAAAAGGCTGTAACGCTGGAAGTGGGGACTACTGTGCTGATGGTGTCTAGTGTGGTGCTTGTGGTACTCGGTAAGCACTAGGAGGCAGCGATTGGCGGAGGCACCCAGTTGGGGTGCCAAGCGGTCCATCACAGGGAAATTACGACCAATCTCCATTATATAATGAAACCAACCGCAAGACCAACTGCCAGACCAACCGCAAGACCAACACTGGCTCAATAGACTTTGCTCTACAAACTGCTGAATGTTTTCTGTAATCATTTACCGTCAGTCAGACATGCTGCACCAGGGGAATATAGAGTTAATAAACTAAGATAAATTATTTTTGAATGCAGTGCACATCACAGAAAGTACTTACCTAGCACTTACAGTACTTACCTGGCACCACATACAGTACTTACCTACCACAATTTTACAGTACTTACCTAGCACGTCATCATGTAGCACATACAGTACTTACCTGGCACCACATTCAGTACTTACCTAGAACCATTTACAGTACTTACCTGGCACCACATACAGTATTTACCTGGCACCACATTCAGTACTTACCTAGCACCATTTACAGTACTTACCTGGCACCACATACAGTATTTACCTGGCACCACATTCAGTACTTACCTAGCACCATTTACAGTACTTACCTAGCACGTCCTCATCATGCGGCACTGCTTACCTTTGAATACAGAAAGGACTGCTATGACATTGTTTGTTGTATTAAATGTTCCCATCATTCCTTATGGTGTCCTCAGGTGTAGGTGAGTTCTGCCTTTCTATTAGGACGCTGCCTGTTTTTGTATTGCCAATAAACCACTTATACTTTTTGTTTCCTATAGCTTGTTAGTTATGTTTGGTGAAAGACCGGTCTCTTAATTCAAATGTATGCAAGACCGTTACTGATTAATATAAGCATTAGATTAACGCACACAAAATAAGCTTAGCATCCAAGAGAGGAGAGCAGAGAAGAAATGTATATTCGGCTAATCTATAACAACTTGCTACACCGCCACCTACAGTGCAGTCTGCCTAACACACTGATTATACAGGATGAGAGACCCTTTCTCTCCGTTCAGTAGATATTTGACTCTTTGTGAGGACCCGCTGGAAGCCCTCTAAGACTCGATGAGCAGTGTGTTCGATAGTCATTAAGCTGTCACCATATTTCAAATTATCACCTGCCCTGACCTCAGTATGTAGACCACCCCAGATCATGGCACAAATACAGCCATAAATACAATCTCTGTAATATACATTCAAACCATATTTTGCAAGCTGCCTTTTGCCGACAGACATGCTATTCGCTGACACTATTTATATTTAATGCTCTATTTCTAAGTCTGGTGAATGGTCTAATCAACTCACGTTTAGGATCTTACCACCCAAAATGACCACGCATGCTATAATATGTCTGGTTATACATAGCCCACTGCCTATTTATAGAGTTAAAACCTCAGAAAACAGTTCTATGCCAACCAATAATTATAGTTTTGGATGCATCTGCCGTCAGTAAAACTATCTCACTCCAAACCGCAGTGAGGGAACCAACACTTCTTCAAATTATTTGTGCTTTAATGCTTCTGGGGGAAGGAGCATTATGTGTGTTTGCAGTAAAAGTTACAAATGTTTTTCTTAGAGATTGTCATTTCCAGAGAACATATTGATAAAAGAGTATCATAGAGTTTGAGGACAGGAATATTCCTATGCTTAATGTTTGCTTCCCATATAATTCTAGATCCGATTGTAACGAAAACTTGCATTCCCTAATCTCCTGAATATCAGAATATGAATGCGTGGTAATCCGTGCTGACGAGGGATTGTGCAAAGTATGAGACACGCTGATTAAGCTCCCCACACCTCGGATACTCCTCATCTTTCTGTGTTCCTATGAGGACTATGCATGGAAGATACAGCATTTAGCAGAATAACCTTTCAATGGTGATTCTGCACCTTATCAAATCACCAGCTTAGGTGTTTTGATAAGGTGTTTGTTTAGGAGTTAGCATTAGGTATAATGTTTAGAAGTTAGTGTTAGGTATAATGTTTAGAAGTTTGTGTTACATAGTTACATAGTTACATAGCTGAAAAGAGACTTGCGTCCATCAAGTTAAGCCTACCTCACATTTGTTTTTTGCTGTTGATCCAAAAGAAGGCAAAAAAACCCAGTTTGAAGCACAATTTTGCAACAAGCTAGGAAAAAAATTCCTTCTTGACCCCAGAATGGCAGTCAGATTTATCCTTGGATCAAGCAGTTATTACCCTACATTGAAAGATTATATCCTTGAATATTCTGATCTTGCAAGTATGCATCTAGTAGCCGTTTGAACATCTGTATGGACTCTGATAAAACCACTTCCTCAGGCAGAAAATTCCACATCCTGATTGTTCTTACAGTAAAAAAACCTTTCCTTTGCCTTAGACGAAATCTTCTTTCTTCCAGTCTAAACGCATGGCCTCGTGTCCTATGTAAAGTCCGGTTTGTGAATAGATTTCCACACAATGGTTTGTATTGGCCCCGAATATATTTGTATAATGTTATCATATCCCCTCTCAGGCGACGTTTTTCTAAACTAAATAGGTTTAAATTTGTTAACCTTTCTTCATAGCCGATATGTTCCATTCCTGTTATTAGTTTTGTAGCCCGCCTCTGCACTTTTTCTAGTGCCATAATATCCTTCTTTAGAACAGGTGCCCAAAATTGCACAGCATATTCAATATGGGGTCTTACCAGTGATTTATAAAGAGGCATTTATAAAGAGGTGTTAGATATAATATTTACAAGTTAGTGTTTTGGAATAATGTTTAGAAGTTAGTGTTAGGTATAATGTTTAGAAGTTAGCATTAGGTATAATGTTTAGAAGTTAGCTTTAAGAATAATGTTTAGAAGCTTGGCTTAGGTATAATGTTTATGAGTTAGCATCAGGTATAATGTTTAGAAGTAAGTGTTAGGTGTACTGTTTAGGAGTTTGCGTTAGGAATAATAGTTAGCCTCCATAGTGGCCCTGTTCACAGACACCACACCACCCTTTAAGCCAGCCCCCTACCTCCTACACCACACAACAACCCCTACTCCATGATACAAACGCTCCCTGACCATTCGAATCCTGAATGTCGCAAAACACCTAATACCCCTGGAAAAAGGACACAATCCCAACGCTTTCCCTCTGGTTCACCAAAATGGAGGAGTTGCGAGTTACAGAGGAGCTCTGGTACACAGCCCAAGACCGAGCACAGTCACACATAGACACATGGATGCCATGGCTAGCGCGAGTGGGCACAGAGGCGTTTCGGACCACGTATCTGACCATGGGGGGAGGGACTGGGGACACAGGGAGACTAACTGGATGACCCATGCCCGCTTCCAGTTTACGGCACCCACTCCGCCCTCTCACACCCCCCCGACAGGTCCTGTGCGGAGCGTGTGCCCTGGAGCCCGGGGCATGACCCGGAAACTGACCTCGCGGAGGTATACTGGGGTACACAAGAGGCAGAGCGCATGCTAGACCAGACTGCTGGGGTTATACCACTATACCCATCAGGGTGTAGTCGCCTGCAACACCTAAAATGGCTTATGGCCACATGCACTCACACTATCAGAGTGGGGACTGGCACGTACCCTCCTGAACACGCAGGGTGCTGCGAGTCCCCAGTTCTTTCCCCTGGCCGGGGAGATGGCCCAGTCAGCGGACAGGAACCTAAACGCCACCGCAAATGGGGCGGAAACCCATCAGTTTAGCTTGTTACTAAGTTTATTAGTTAATATAGGACTGCAGGATGTTCCCTATGGTAGCTTCATCAACACTGTAAGTAGAGCAAGGCAGATTCTGATAAAATGGGGAGGCAACACCTCACTGCACTGTCACATAGGACACTAGGCATGATACCACCGGGGACCTGCGTGTCTAGAGGGGATCCTGAACAAATGGAGATCTGCAAGTCTCACTAACGCTTAACGGTCCCGAGGAGGGTGCTGGAAAAGGGAAAAGAAAGGTACAGAAGTGATCCTTCGGGATCTAAAACCCAACCCAATGTAAATATGGTACCCATCAGAAGTAAAATAGTACTGTTTATATATGCCTATGTACCACCGGACCTGCGAGTCCATTGTGCACTTTATACATCTCATAATGCGACCTGCGAGCCGCTACTACATACCTAAAGGATTGTATCTTACAGTGTATATGCCATTACAAGTAAACAGGGGGACCTGCGCGTCCACGTTGAAATACTATGTGTTGAAAAATGTCCAATAAAAACATATTTACAAAAAAAAAAGTTAGTGTTAGGTATAATGTTTAGGAGTTAGCCTTTAGGTATAATGTTTAGAAGTTAGTGGTGTTAGGTATAATGTTTAGAAGTTAGCGTTAGGAACAATATTTAGAAGTTAATGTTAGGCATAATGTTTTGAAGTTAGTGTTAGGTATACTGTTTAGGAGTTAGCATTAGGTATAATGTTTAGAAGTTAGTGTTAGGAATAATATTTAGGAGTTATCGTTAGATATAATGTTGAGAAGTTAGTGTTTAGGAGTTAGCGTTAAGAATAACGTTTAGGAGTTATTATTAGGTATAATGTTTAGAAGTTAGTAGTGCAGAGTAAAATGTTTAGAAGTTAGCATTAGCAATAATGTATAAAAGTTTGCGTTAGGTATAAGGTTTAGAAGTTAGTGTTGGGTATAGTGTTTAGGAGTTAGCCTTTAGGTATAATGTTTAGAAGTTGGTGGTGTTAGGTATAATGTTTAGGAGTTAGGGTTAGGAACAATATTTAGAAGTTAGCGTTAGGTATAATTTTTCGAAGTTAGTGTTAGGAATAATATTTAGGAGTTAGGTATAATGTTTAGAAGTTAGTGTTAGGAATACTGTTTTGGAGTTAGGATTAGGTACTGTGACGAGACCAATCTCGCCACATTTCATTGGAGAAGCCTGGTTGCTTGTCTGTTGCCTTTGGATTATGGCCCCATGTTAAAAGGCTTGATTTTCCCCTGCAAAGACATGAATTTGGTGCTTGCCCTGTTTGAGCGGTGATACCCCAGATAGCTATGCCATGGAGCCCATTCGTATAATGAAAGGCTATGGGAAAGACTTTGGCTCCATGGCAATTGAACTGTATGTGTGTGCTCTGAGCGCCATTCAGTAATAATGTGCGCTCAGATCTGAGCTATCTGGGGATATGTTGAATGTACCTGTTTTGTGCAATGGCTGCACAGTTATATGTTTTTATGTGTTTTATTGTCTTTTGCTGCCATGTGTTCAATGGAGTTTTGCCTCTGTCTTTGGAGATAATTGGATTACTTCCCAATTATCTCCAGGATAGAAGACTCTGTGGAACTGGTTTTGGGCAGAAAAGCCATGCTTCCTTTGGTCACAAAGGACTACGATCTATCTTTTGAACCACTGGACCAATTTGGATGATTTTGACGTATGTCTGTATTTGGAGTATGCTGATTGTAAGTTATATGTGAATGTGATGCATACTTTTCAAGTTATGAATAATGTGGAAAAATTGTATTTCTCTGCTTGTTATAATTACATTACCCATTGTGTAAGGTAATTGTATCACAGGCAGAGGGGAGGATTTTGTGTGGGAGTGTCTGAGTGTATTGTATGTGTTTATTGGTTGTGTTCCAAAACCCTGTGGGTGGTACTAATGTGTATATAAGAACAATAAACCCACAGCTCTGACTGTTCCTGCTTGACTCTCAAAACGGAGCCTTGTCTCGTTCTTGGAGGGATTTATTGTATGCTGTGTAAACCTATTCGTATGGTTTTTCCTTTTCGGCTGTTTTCGGCATTCATATGGTTTCCTGTTCGGTGGATTGGTGTTCTGCAGTAGCTGTGCCTGTGTCCCTGGAAGGGAAGATCTACTAAACGGCGGTTTAACCCTTTTATGCCTGGGGGTGCCGTTACAGGTACAATGTTTAGAAGTTAGTGTTAGGTATAAGGTTTAGCAGTTAGCGTTAGGTATAATGTTTAGAAGTTAGCATTAGGAAGAATGTTTAGAAGTTAGTGGTAGGTATACTGTTTAGGAGTTAGTGTTAGGTATACTGTTTAGGAGTTAGTGTTAGATATAATGTTTACAAGTTAGTGTTTTGGAATAATGTTTAGGAGTTAGTGTTAGGAATATTGATTAGGGTTAGGGTTGGAAATAATGTTTAGTAGTTAGCGTTAGATATAATGTTTAGAAGCTTTTGTTAGGTATAATGTTTAGGAGTTAGTGTTAGGTGTAATGTTTAGGAGTTAGCGTTAAGAATAATGTTTAGAAGTTAGTATTAGGTATAATGTTTAGGAGTTATTATTAGCTATAATGTTTAGAAGTTAGTAGTGCAAGGTAAAACGTTTAGGAGTTAGCCTTTAGGTATAATGTTTAGAAGTTCATGGTGTTAGGTATAATGATTAGGAGTTAGGGTTAGGCATAATGTTTAGAAATTAGCATTAGGTATAATGTTTTGAAGTTAGTGTTAGGAATAAAATTTTTGAGTTAGGTATAATGTTTAGAAGTTAGTGTTAGGAATGCTGTTTAGGAGTTAGCATTAGGTACAATGTTTAGAAGTTAGTGTTAGGTATAGTGTTTAGAAGCTAGTGTAAGGTATAATGTTTAGGAGTTAGCATTAGGAAGAATGTTTAGAAGTTAGTGGTGTGTATACTGTTTAGGAGTTAGTGTTAGGTATAATGTTTAGGAGTTAGTGTTAGATATAATGTTTAGAAGTTAGTGTTTTGGAATAATGTTTAGAAGTTAGTATTAGGTATAATGTTTAGGAGTTAGTGGTGCAAGGTAAAAAGTTTAGGAGTTAGCCTTTAGGTATAATGTTTAGAAGTTCATGGTGTTAGGTATAATGATTAGGAGTTAGGGTTAGGTATAATGTTTAGGAGTTAGTATTAGGTATAATGTTTAGGAGTTATTATTAGCTATAATGTTTAGAAGTTAGTAGTGCAAGGTAAAACGTTTAGGAGTTAGCCTTTAGGTATAATGTTTAGAAGTTCATGGTGTTAGGTATAATGATTAGGAGTTAGGGTTAGGTATAATGTTTAGAAATTAGCATTAGGTATAATGTTTTGAAGTTAGTGTTAGGAATAATATTTAGAAGTTAGCGTTAGGTATAATTTTTCGAAGTTAGTGTTAGGAATAATATTTAGGAGTTAGGTATAATGTTTAGAAGTTAGTGTTAGGAATGCTGTTTAGGAGTTAGCATTAGGTACAATGTTTAGAAGTTAGTGTTAGGTATAGTGTTTAGAAGCTAGTGTAAGGTATAATGTTTAGGAGTTAGCATTAGGAAGAATGTTTAGAAGTTAGTGGTGTGTATACTGTTTAGGAGTTAGTGTTAGGTATAATGTTTAGGAGTTAGTGTTAGATATAATGTTTAGAAGTTAGTGTTTTGGAATAATGTTTAGAAGTTAGTATTAGGTATAATGTTTAGGAGTTATTATTAGGTATAATGTTTAGAAGTTAGTGGTGCAAAGTAAAAAGTTTAGGAGTTAGCCTTTAGGTATAATGTTTAGGAGTTATTATTAGGTATAATGTTTAGAAGTTGGTGGTGTTAGGTGTAATATTTACGAGTTAGGATTAGGTATAATGTTTAGAAGTTAGCATTAGGAAGAATGTTTAGAAGTTAGTGGTAGGAGTTAGTTGTAACGGATCGCCTGGCACCCCGACTGGGTACCTCCGTTAAAGGATGCTCCTAGCACTTCCTGAGGACTCCAAGCACTGCAGCAGACACCACAACCACCGAACCAGAGAAGCATATGAATCCTCTCAAGCATATGAATGCTGTAGACAGTTGAATAGGAACCACATGAATAGGTTTACTCTCCTAGCAGTCAAACTGGAACAGCATACAATAAATCCTTCCCCCAATAATGAGACGACACTTCACTTTGAGGGTTAAAACAGGAACTCAGGTGCTGGCACACCCAGCCTGGTTTTTATTACAGTCTTGCAAATACAGGACCGCCCACAGGGAGGTATAAAACAACCAATCACATCACAGTTACATCCCACATATTCCCTCCCCTTATCCTGAGAGGAAACTCAATTATACATACAGTTAAAACATACTTTCTACCCAACTTTCATAACTCCAAAACCATACATCACATTCACATAAAATTATATATTCACAATCAATCCATTCAGGGGAACAACATATTCAAAAATGGCACAAATCAGACAAGGGGTTCAAAAGTTAGTAAAAAGTCCTTTGTGACTAAATGAAGCATGGCTTTCTGGCCCAAACCAGTTTCAGAGTCTTCTATCCTGGAGATAAGTAATTCAATTATCTCCCAGGACAGACACAAGACTCCATTAAGCACATGGTTGCAAAAAGACACAAAACACTTTAAAATACATAAAGTCACCTTTACACATAACACACAGACATTTCACATATCCCCAGATAGCTGGGATCTGAGCGCACAAAACTACCGAATAGCGCTCAGATCCTATTCACACAGTTCAATTGCCATGGAGCTAAAGTCTTTAACTACACGAATGGGCTCCATGGCATAGCTATCTGGGTTAACACATTCACATAAAGTCTGGTCCATAGTCCAAAGGCAAGAGGCGGGCAAGCAGCCCCCTCCAAGGACACGTGGCGAGGCCGGTTTCGCCACATTAGTGTTAGGTATACTGTTTAGGAGTTAGTGTTAGATATAATGTTTACAAGTTAGTGTTTTGGAATAATGTTTAGGAGTTAGTGTTAGGAATATTGATTAGGGTTAGGGTTGGAAATAATGTTTAGTAGTTAGCGTTAGATATAATGTTTAGAAGCTTTTGTTAGGTATAATGTTTAGGAGTTAGTGTTAGGTGTAATGTTTAGGAGTTAGCGTTAAGAATAATGTTTAGAAGTTAGTATTAGGTATAATGTTTAGGAGTTATTATTAGCTATAATGTTTAGAAGTTAGTAGTGCAAGGTAAAATGTTTAGGAGTTAGCCTTTAGGTATAATGTTTAGAAGTTCATGGTGTTAGGTATAATGATTAGGAGTTAGGGTTAGGTATAATGTTTAGAAATTAGCATTAGGTATAATGTTTTCAAGTTAGTGTTAGGAATAATATTTAGAAGTTAGCGTTAGGTATAATTTTTCGAAGTTAGTGTTAGGAATAATATTTAGGAGTTAGGTATAATGTTTAGAAGTTAGTGTTAGGAATGCTGTTTAGGAGTTAGCATTAGGTACAATGTTTAGAAGTTAGTGTTAGGTATAGTGTTTAGAAGCTAGTGTAAGGTATAATGTTTAGGAGTTAGCATTAGGAAGAATGTTTAGAAGTTAGTGGTGGGTATACTGTTTAGGAGTTAGTGTTAGGTATAATGTTTAGGAGTTAGTGTTAGATATAATGTTTAGAAGTTAGTGTTTTGGAATAATGTTTAGAAGTTAGTATTAGGTATAATGTTTAGGAGTTATTATTAGGTATAATGTTTAGAAGTTAGTGGTGCAAAGTAAAAAGTTTAGGAGTTAGCCTTTAGGTATAATGTTTAGGAGTTATTATTAGGTATAATGTTTAGAAGTTGGTGGTGTTAGGTGTAATATTTACGAGTTAGGATTAGGTATAATGTTTAGAAGTTAGCATTAGGAAGAATGTTTAGAAGTTAGTGGTAGGTATACTGTTTAGGAGTTAGTGTTAGGTATACTGTTTAGGAGTTAGTGTTAGATATAATGTTTACAAGTTAGTGTTTTGGAATAATGTTTAGGAGTTAGTGTTAGGAATATTGATTAGGGTTAGGGTTGGAAATAATGTTTAGTAGTTAGCGTTAGATATAATGTTTAGAAGCTTTTGTTAGGTATAATGTTTAGGAGTTAGTGTTAGGTGTAATGTTTAGGAGTTAGCGTTAAGAATAATGTTTAGAAGTTAGTATTAGGTATAATGTTTAGGAGTTATTATTAGCTATAATGTTTAGAAGTTAGTAGTGCAAGGTAAAACGTTTAGGAGTTAGCCTTTAGGTATAATGTTTAGAAGTTCATGGTGTTAGGTATAATGATTAGGAGTTAGGGTTAGGTATAATGTTTAGAAATTAGCATTAGGTATAATGTTTTGAAGTTAGTGTTAGGAATAATATTTAGAAGTTAGCGTTAGGTATAATTTTTCGAAGTTAGTGTTAGGAATAATATTTAGGAGTTAGGTATAATGTTTAGAAGTTAGTGTTAGGAATGCTGTTTAGGAGTTAGCATTAGGTACAATGTTTAGAAGTTAGTGTTAGGTGTAATGTTTAGGAGTTAGCATTAGGAAGAATGTTTAGAAGTTAGTGGTGGGTATACTGTTTAGGAGTTAGTGTTAGGTATAATGTTTAGGAGTTAGTGTTAGATATAATGTTTAGAAGTTAGTGTTTTGGAATAATGTTTAGAAGTTAGTATTAGGTATAATGTTTAGGAGTTATTATTAGGTATAATGTTTAGAAGTTAGTGGTGCAAGGTAAAAAGTTTAGGAGTTAGCCTTTAGGTATAATGTTTAGAAGTTGGTGGTGTTAGGTGTAATATTTACGAGTTAGGATTAGGTATAATGTTTAGAAGTTAGCTTTAGGAACACTATTTAAAAGTTAACGTTAGGTATAATGTTTCAAAGTTAGTGTTAGGAATAATATTTAGAAGTTAGCGTTAGGTATAATGTTTAGAAGTTAGTGTTAGGTATACTGTTTAGGAGTTAGCATTAGGTATAATGTTTAGAAGTTAGTGTTAGGTGTAATGTTTAGAAGTTAGCATTAGGAAGAATGTTTAGAAGTTAGTGGTGTGTATACTGTTTAGGAGTTAGTGTTAGATATAATGTTTAGAAGTTTGTGTTTTGGAATAATGTTTAGAAGTTAGTGTTAGGTACAATGTTTAGGAGTTAGCGTTAGGAATAATGATTAGGGTTAGAAATAATGTTTATAAGTTAGCATTAGGAATAATGTTTAGAAGTTAGTGTTAGGTATAATGTTTACCAGTTAGGGTTAGGTATACTGCTAGGACTATTCGTGGGTTAGGTTCACGCAAACAGCCGCCAGAGAGCCAGCTTTCGGTTCCATTCGCATGAAGGGAAAGTGCCTGTAACAGATCCCCCTGTTCCTGAATTATTACTTTGCAATTACTGGCTCGGTATATGAACTATACTCTCCAGGAGGAGAGCCCCAGCTATACTCTCTTGGAGGCAGGGCCAGACTGGGGATACAAAGCAGCCCTGGAAAAGAAATCTATGCCAGCCCCATAAGTCATTGCGCCATGTATTGTCACATGTAATACGTACGGCTATGTCTTGCCACCCTAGATGATTGAGTCAAATAGAAATACATATTATATAAAAAAAGACCCTAAGGGGTCGAAACGTTGGGACAATCTGATTACACTGAGTGAATAAACAACACTTTTGAAAAGCCATACGAGTGCACCTCCTTTAATTGCATATATATATATATATATATATAGTTAATACAATGCTAAACAAAAATCTGCACACCAGTCAAGCCATAAGACTTGCTTTTCCCACAGAAATCCCAAATCAGCAGTGATGTTACAACCGCAAAGGATTCTGGGTGGGCATATGCAAATTAGTTTAACAAAAAATCACATTTTTGCCTCATTCCATTTTAAACATGGATTCCTTTTAATTTGTGTTTGCAGTATACAACTGCTTGGAACACAATTTAGGATAAGATGCAAAACCAGTGAACCACTCATGGACAGCTGTTTCGTTGTTAATGCAACTCTTCAGCATGAGGTTGGTTACTGGTTTGCTTAGTGAGGCTTGGTAGTGCTTGGGAAGCAAAATCCAATTAGGTTATGGTGGGGAAAAATTGTGATTGAAAACCCCTTCCACCTGAAGTATGTGGATAGTTAATACAATGCTAAACAAAAATCTGCACACCAGTCAAGCCATAAGACTTGCTTTTCCCACATATATATATATAATATGTATTTATATATGACACATGACTCAATCATCTGGGGTGGCAAGACATAGCCCCTTACATATTATTGGTCAATATATATATTTATTTTTTCTAATATAAAATATTGGTCCTTTCGGAGTAAAACATTTAATTATACAGTAAGCATACTCACATGCAGACACAGACAATCTCACTGACATACGCAAGCTCATTGATACACAGCGTCATAGACAAATAATCTCACTGATATACATAAGCTCATTGACATAAATACACAAGCTTACAGATGCACACAAATAGGCTCACTGACAGACAATCTCACTGACATGCACAGACAAGCTTATTGGCATACACACACAAATGTAGTACAGACAAACTCTGACACGCACAAGCTTACTACAGACAAGCTCACACACACACACACACACACACACACAAGCTCACTCACTAGAATGCACACACACACAAGCTCACTCACTAGCAGGCACACACACAAGCTCTCTCAATAGCAGACATACACACACAGACAAGCTCCCTAACTAGCAGGCACACACACACACACACACAAGCTCTCTCTCTCTAGCAGGCACACACACACAAGCTCTCTCACTAGCAGACACACACACACACACACAGACAAACTCACTCACTAGCAGGCACACACACAAACTCACTCACTAACAGGCACACACAAGCTCTCTCACTAGCAGGCACACACAAGCTCACTCACTAGCAGGCACACACATACACAAGCTTTTTCACTAGGAGGCACACACACGCTCACTCACTAGCAGGCACACACACACACACACACACACAAGCTTTTTCACTAGCAGGCACACACACAATCTCACTCACCAGCAGGCACACACACACAAGCTCACTCACTAGCAGGCACACAGACACACACAAACACAGACAAGCTCACTCACTAGCAGACACACACACACACACACAGACAAGCTCCCTCACTAGCAGACACACACACACAGACAAGCTCACTCACTAGCAGGCACACACACACACAGACAAGCTCACTCACTAGCAGACACACACACACAGACAAGCTCACTCACTAGCAGGCACACACACACACAGACAGGGCCGGTGCCACTGTTAGGTGAACTAGGCATTCGCCTAGGGCACCGGCCTGCTGAAGGCGCCCACCGGGAAATTTCTTGGTGGGCTCATCCTGTCTTGGGCCGCAGCGCTGGGCGAGCAGCTCTGGAGCCCCCTCAGCACCGGGCCGCTCCTTCAGGCACCTGAAGGTGGGGGCGCCCAGAGGAGCCCTGTCACAGTATGGCAGAGCAGGCACTGTCTTACCTTGGTGAAAGGTGCATGCTCTGCCATCAAATCCCGGTGACCGGAGGAGAGGGGGGAAGGAAAAGGCAGCGAGGGAGGCTGTTCTTGCAGCCTCTCACTCCTCCCTCATGCGCCCCTGTGATGCCGTGAGCCGGAATATGACGTCATTTCGGCCCCGGCATACTAAACGGCGGGCGGCAGGAGTGAGTAGCTGCCCCACACTGGATCCTAGGGGTAGAGTGTCTGCCTGTGTGTGTGTGTGTCTGTCAGTGAGTGAGTATATGTCTGTCAGTAAATGTGTGTGTGTCTGTCAGTGAGTGTGTGTGTGTCTGTCTGTCACTGAATGAGTGTATATCTGTCAGTGAGTGTGTGTGTCAGTGAGTGTATGTCTGTGTGAGTGTGTATGTTAGTGAGTGAATGTCTGTCAGTGAATTTCTGTGTGTGTGTGACAGTGAGTGAGTGTATTTCTGTCAGTGAGTGTGTGTGTATGTCTCTCAGTAAGTGTCTGTGTGTGTTTGTCAGTGGGTATATGCCTGTCACAGTGTGTGTGTATGTCTGTCAGTGAGTGTGTGTGTGTCAGTGAGTGAGTATGTCTGTCAGTAAGTCTGTGTGTGTGTATGTCGGTGTGTTTCTGCATGTATGTGTGTGTCAGAAAGTGAGTGTATGTGTGTCAGCGTGTGTGTGTGTGTCTGTCAGTGAGTGACATGAAGGGGCGGGAAAATGGATCTTTGCCTAGGACAGCAGATATCCTTTCACCAGCCCTGCACACAGACAAGCTCACTCACTAGCAGGTGCACACACACACACACACACACACACAGACAAGCTCACTCACTAGCAGGCACACACACACAGACAAGCTCACTCACTAGCAGGCAAACATACACACACAAACAAGCTCACTCACTAACAGGTGCACACACACAGACAAGCTCACTCACTAGCAGGCACACACACACACACACACACACAGACAAGCTCACTCACTAGCAGGCACACACACACACACACACAATCACTGTCATGGCTGAAGCTTACCTGGCACTAGTAGTTGAAGTTTCCATTTTGTAGCCTCTTCCTTCCAGCGAGCAACGTGTGTGTGGGGGCGGGGCTTACATGGGGGAGGTGGAGCTATGTTCAGGAGGCGGGGCTTGTGTGCAGAGGCGGGGCACGTAGCTGAAATGAAGGTAAATTGTGCTGGGAGACACTTACAGGTCTCCCTCCGGCCGTGGGCAGCCTCACTGCGGCTGAACCAGTCCCCGTCTAGTCCCTCTTTACTCCCGTCAGACTGGCACAGTCCGAGGGGAAAATTATTTAAATAAAATTACTTAGGATGATCAGGGCTGTCAGACCAGCCCCAGGTGCTGCGGCCCACCGGGAAATTTCCCGGTATCCCGGTGGGCCAGTCTGGCCCTGCTTGGAGGAGAGCACCAGCTATACTCTCTTGGAGGAGAGACCCAGCTATACTCTCTTGGAGAAGACGGCGAGATCCCAACCAAGCTACGGCAGTTCGTGGAGTCTGCGGTGCCTATGGTGTCAACAGCGGTGCTAATGGTTCTTGAGCAGCGCTAGGAGCATCCGTCGGCGGAAGTGTCCGTCACAGATTCGTATACTGAACAAAGTACCGAACCGATAGACCACCCAGAACAGTGTGTGCTGCTCATTAACCTACTTGACCTCACTAACACCTTCGCAAACCGCAATTACTTCAACATCCTAAATGGTCGGTTGGGTGTTAGTATGGACGAACATGAGGCAGCAGCCATCTTGTTTTGTGAACGCACCCATCGGTGTTTGGTCATCGAGTGTATGTAACCATTATCGGACACTCGATGGTGCGAACACTGCTGGAACTTCCAGTTCCACATATGTTTATTTCTATTCGTCTGAGAGAAGCGGCGTTCGGTGGGAGCAAACTCTCGAACAAGGTGAACACAACCCACTTATATATGAACGGTTAGCTTTATCGTTTTGTGATATTTCATACTTGCAAAAGAGACGGACTGCTCAGCCTGAATTCAAGGAACTCTTGGGCAGGCGCCTTGCGTGCGGTCAATCTAAACTATACCCAGGTGGCATTTCGGCTACGTTTGTGATATCTGAGCCATTTTCGGATATGCTGGGCACTCAGATCCAATCTATTCGGGGATATAGGACTTGAGGGAGTATCTAGTTGTTAACTATATGTTTGTCACGTATTCACCCGTTTATAGAAAAGGTGATTAATGGCATATACTGTTCAGACAGGAAAAGTTGTGCCGAGCAACATTACTGTCCTGACAGGAAAAGTTGTGCCGAGCAGCAATCAAATTCACAGGAGGGTTCGTGCTGAGCAACAATTATGCAAATGGAAACCTGGTAACTGCCTTTGGGGTAAAAGGCCGATTACAGCCTACCTTATCCAGAGGAGGGGTATTTAGGCCCAGTTCTCATCCTGCTCAGTGCACTGTCCTGGTTGTCCGAGAGCATGTTAATAATTCTGGTTATTCTGGTAATTTGACTTTGGCATTGATTTTGACTTCCCTGTTTTCTGGCATCCCTGACCCCTGGCTTTTCCTTATTGCTGTGTCTCTTTCTGTGTCCCTTGACCTCGGCTATCCCTAAATATTCTTTGGTACGTTAGTCCAGCCCTTTTAAGGTCCGGTATATGTTACCTATCAGTCCTCTGTGTTACACAATTCTACGTGCTGGATCATATTGTAATCCTGACATTGTTTTGGGGTGTTTTTGTTATGTGTGTCCTGGACCTGAGAGTTAATATATATATATATTATAAGTAAATAAGTTGTGTACTTTACTGTAGTCTACTCTCAGGTCCAGTGGGGAAGGCCCCTGGAATATGTAATAAGAAATTCCTTGCATGAGGAGTTGCATATAAGGCCAGTTGTGGCTGCCATTAAACCAGTTCAGCTCCACCCTCAAGAAGCCTTGTCTCATGATTGTAGGGAACTGCTATACCTGCTTTATTTTTGTTTGAATTACTGCTTGGAAATACTACAGCATTACTCATACTAGGGGGAAAGGACATCTCTGATGGCGGAAACCCCTCTTTTCTCGGGGGAGGGGGGGGCAGCCACATTTGGTGGCAGATGTGGGATGGTCCTTTTTCCCCAGAGGAAATGCTGAACAAATGGAGAATCAGTACGAAAAGCTGAAAAGACTGACTTTGAAAGATTTATTGGAAAACCGTGGTTGCACAGCCAGTAACCAACCACGATGGAACTAATTGCCGAATTAACGGAATTAGACCGAACAGCTGCAACGGCCAAAACAATTGTCCCAAAGAAGACGAAATATTGCCGTCCGTTTGGCTGAGGTTGGCGTTGTATCAACCAAGTGTTCAGCGAGGTAAAAGCAGAAGTCCGGGAGAAACGCTAACACCAGCTGCGTTTGGCAGAATTACAACGAACAGGGAGCCCAGCTGTGGCCACTACTACACATCCAGCAGAATGGAAAAAGGTGCCTTTTGCAGCATTTAGGAACTTTCAAGAGGCAGAAGGGGAAATAAATGGCTAACTCCCAAATTTCGAGACACAGTGTGCGCTGCACAAAGTACCCACGGAAGTCACCATTTTATCTGGCAAGTTGTCAGGTAGAACTGCTGAAGCCTTCCGGGCTATACCTGATGAGGAGATACACCACTACCATGTTGTTAAGGAAGCTCAGCTCGCCCAGTATGCAGTTACCCCTGAGGTGTACCGCCGAAGATTCCGGGTATCTAAGAAGCGAGGAGCTAACTCTTACACTGAGTGGGCATGTTGCCTCCACCGTTCAACATCCCACTGGGTCACCGGATGTCAAGCAGTGTCTGAAGATGGATGTACTACAGTTATTCCTCCTAGAGAATTTCTTTAATTCCCTCCAGCCAGAATTGCGGAAATGGATCCGTGACCGACGATTCACCTTGCCCGCTTGCCTGAGTACATGGACACATTGACACCAGGTGGATGGAGTAGAACACTGTGAAACCTCCCCCTTGCCCAGAATTCCGAGCTCCGGTGCACCTCAGGACCTGCTCCATACAGGGGACCACCTAGGCCTTTACCTGCTCCGCTCAGGATTAAGTGTCACAGTTGCCAACAGTGGGACCATGTGCACAGTGATTGCCCCCTGGAACCTCCCGGGCCCTCGTGGAACCACCCTTTACAGGCACCACCCTTTACCCTGGCTGCTCACTGCTTGGAAGCTGAGACCAACCCTGAGGAACATTTGAGAGTATTATATGAGGCTAACCCCGTAGAAGCAGCCACAAAGCACACCGCCAACACCACTGGCAAGTAAGAGCTGTGGCTGTGACAAAAGCCACTTTGCCACTGAGCTTTGGAGAGGACTACTTGCCAGCCTTTTACCCTGTGACTATGGCCCCTTTAATTTATGTTGTATGAGAGACCCTAATTGTGCCCATTGGGACTTTAAACATTGGTTCTTCGAACAGTCGAAGTGGCCGCCATTCGACATTCGTGGTGGCGGCCATCTTGTTCGCATGGACCAAAACCCCGAATAGACTTCAGGGAGACTTAGCCGCGAATGCCCTGGAACTATTTTCGGCATGAAAACCTCACGGTTCCTGGTCGTTCCTCCAGCGGCAGTTAGCCGCGATTCTATTTGTGGCTATTGGGACTTTAGACAATGGTTCTTCGAACTTCCGAACAGTCGAAGAGGCCACCATTCGACATTCGAACACGTGGTGCCAGCCATCTTGTTTGCATTGACTAAAACTGCGAATAGACTCCATCGGCGCTTAGCTGCATATCTATGGAACTGTTTTGGGCATGAAATCCTGTGTTTGTCTGAGCAAAACTATGACTTCCACAGAATTTCTGAAGCCCCTTATCTGATCTGGGTGATTTTTGGATATGTTGTTCACCCAGATCAGGGCTATCAGGGGATGTAACATGTGGCGAAAGTAACCTTGCCACTCTTTTTGGAGAGGACTACTTGCCAACCATTTGCCCTGTGACTATGGCCCCTTTAAGTTGTTTTGGCTGAGAGACCCTATTTGTGGCAATTGGAACTTTAGACAATGGTTCTTCAAACTCCCGAACAGACGAAGTGGCCATCTTGTTTGCATGGACTAAAACCCACGAATAGACTTCAGGGGGACTTAGCTGCGAATGCCCTGGAACTATTTTCAGCATGAAAACCTTGCGGTTCCTGGTCGGTCCTCCAGCGGCAATTAGCCACGAATCTATGGAGCTGTTTTGGACATGAAATCCTGGGTTTGCCTGGGCAAAATTATGACTTCCATTAAATTTCTGAACACCTAATCTGGGTGATGTTTGGATATGTTGTTCACCAGATAAGAGCTATCAGGGGATGTAACACTTATGAGGATATGTTGTGTTTCGGGGTACTTTGTAAAAATGTGTGTTTTTTCTGCCTGGGGATAATGAAGTTAATGCATTAACTACCTTAATTATATCACAGGCAGAGGGGAGGGATTGTCTACTGTATGTGGGAGTGTCGTTCATTGTTACTTTGTTTTTATTGGTCTGTACAGTTTGTAATGCGGTGCTCCATCAGGTCCAGATGGTGTGCATCTGGCCTGAAAAACTGTATAAAAATCCAACCTGTACCATTAAACTCGCAGACCTTCTTACCCTAAACTCACAGCCTCGTCTCATGTTGTAGGGAACTGCTATATCACAATGCTCCAGGTTCCAGTGGGTGAACCTCTCTTTCCCCAGAGAGTGAAGCAGGCACAGGAACAAGCTTAGTGGTGATTCAAGGGAGTATGAAGAGCATAGCAATCCCTTGTAGCAGATGACCCTCAATCTAGAGTCCTGTCTCTTGCTGGGGGAATCTGCTGCAAGGGATTGCTATGATCAACCTACTCCCTTGGATAATCACTAGCTCTTGTAAGAGCTGTTCCTGCTACGCTCTCTGAAGGAAGAGTGGTTCACCAACTGGAGCATGGAACCTTGTTGTAGGTCCAGGGTAGGTTGGAGACAGCGAGACCCAACCAAGCTGCGATGGTTCGTGGGGTCTGCAGTGCTTATGGTGTCGGGTGCTGTGTTGATGGTCATTTGTGAGCACTAGGAGCATCCATCGGCGGAGGGTCTGTCACACAAGCCCATCAGCCAGGGAGACCTAGGCAAGACACTAGACCCCAACTACAACTGTAAAACCTACCCCATTAGACTGGGACACCCCAGGGGAGTTTGGCAGGGAGGCCAGGGAAGATTCATCCCTCCACAAGTATAGGGCCAAGAAAGAAACAGAGCAAGGGGGACTGGAGGGAGAGAGGTTTATTTGGGAACAGGATAGATTGTACCAGTTAACTAAGACTCACAATACAAGAGCAACCCCATTCCAGAAGCGACAATTGGTGGTTCCCAGGAAGTGCCTGTGGCAAAAGTATCCTCGCCACTGTTTTTTGGAGGGGCATGTTTGCCAGCCTCCTACCCTGTGGCTATGGCCCCTGCAACAGACACGGCTAAAATACTTTAAACAGGCTCTGCTCATGCAATTGGGACTATATGGTTTGTTTACCGAACAACCGCATGAACCAGAGACCACCCTGGAGCTTGTTAACACCTACTAACAACTTGGAACATTTCTCACCGCAGTGTTCTAATTGTTTGTCTGGGTGGCCACAATTCCTATGGACAACCACGAGGTGGCGACCATCTTGTTCACATGAACGCAGGCAGCGGTGTTTGGGCATGAATCTCATGGAACTAAAATCGGATACAGAAACTCCCGAACACTGCTGGACTTCCATCATTGCCTGCGTTTCATTCTATTCAACTTAGAAGGGCACTGTTCGGTGAGATCATTCATCTGGATGAGGGGAACAAGCTCCAGAGTAAGTCTATTGACTTTGTTTGGTAGTTTGTTTGTTTTTCAAACTACCAAACTAGACCGACCGCAAGCCCTGATTCTCTGGAACTGTTTTGGGCATGGGACCATGGGGGTTTTGTGTGTTTTAATGTATTTTTGGAGTTTTATAAAAATGTGTGGTTTTTGTATCTGGAGATAATTGAGTTTAGTTCAGTTCATGACTCAATTATCTCCCAGGCACAGGGGAGGGATTGTCTTATTATGTATGGGAGTGTCGGGGATCTGAGAACCAATGAAATTGTGTATTTGTTTCTACTATGGTTTACTCTCAGGTCCAGGGGGAGTGTCCCTTGCATGGGGACTTGCATAAAAGGCCAGTTGTGGCTACCATTAAAAAGAGTTCCTGTCCACCCTCAACACAGAGTCTCATCTCATGTGTGGAGGGGACAGCTAAATTCACTCTGGGGATTGCTATATCACTATACTCCACTGGTATTATAATCACTTGCTCTTTTAGGAGCATATTGCTACACTCTCTGGCGTAGGAGAGGTCTGCCCACTGGAAGCTGGATCTTGGTCTTGGGTCCAGGGTGGAGGACGGCGAGACCCCAGCCAAGCTGTAACGCTGGAAGTGGGGACTACAGTGCTGATGGTTTTTGGTGGAGTGCTTGGAAGTACTCGGAGGTACTAAGAAGCAAGGATTGGTGGAAGCACCGAGTTGGGGTGCCAGGAGGTCCGCCACAGTAATTTTAGGGTTAGGGGTCAGTTTTAGGAATGGTGGTAAAACAGAATAGCACAGTGGGGGTTGTAACATGATGTAGCTGTATAGAGTGACTGAATCTCCAACTTCTTATTTAAGAGCTTTCATTTGTTTTAAAAGATTTAAAAATCAAGTAAAACATCAATTATGGAACTTAGCTGGAAACACAGGTGATAATTCAAATGTTTCCAGTGCGGCTATTTGCAATTCCCTTTATACATTCTCCAATATTGCCAAATGAGTTCATTTTCTGTATGTGCAGTAACTGCGTGTCCACGGTTACAAAGATATTTGTGTTCTGAGGCGACAAACTTTTTGTCCTGCAACAATTCCCCATGTTATTTCTTCTCATACAAATGAAATATCACATTCATCCTTATTCCATATTTGTTTCAGCCGTTTTTTTAATTCCATCAAAGATTTATTTTTTTACCAGGAACTACTAACGATTCTTTCAAGCTACAAAAAGTTCTTTAAAATCCAAATAACTTTAAGAAACATCAGTAATCTTTTAATCTCTTGTGGTACTTACTGGTACCTTCATCTATCTGAACGAGACACCTTTGTTAGCAGTAAGAGCAGCGTAAATCTATTTGTCATTATTTAGGCATGTTGGGAGAGATTTATTGGCGAGTGGGAAAAAAATGCATATTTATTCAGTGATGCAATGTAGCTTTTTATCTCAGGAGGGGGTGGAATTTGGACCAGTAATTGCTGGAAGATTTATATGACTGGAAGTGTACTTGTCTGGTTGTGTCTAGCTAATGTATGCAGGAGGAAAGTCTAAGAGCACCTTACGAGAGTGCAGAAGTAATTTCAGAAGGTGTTTAATCTCACAGGGGAGAGAAGTAATGTTACATTAGCACATTGTGCTGACAGCAATCCTCTTTTTCTTTCAGTCAAACTGTTTTCTTTTCCATGGCTTGGAAGGTTCGGCTGATGCATCAAGTTCAGACAGGAGGGCAGCTGATAGTGTTAAAGCTGAGACTGGACTTGTAGTATAATTTCAGATAATATTGAAGAAAAGGAAATGTGAATCAGCTCCGTTGACTCTAAAACAGTTTAGGCAGCAATACTTTAAGAAGGGGAATCCCTCTTAACCCTTCAGAAGATACAACAAAAATATAAAAAATATTTAAAAAACCCAAAGGCTGTGCCAATAATAGTCCCAAGATTAGTCCTTAAAACATAAATAGATACATCTGTTTGCCAGAGGTAGGTGTTGTGTAGATAGGTACTTTTTTTCTAGGTACTTTTTTTCAAGGGGTGTCTTCTCGTTTTTTTTCAGATTTATATGGAAGACAAAATTAAAAGGGAAACCCAATTGCGCAGTATATCAGACAGGATAAGTGCAATAAAATAAATAATACAATTCCCACTCACAATTTGTAGAGCTAGCTCTAAAGTGAAGCGCCTGAAGTGGTACAATCCCCACTCAAGGCTATAGCGTGAGTATTCCTCAGTTAGAAGATTGTATCAGGAGCTCAATGGGAAAAAATATAAAAAGGCAGCAATAGTGCTCTCGGTAAAATCCACAGCTAATTCAAATATAAGATAAAAAAATATATACTCACAAAGGTGGAGCAGGCAAAATGCTCTTCTATTCTAGCGTTGGTGGAATAATCCCCAACTTGGATTTCTTTGGAGTAAAGTTGTTAAAATGGGTGTAGCCAGGGAGTAGTTTAAAGGTAAAAAATAAAGGTCATTGGCACAAATATAAGAATACAATCCTTTATTAGTAAAATCAAGTAATATCCACAACGCGTTTTCGTCTCATCAGACTATATCAAATGGAGTGGTAATCAGATAATATCACCTGATGTACTTTCCAGAAGCATTCGCGTGGAACAATCGCACCTGTAGCATCACAGCAGTCGTCGTAGATGCTATCCGAAAAATAAAACACAAGCATCTCACGGAGTCTAAAATGGAGAATTGGCTCTCGTCATTCATCAGCAGTTTGGGTAAATAGCAGTAGTTATTGCCATTTACATGCTATTTATATATCTTTATTTATCTATTTTTATTTTATTTGTTTATTTATGGAAATTACAAGTTTAGGCCAAACATAACCAAATTCCAGCATTTCTTAAATTCAGATTGCCATCAGTCAAGGTGTTTTATTGGGATCTGCAGTTAGAGCTCCAATATCTTTATGGCACTTGGTTTAGAAACAATGAGAGGCAGGATTAGTACGTGCAATGGGACAATATGAGGGTTGAGGATGGGGGTACTTGATGATTAAAGACATGTTTATAGACAAGGAGTTCTTGGATTTTTAATGGAATCCCAGAGGATTGTACACACATAATAATTAATAAATGTACACACATAATAATTATGAATATTTTCATATTTGTGTAACTTGTAAGGATTTTGTGTAAATGTGTAAGGATTTGTCTAGTTTGCATAGTTTATTACTGTGACAAATAAATGTCAGTGAGCGATTGCCTTGGCATTCTTTTTGTGATCCTAGGATTCGAGTCTCCACGCCTGGCGTCTCATTGAACTATGGATAAGTGGAGACTCATCTCCCTGTTTAAATGGATTATGCTCCCTCTTCTAGAGGCAGTCCGCCACCTTTATATCTGGACCCAATTATTTGTTTTTATCAATGTTTGACTATTTATTATTTAGCTTCCTCTAGCTCTTTGCGGTTTTGTGCTGTGGAATGGGCAGTTGAAAAGAGGTATGGCTTTGTAGACCACTGGGGGCCACTCTCTTCCATAATTCTCCATAGTGAATAGCGTATTGTTTATGGTTGTTTTGCCTCTGTGTGAATAGTCAGAAAACATTTATTTATCACACCTGTATTTTCCTTTCTTTTGATGCCAACCACAATATCCAGATGACTTTATCCGTCTGGGCACCCAAGGCATCTTCCTAATTTGTATCTCACATGTGCTTCCTCCCAACACCTGCTAATAAAAGGTTCTATTATACTCATCCATTTAGAGCATAAAACTATATTCTTTAGTTCTTTTGCCAGGATAAAAAAATGCTCTTTTCCCTTCAATGGTACCAAGACCGGGAAGTAACAATTTGTAAGGACAATTGAAGTTTCCCTGGGTTTAGCCATTCACCGAGCCATGTATTGGGGTACTTTAATCTCATTTCCCTTTGAGGGGGAATCTCCCATGGTGAATGATCATGATATTTACATTGTATTAGGAACTTGGCACATGCATGTATTTTAACTTGTATTTAGATACAATATATAGTAGATTGGGCCAAGACCTGACCAGTGTTCTTATTTCCCTTGAAGGCAAGTGTAACCTGGCACCCAGACTGGGTATCTCCATTGACGCTTCCCGAGGGCTCCAAGCACTCCACTTGACACCATAAGCACTGCAGACCCCACAAACTGCAGCAGTTTGGTTGGGGTCTCGCCGTCTTCTACCCTCCCTGGACCTACGACAAGACTCCAGGTTCCAGTGGGTGAACCTTTCTTTCCCCAGAGAGTGAAGCAGGAACAGGAACAAGCTCTTAGAAGAGCTTAGTGATTATTCAAGGGAGTATGAAGAGCATAGCAATCCCTTGTAGCAGATTTCCCCAATAAGAGACAGGAATCTAGATTGAGGGTGAAGTAGAACTGAATGAACTGAGGCTTTATTGTCTCTTCTGTACAAGTTGTGGACCTTGTTGGGCACCAAAATGTACATTTAACAGCCAATAATATTCAGTCACAAAGTTAAACACTCCCATTCATGTCTGTAAATTCCTCCCCTCTGCTTGGGAGATAATTGAGTTAATTACTGTTTCAACTCAATTATCTCCAAGCGCAAAAATAAACTTTTTACACATTTTTCATAACATTAAAATTAAACATCCAATTCCCATAAAACTTATATTTTCTGAACGGGCATAAGTATGGGAACAATGGTAAAATGAAAATAGAGAGTCAGCGCTAAGTAATGAGTAAGGCAGCAACCACAAAGGGAATCCCTCAAAGTCCCCTTAGAAAACAACAGGTGAGAAAATACAGAAGAGAGGCTGTGCCACACAAAATAAATATACTAGGATAACAATAATATGTCCCAAAAAAGTCTTAACTTGACAATTCTTGCTTTAGATCAAATGGTCTGTAACGTGCTTGGTCAGGGATAATGTCCATGTAGATCTTCCCCGGGGAGATCCAATAATATATAAACACAAAAGATAGAACAAAATAGTGCAATTAATCCAATAGGGTAAAATAAAAGATAAAAGGAAGACAGTAATGCACTCACATGAGTAAGAGCTATAGCTAGCTCTAGTATGGACAGCGTACAGGGGTACAATCCCCGCTTATGGGATATGGTGCAGGTGTCTTGCTTCAAAGGTATGTTCAGTACTCAAAGAGAATAAAATAGAGACAACCGATAGTGCTCTCTGAATAAAACAATGGTGATAAAATATATATAAAAGGGTAGGGCACAAGGGTAGGGAAAACAAAATGCCCACTGGTATAAGCGTTGGTGGTTTGATCCCCACCTAGGCTTTCTTGGAGTCCACAACGATAAAAATGCCAGGTAAAAATCAAAAGAAATATTATAGATAAAAGTAACCAACAGAGCTTTAATGAGTAAAATACACAATATAAAATCCACAAACGCTTTTCCCCTAAAAAGTCTTTCTCAACATGGAATTAAAACATAATACCTGGCAGGGTAAGTTTAAATAGGGTAAGAATTGATTGAAATTGGCGCCTAAAATCCGGATGCACTGCCCAGCGGAAAGACGGCACTGACCGACACACACACTTACTGGCAGACTCACTTACAAACACACACTCACTTCCAGACACACACACCTACTGACAGACAAACACACACACACTTTTAACAGACACACACTCACTGATAGACACACACACACACTTACTGACAGACACACACACTCACTGACAGATACACAAACGTACTGACACACACACACACACACACTTACTGACATACACACTTACTGACAGATACACACACTTAGTGACACACACTCGCTGACAGACACACACACTTACTGATATACACACTTCCTTTCAGACACACACACACACACACACACACACACTCACAAATTAATTTTATTGCTTGTTGCTCCTACCTTTAGGAGTCCTCTGGGTCCTCTCCATGGGGTCCAGTGGCTTTCATGATCTTCCTGCTCCTTCGTACTGTTTAGATTCAACTCTTATTATCCAGGCTATTAGAGGGCTCCTAAATACAATGGGTTTAGAAGACCCAACATGTATTACCCTGGCTATTAGGGGGCTCCTACATACAGTGAGTTTAGAGGACTCAACACTTATTACCCAAGCAATTAGAGGGCTCCTACATACAATGGGATTAGAGGACTCCAACTCTAATTAACCAGGCTATTATGGGGCCCCTAGTACAGTGGGTTTAGAGGAATCAACTCTTATTACCCAGGCTATTAGAATGCTCCTACATACAGTGGGTTTAGAGGACTCCAACTCTATTTAACCAGCCTATTAGGGGGCCCTAGTACAATGGGTTCAGAAGACGCTTATTAACAAGGCTATTAGAGGGCTCCTACATATGGTGGGTTTAGAGGACTCAGCCATTATTACACAAGCTATTAGGGGGCTCAAACATACAGTGAGTTTAGTTGACTCTTAGAGAACTCCAATATACTTTTATTCCCTATTTGTTCTGCTGTCTGTATGCCCCGTTCATTTACCAAAACCCCTCACTGTGTGGCCCCTTGTTCGCACCTTCATAATCATCAACTGGCTGTTAACCACAAATTGGTTATTAATTCATGTGCTTTCCCTGTGTGCCAGCCGTTTGTATAACCGAATGCATGTGGCCATTTTGTCTCCCGCACAAGGGCAGCGGTACATGGTCATCGACGGTGTGGAACTAATTTTGGATACGCGACCCCGCAAATGCCAGTTTGGACGATGGCGTTTGGGTCGCATAAACTACCGATCAGGGGAGCATTCATATACTAACACCAGGGATAGAGTCATCAGTGTTCGTGTTAGAACCCCTGAAAGATGACTGGTTGTTGCCTTGTTTTCTCTGGAACTGTTTTGGAGCATTACCTCGTGGCCGACCGGTCAAAACTTAATTCGAATGGCGTTCTCAAACCACCGAAGGTATCTGAGTGATATTTTGGCAAAGTGTGCCCTCAGATCCCATCTGTTCGGTGATGTGACTTTCGTGGGGTTTTGAAGGTATTAACATTTATTTTTGGATGTTTTTAAATATTGTAGATTTTCTGTACCTGAGAGATAATTGAGTTATAGTTTTTTCTTACACAATTATCTCTCAGGCACAGAGGATCTTGGGAAGAAAAGCACTCTAACAGTCCCTGCTAGGACTAGGGCTCCGCTACAACTCCAACTCTAATTAACCAGGCTTTAGTTGTCTGCTACACAGAGTGGGTTTAGAGGACTCCAGCTCTAATTAACCAGGCTATTAGGGGGCTCCTAGTACAGTGGGTTTAGAGAATTCCAACTCTAGTTACCCCGTCTATTAGGGGTCTCCTACATACAGTAGGTTTAGAGAACTCCAACTCAAATTACCACGGCTATTAGGGGCTTCTACATACAGTCTGTTTAGAGGACTCCAACTCTAATTACTCATGCTATTAGGGGCTCTTATGTGCAGCTAGAGCTGAAGATCATGTGAAGGCTTGGTTTAGCATTCTCCCCTATCTCAGTCTCCTTTTCTACTCATTATCCCTGCAGTTTTGGAGGCAGTGTTATCTATAGTCCAGAGGCAGCTCTCTAATTAGGAGATTTAGGTGACCGACTAAGGCCTCGCACTGATGGCAGCCTCGCGGCCGTCTAAATCGATTTAGGGCAGACTAACATGATGGGTCCTAGGTTAGAGACCAAGGACCAGACACAGGAGGGGACCTAGCAGGTTGCCCATTATGCCGCCGGGTGCGACGCCCCTCCAGTCAGTCTGCCCTGACTGAGTGCCGAGCACTGCCTCCAGTCTGCAGCTCTGCCGGGAGTGAGCTGCAGACTCAGGTGTCTCGCAATCTTCAGCCTGT
The DNA here is from genome assembly GCA_933207985.1 of Pelobates cultripes. NCBI lineage: Eukaryota > Metazoa > Chordata > Amphibia > Anura > Pelobatidae > Pelobates > Pelobates cultripes. Next base: position 95,505,983 of record OW240924.1, on the reverse strand, counting down.
CAGAGCGTTGCTGCGGGTAGCCACGGCAATGCTCTGACTGGAGATCGCAAGACTTACTACCTGGTATGTAGTTCACTCCCGGTGGAGCTGCAGACCAGAAAGCCCACCGGGGAGAGAGGGTGCCCACCGGCCCACCAGGGGAATCCACAGGACACCAGGGAAGGTATTAGTGAACCCCCTCTAACTCCTGTCACAGCCCCTCCATCCTCTTACCCCCTGTTACTGCCCCTCCATCCCCCTTCCCTCTGTTTCTGCCTCTTCATCCCCCTACCCCGTAACAGCTCCTCCATCCCCCTACCTACTGTTACTGCCTCTCCACCTCCTGTAACTGCCCTTCCACCCCCACCCCCTGTTACAGCCCTCCATCCCACCTCCATACTTTCACTGCCATTCCACCCCCCTGTCACTGCCCCTCCTACTCCCTGTTACTGCCTCCCCACCCCCTGTTACTGCCCCTCCCCCCCCACCCACTCTCACAACTTCACACCCTGTCACAGCCACGCCAACCTGTCACAGTTCCCCCTACCCTGTCACAACCCACCTTACTGGCTGTGGGACGACCCTGTCACTTAACCTTGTCATCCCACAGCCACCCAAGCACCCTGTCATCCCTCCACACACACACCCTGTCACAGCCCCCCTCCACACACACTGTAACCCCCACACATACACATTGCCACCCCATACACATACATTATTACTATTCCCAAACACTTTCAGCTACTTCACCCAGCCACACTCACATTTAACCCTTCTAATCCTGTCACTCTCACCCCCTCTAACCATACCAAACTCACTTGCCCTTGCTTTACAACAATTAACCTATCATATTAACCCCCCTCAACTCTGTCACACTCATCCTCTATCAGTCTGTCCCACTCACCCCCTTCACCCTGCCACACTCACCTTACCACACAAGCCCCTCCAATCCTGTACTTCAATTGTGCCACACTCACCCCACACCCTGTCACACTCTCCACCCCAACCCTTTCACACTCACTCTTCCACATTAATCTAATCCTGCCGCATTAACACCCCTGATCTTGTCACACAGACCTCCCCTCATTCTGTTACCCTGCCTCCTCCAAACATGGCACATTCACCCCATCCCTGTGATACACCCCCCAACTATGCCACATGCAGCCTTTCACATTAACTTCCTCTAATCCTGTCACACTTACCCTGCCCATGCCCTGTCACACTCCCTCCTCCAACCATGTCACAATCGCCCCCCTATCATTCTCACCCTCCCTCATTCTTTCACACTCACCCCCCTGTCTCATTTACTCCCCTCACCCTGTCACACTTACCCTGCCACAGTTACCCCTTTACTCACCTTGTCATAGTCACAAACTGAAGACATTCATCATACACACATGCACAAAGGTCACAGACAGCCCCCATAAACACAACACACCGCAAGCAGCTACCCCACACACATACGGTCCCAGACACATGCTCACAAAGACATACATTCACACACAAGGATACTCTCAGTCAGACACACACTTTCATGCACATACACAGGTAGAAAATGCCAGGTACCTTCAGAAATACACACACTGGCAATAATGTTTACACGACTATGTAATCACACCCCGCAGTCGTGTATAAATGATTAGCATAAATGCTAATTAAATTTGTTTATTACTACTTAATTTAGTTTGCAAATTATGTCATAACTACAGTTGGAGAGCTCACAATGCCGTGGCACAGGGTGCCGCGACATTGCAAGCCTCTGGACAATGAATACAGAGATTAGCTCTCTGTATCCAGCTCTGCAAGCCCATCCTTCAATACAACTACAGCAACTTATACACACAATGCAACCCCTATTTTTTTTCCACTTTGGGTGTTAGTGGGGGCCTCATGATAGAGCTGCCACTGCTATAGTCCCACCGTGCCCCTGTTATCATGCACTTGTATGTATGTAGTGGGGAATCGCGATGCAGCCTAGAACAAAAACTAACCCCATTCAACCCCCCAATAACGACAGACCACTTAGTATGGATGAATAGGCCACAGCATTTATTATCACTAACTAAATTACTGCATAACACATCCATAACTTTATTTATTAAATCTCTTCTTTCTGTAACCAAAACGTTAGACATAAATAAGCATAAATTAACATATCTACATATATAACTCCACCCATAGTGTTATACAGTGACCCAACCGTCCTTGCCAATAAACATACAGTGGTTCCTAATCACCACTTCCTCTCACCTCCCCCCTCGTCATAAAAATCATATATTTCCAATGCCTGCCATCAGCCGACCTTATCCACGCTTGAAGCAGGGGAGGTTGAGATCTTAAAAACCTGTTCATCTCATTTCATATACTTAAACGTAACCCCTCAAACCCCTCAAACTCAATTGGCAAGGACATACCCCCGCTGCAACCCTAAAATCAGCGGGGGACCCCACCACAACCAGCCATGGCCTGTTTCACCACTTCTTGCAGTGCTAGATTAACATAGAATAAATACTGCACCAGTAAATGAAATTACGATTCGGGATCAATCCAAAAAACACAAATAACATAACATAGTGCAAAATGTAAATATATATAATGATAGACTCCTCATGTAGAGTAAAACTCACAGGATTGAAAGCCGTCCCAGGCTCCATATAATATGCAGGAGGGTGCCTAAAAAGGCTAAAACGATATCCTTGAGGGGAGCAGCGCTGGATACAAAGTGCAGAATCCAAAATTTATTGAACAAAGAAACAATTAAAACAGGGACAATAAGCAGTGTATAAATAGTAAAATATACTAGGCACAAAGCCTAAATAAAAAACTGCAGAGTAAATAAGAAAAAGTCCCAGATATAATACTTTGGTCTAGCAGCAACCGCGTTTCAACTCCAGCTGGAGTCTTCCTCAGTGCACCATTAACATAGGCCTCGTCCGACCATCCCCTCAAGATAACTAGGCCACATCTGGCCAAACCCTTAGGGGAACCGGAATCCCCCAAGACAAACCTAGAAACCCATCTCGTCCGATTCACATTGCTGAGCGCACTGCCAACAGGAACGGGCGATAGCCTCAGCCTGGCCCCTGAGAACCTCTGGGAAGAAACAGAATGTGTAACATGTACAGATTTAAGAGCACCCAAGACCCAGCCACCGAACCCAGGTCATTCCACCCAGACAGATAACAAAACCCCCGGCACCTTTAGGAGGCGGGACAGCTGACCCAGCATGAGGAGGAGCCACACCCCCCTCATGTATCTTGCGCCAGACCACCGAACCTCCGCTTCCGAAGGCGTAAGATACAACCACTTGCACCCCGCCTCCTGTCCCAAATGACATATGAGCATCTCACCTTCCTTATTTCAGGAGGGGTTGGGGAAGGGGGGGTAGGAGACAGTAAACGCAGAGAGAAATCCATTTGGAGACTGGCAGGGTGAACCCAAGGAACCTACCACCCTGACCCCCACCATTCAAGCCCTTTGAACCAGTGGCACAAGCTCGCCCAGCCTGGCGGCGTCTGTAGCCACCCCTAACCGAACTGAATGCCCCCTGAACTCTCCACCATCTTTACCCAGGAATTCTAGCCCCACTTGGAACACCCCAACGACATGAACGCAGGCGGGAAAACCCGGCTTCGAGAACTAAACAAGGGGAGAGGAGGCCGAATAACCCAGGGGTGGTATAGCCCTCACCGAAGGAAAACGGGACACATGTCGGAACCCGGCGCTCCACCCAATTGGAACGGTATATTTCCAACTATCCTGGGAACCTAGTACATCCTGTTAGGAGCCTAACCATTACCCTGTGCATTCCATCTACCTCAAGAGAAAGCAGAAAGGGCCCGGTTATGTCAACCCCGCAACATCCAAGAATGGAACAGATTCTATTGATGAATCAGCCAACCGCTACCATCTTCCCTTTCCCAAATACAATAGCCGTCAAGCGGTGAAAGCCTGAAGGAAGTCCATCCCGATGCTTACTCGATCCACCAAAGCCCCTTCCCACCTGCAGATGACTGTAACATGAATGAGAAGCTGCCAAGGAAATGCTCTCATCCGGCCCGATTGGTCACACTTTACTGTAGCGGACCCCACGCCACCTCAGAGATTGACCCATGGACCCGCTTCATCAGTCCGCCAGACCGAACTACCATGTCTCCACTGCCTTATAATTTGGCCCGGCGAAGCCCCCCCCGCCTGAAGTACGTCCTACTGTGAACAAGATAGAATCCCAGGCACCGCAACCAGGGTACCACCGTGGTAGACGGTACTGTTACATGATGCAGACAGCCTGCACCATCCCACGTTTGTCTCAATGGATGAACTACCCAGCTGCCCGGGATTTGGTGTCCCCCCTGCCTACCATGCCACCAGAATGGGGAAGCTCCAAGACAGCCAGAGTCTGCAAGAGCCCCGTTTCTTGCCAGCTTACTGAGCAAGAGTCAGCGCACCATGGAAAAAACCCAAATAGGCCCCAAAAAACCCCAAGCACGCTGCAGCGGCAACAGGTGGAAGTCAGTGGAAGGGACTTAGGGGGCCTGATTGCACAAGCCACCGTTAATGGAGGCCCAAAAGGATAACCCCATAATGCCCCAAGGGCAACACCGACAGGCAACCGCCAAAACACTACCCCAAGAAAACACCACAGCAGCAGAGCGTGACGTGCGACACTGTCGGCCCCACACATAAGCGACATTAAGAGCCACCCGTGCGGAGGCACTTAGCCACATAACTGTCAGAAATATGGCCCGGAAAACAATAACCTGCCGGGCGCATCGGCAGCAGCCGGAAATCCGATTCCACTGCTGCCTTTGTCAGCAAGGCCCCAGAGCCCTGCAGTCCTAACCACGCGGACCGTTGTGTCATGCCCTCCCATACCTAACCCCGTGGATGGAACGACAACCGAGTAAATAAGAAATCATGCGACATTTCTACAGGCACCATACCCCAAGGGGGGACGACCCGCGGAGCGGACTTCGGGGGCACCCTAAAAAAGATTTCTTGGTAAGCCGCTCCCGTACCACCCGAAGGAAGTCTCATATGGGCCGAAAAGTCCTGCTCGGAGAGCACCCATGTCCCCTTTCCCGACAGATCGCCCGCATGAAAAAAACCTTGGGCAAATTCCCACCAACCTAGTTCACCCTAGGAACGACACGCGACCCAGAGAGTGTCCTGGCAGCAGAACAACGTGGAGCCCTCTGACAATCGATAACATAACACACTCCTCGTGCGCCATGGGGTGCAACCAATTACAGTATTTTTCCCCCACACCCCACCTGGAGTCCCTCCCAAGCACGGGGCCCCCCACGGCATGAGGGAACATATCACTAAGAAAAAAAACCCTCACCACTGCTCCCTAGTATTACGCGGCAAGCGCAAGTCAAGCAGGCCATACTAGCGCCCCGCAGCAGCATCCAGAGCCACCCTAACCGTCGGCCTCTTGGGAGGCAACGCCAGCGCTATTAGCTGCACAGGACGCTGCAGGAAACTGTACTATAACATATGATACATACTGTTAAAAGGGGGTGTTAAATAACCGGAGTGGACCCCCTGGTAAGTGGTGTCCAGGTACCGTTTTCCTCTCTCTTTTTTTCTTTTTGTTGTGAATCTTTTATTTCTCATTCTATTCAGGTATTCATTCAGGATTTCTTTTTTTTAATTATTTTAAATTTCCAAATTTTTATCTATTCCTTTTTTTATATATATATAGATATATATATATATATATATATATATATATATATATATCTTTTATTTCACATTCCATTCATGTATTCATTCAGTTTTATTTTTTTAAATTTCCAAAAAAAATTTGCGCACTAATAAAGGGACCCGATTGGATGCAAGACGGGACAACATACTCACCAGCCAATGCCCGGTGCACCACCCATGGCATAACAAGCGTAGAAGTCCAGGCAGAAGACATTGAAATCAGCTTCCACTGTCTTCTTCCAAGGTGTTCCAGTTCTGTGAGAAGGGCATGGAGAGGACATGCCACCAGGAGAGAAGAAGAGCAGAAGGCAGAGAGAGAAGAAGAGCAGAAGGCAGAGAAGACCCAGGAACAGGTAAAAGCAGGGGAAGAGAGGAAAGGGGGGGAGGACATAGAGGAGAGAAACAGAGAGAGGGGAAAAAAAAGGGGGGGAGAAAGAAGGACTGACAGGAACAGGAGGAAAAACAGGGGGACATAAGCCCCCCCCCACTGAAATGCCAACGGGGGGGAGAAACCGGAGACAGAGAAGGGGGTGGAAATGCAGGGGAGAGAAACCCCCCGGGCGCCATCCTCACTGACAGAGGAGGACCCCAGGAGAGGTCCCCTCCCACCCCCAACGGCAGTAAAGCAGTCCACTCTCGGCCCCGCAGGGCCCACTCACCGCCGGGGCCCTGTCCCATGTGGCGGTTCCGGAAGTCCTCTAGCCGGCCACACAAGGCACGGGATGCGCCGCCCGCCTCCTACAGCCTCTGGCGCGAATCCCAATGCCGGAGGCCGCAGCCCATGATCCGGCTGCAGGAAAGGGGAGGCCACGCATCCTCCGCGGCAGTTGCAGGCCACATGTCTGGAGCATCAGACACGTGGCCGGGTGAATCCTCGGGCCCGGGCTCCACCTCCTCAACCGTGCCCAAGGAGCAGCATGGGGGGGGTAGCAGAGCCAGAGGGCGGGAAGGCCGGCTGGCACCATTGCGGCCCCCAGGAGCAAGGGCTACAGGGAAGGCCCCAGATGGATGAAGCCAGGCCGCGGGGGGGAACCCACACCGGCAGCCACCCAGGGGAGGGGCGGCAGGGGCCACAGGGAAGGCCCCAGATGGAGACAGGCACACCACACCAGCAGCCATCAACAGGGGAGAGGATCCAGGAGAGGAGAGCACCTGAATCAGGAGTCGCCGGCCACCATCCACACTGCAGCAGCTCTGAGGGAAGCCAGGCTTCAACCTCCATCCCTCAAGCTGTGAAACTACAGGCCCAGGCAAACAGGAGCAGGAGGACAGGAAGCTGTTTGCTGGCCCGAATCCCAAGTGGCACTGAGGTAAGACCACCCCCACACTAACTTACACAGAACATAATCCCACCCACACACACTTCCCAAGTCACTCCCCATGCATCTATCCCCACACTCCTACATGTGCCCTTATCCGCTTAGCTGCGCTATCTCCCCAGGGCCTGAACTTGCTGCAGAACTTCACCGTCTTGATGTGGATAATACAGAAAGCATCAGACTGGGATATTAAACCATTTTCACTTACTACAGAAGATGAAAATCCTGAACATTTGTTGCAAATGCAGGAACGCCAAATGTGAGCATCGTTTTATTTGCCTGATTTTAATTAGTTTGTATTTTGTCCAAGTTCTGTCAGTCTTCCCTGATTTGTAACATATAGATTCTTCCTGCCTTTATTACTGTAACAGGAGGGACTCATTACACATTACCTATCACCGATAACGAGAGATGTGTGTTTAAATTCAATAATCCTCTGTTTGTCAAATTACTGTAAAACTAATGGCTGAAACAATTAGTACATATTTGGAAATATCAGCCAAAAGGTTTAAATAATCACTTGGGTTTTATGTGTCTCTTTGCCAAGTATAATTAAAGTAAAATTGCTGAGATTGGCCACTCATGCATATTGAACCCTGTAGATCATGTCAAATTTGTGCTTTTCACCTCCCACGGATTACTACACAAATATTCCAATAAATCTGACACTCTGGGCTGTAATAGTGTCAGGTGTTATTAAATCTTACTATCAAAACAAACATTTTGAAACAGTTCGACTTCTCTGGTATCGTGTTGAGTATTTATCACGAGAGATTCCAGCAGTGAGTCACTTGGTAGCATAAATCATAAAATTGCGTCCCATTTCTGTGATTTATTGTCCCAGAACTGACGCGTTCAGTGTTTTTATTTATTTATTTTCTATGTAGCCAGAAATAACTCACTTCTACAATGTAACTAATTACAGAAAGGAGTTATTGTCAACATTTTAGCATTTCTTGAGGAAGAAGAACCTACACATTCATTATTTTAAAATGATTCATTGTTTTATTTATTTATTTATTTTGATTTTAAGTCTTTATTTTTCTAGTGTAAGATGATCGATACAAACTGTTTAGACATTTTAACAAGAAAACATACTCTGATAAACAGTGTAAGATTGCAAATGAGATGTCAGGTATACTGCAGATTAGCAAAATTTGTAAGCCTGTGGCTGACGCTGAGGACCATAAGCACCGCACCGAACACCATAACCACGGACCGCCGCAGCTTGGTTGGGGTCTCACCATCCTCTGGAGAGTATAGCAGGTCTGGCTGTGTAGCTCTTAAAAGAGCTAGTGATTATAGCCAGTATAGTAATCCAAAGAGCAATCCCAGAAGCAGGTACTATAGCTGGTATTGCTGGTATAGCAGTTCCCTACAACAAGAGACAAAACTCTGTATTGAGGGTGAAGTAAGACTGGTTTAATGGTGCCACACTGGCCTTTTATGCAAGTCCCCATGCAAGGATGACACCCACATGGACCTTATTGGGGACAGGGACACAAACTGACAAACCAATAATAACACATTTACAATGTCAGGCACTCCAACACATAGCACGCAATCCCTCCCCTCTGCTTCAGAGATACAGTTGCAAGAAAAAGTATGTGAACCCTTTGGAATGATATGGATTTCTGCACAAATTGCTCATAAAATGTGATCTGATCATCATCTAAGTCACAACAATAGACAATCACAGTCTGCTTAAACTAATAACACACAAAGAATGAAATGTTGCCATGTTTTTATTGAACACACCATGTAAACATTCACAGTGCAGGTGGAAAAAGTATGTGAACCCTTGGATTTAATAACTGGTTGAACCTCCTTTGGCAGCAATAACTTCAACCAAACGTTTCCTGTAGTTGCAGATCAGACGTGCACAACGGTCAGGAGTAATTCTTGACCATTCCTCTTTACAGAACTGTTTCAGTTCAGCAATATTCTTGGGATGTCTGGTGTGAATCGCTTTCTTGAGGTCATGCCACAGCATCTCAATCGGGTTGAGGTCAGGACTCTGACTGGGCCACTTCAGAAGGCGTATTTTCTTCTGTTTAAGCCATTCTGTTGTTGATTTACTTCTATGCTTTGGGTCATTGTCCTGTTGCAACACCCATCTTCTGTTGAGCTTCAGCTGGTACACAGATGGACTTAAGTTCTCCTGCAAAATGTCTTGATAAACTTGGGAATTTATTTTTCCTTCGATGATAGCAATCCGTCCAGGCCCTGACGCAGCAAAGCAGCCCCAAACCATGATGCCCCCACCACCATACTTCACAGTTGGGATAAGGTTTTGATGTTGGTGTGCTGTGCCTTTTCCGCCACACATTGTGTTGTGTGTTTCTTCCAAACAACTCAACTTTGGTTTCATCTGTCCACAGAATATTTTGCCAGTACTGCTGTGGAACATCCAGGTGCTCTGGTGCTAACTGTAAATATGCAGAAATGTTTTGTTTAGACATCTGTGGTATGCTCCCATGAAATCCATTCTTGTTTAGTGTTTTACGTATTGTAGATTCGCTAACAGGGATGTTAGCATTTGCCAGTGACTTTTGTAAGTCTTTAGCTGACACTCTAGGATTCTTCTTCACCTCAATGAGCAGTCTGCGCTGTGCTCTTGCAGTCATCTTTACAAGACGGCCACTCCTAGGGAGAGTAGCAGCGGTGCTGAACTTTCTCCATTTATAGACAAGTTGTCTTACCATGGACTGATGAACAGCAAGTCTTTTGGAGATACTTTTATAACCCTTTCCAGCTTTATGCAAGTCAACAATTCTTAATCGTAGGACTTCTGAGAGCTCTTTTGTGCGAGGCATCATTCACATCGGGCAATGCTTCTTGTGAAAAGCAAACCCAGAACTGGTGTGTGTTTTTTGTAGGGCAGGGCAGCTGTAACCAACACCTCCAATCTCATCTCATTGATTGGACTCCAGTTGGCTGACATCTCACTCCAATTAGCTCTTGGAGATGTCATTAGTCTAGGGGTTCACATACCTTTTCCACCTGCACTGTGAATGTTTACATGGTGTGTTCAATAAAAACATGGCAACATTTCATTCTTTGTGTGTTATTAGTTTAAGCAGACTGTGATTGTCTATTGTTGTGACTTAGATGATGATCAGATCACATTTTATGACCAATTTGTGCAGAAATCCATATCATTCCAAAGGGTTCAAATACTTTTTCTTGCAACTGTAATTGGATCAGTAACTGTACTAATTCTAATCCAATTATCTCCAAGCACAGTAAAAACATACATTGCTAAAAATTCCCAAACGTACACCAAAACCCATGATATCCGCACAAATGTAGGGGATATCTAGCATCCCCTGATCGCCCTGATCTGGGTGACCAACATATCCAAAAAGCACCCAGATCAGTTCAGGGGTTCAGGAATTTCCTGGAAGTCTTATTTTTGACCGGTCATGCACATGGTCCCATGCCCAAAACAGTTCCAGAGAATTAGTGCTAACGGTCAGTCTCTTTGTCTGGGTAACAAAAGTACATACTTCACATAAACAGAGCCTTTTAAAGTATTTTAGCCAGGTCTATTGCAGGGGCCATAGTAAAGAGGCTGGCCAGCAGGCTCCTCCAAGAACCAGTGACGAGGTCCAGTTCGTCATACAGAGTGTAGTTAGTTATATACCTGAGATTATAGGTTCCAGAAAACAGGCTAAACCAGCGGTTCCCAAACTGTGTGTCACAGCACCCTGGGGCGCCGTAACAGGATCACAGGGGTGCTGCAGAATGTTTCCCCAGTGCTGTGATTATAGCACTGGGAAAACATTACTGCTGAACAGGGGCCCGGTCAGGTCCCGAAGTCCTTTAATACTGCAACCGGGCCCCTGTAACGACAGCAGGCTGGGAGGAAGTGACAGCCTGTCACTTCCTCCCAGCTTCATGCAGGGAGACAGAGTGTGAGGGAGAAGAGGCAGCTGTAGCATGAGGGGAGAAGAGCACTGCAGGAGCTGCTCCAGCCAGTAGGACTCCAAGCCACCCTTCTGGACACATAAGGTAAGATAACAGAAGGGTGGCTGGAAGATATAAAAAAACATCACTTCTGTGTGTATGTGTGTTTGTATGAGTGTGAGTGTGTGTATTTGTATGAGTACATGTGTGTGTGTATGAGTACATGTGTGTGTGTGTATGTAAATAAGTGTGTGTGTGTGTGTGTCAGGGTGTTTGTGAGTGAGTGTGTGTCTGTGTGTGTACAAATCTGTGTATGTGCATCCATGTGTCAGGGTGTGTGTTTTTGTCAGTGTGTGTGTATCTGTGTCATGGTGTGTGCATGTATCAATGATTGTGTGTGTCAGGATGCATGTGTGTATATGTTGTTGGGTATCTATGTGTGTGTATGTGTTGGTGTCTCTTGAATTTGTGTGTATGTGTCAGTGTATTTATATGTATTTGTGTGTTAATGTGCATGAATATCTGTGTAAGTTTATATGTATGCGGTACTGTATGTGCATACATCCAAGCAGTCAAACACGAGCACAATATACAAGCACACTCCTGCAATCTAACACAAATATTACATACAAACACACCCCTGCATTCAAACTCTAAAATAATATACAAACACACCCCTTCACTCAAACACAGATACTTCACACAAATGTACACCCACATTTAAAAGTGAACATTACATTCAGCCACACACCTGCAATCAAACACAAACATTACGTACAAACACACTGTATTAAAACACAATAACTATATACAAGCACCCCTTCAAACACCAACACTGTACATTACACTATAGCACCAGTAAATGCCACAGCGCTGTACAGATATACAACCTAGAAATTGACTTGGCAAGCCTTGGAAAAATACTGAAATATAAAGGGTGCCTTGAACCTAATAAGTTTGGGAACCACTAGGCTGAACTATAATATAAAACAAAGGAGTTTATTCTCAATAATAGTAAACTTAACAGAAAACTCTGCACTATAAAGCAGGATGGTAGCTAGGGTTGATGTTTCTGCGAGCATGGATTCATCCAATGCCACAAGTGGGCATCAGGCAGACTGATTCCGAGCCAGCCCTAATGTCACCTCTCTCCCTCATGTGGTCCCGCAATGGCAACCGCACTTTGTGTAGATACTCAGTGGGAGGTTTGTTGCGCTTCATCCACCTTTGTCTTATTTTAAGGGGGAGCCAGTGGCACCTTCCAAGAAGTCCTCCTTCTTCACTTAGCATGAATATGGACTCCAGGGCACCTCAGACGTTTCTTGTTACTTGGGGGACTTGGTGGGTGCACCATCAGCCCAGAGCCGAATTGTTGCACTGCCACTTCTGCCGCGTTCTCCGGTTCAGCAGGTAAGGTGTGGAAGGGCGGTCTGCTATATATGTGCTGCCTGAAATCCCAGCAGATCTGGTCAAATTGAGGGTTGAAGCACTCTCTCCATTGTTGGATCTCCAGGGCCTCTTGAGACTGCGGAGGTTATGGCGCGGTGGCCATCTGTGGCTCGGAAAGAGATTTCCTGGCTGCAGGTAATTAAGGTTCCCTAGTGGGGACCGGGATATCCCCCACCAGTCCTAAAGGGGGTAGCGGGTCATCAGAAGGGCTGCTGTCCAGTGTGGACCACGTGTCGGCAAGTCGGCCGCCTCTCCCGGCCACCAGGCCACCATCCATGCTAGGCCTCATAGACTGAGGTATTTCTTGTCAGAATCGTATGGAGGGTATGTCTGTGACAGACCCATCTGTCTTTAAATTACTCTTATTTCTCCTTGGTTCGTCTGTTTGTTTGGCTATTTCCCTGTCCGTACGGTCCCTACACTTATTACCTATTTCACAGAAAGAACTGCTGAACGGCCAGCCACCCGGTATGGAAGTGTGCTGCTTGTTAACCTCTTGGCCCCATTAGAACATTGTGGTTAACCGCAGACACTTCTTAATTGTCGAATGTCAATGCCTCGTCTCGTACTTGGGGGGATTATTAGTATGGTTTTCCTGTTTGGCTGTTTGGAGTGTGAATTATTCGTATGTTTGCTTGTTCAGCTGATTGGAGTGTTCGGTAACTGCTTATACATTCGGGAAGGGAATATCCTAAACGGCTTTAACCCCTTTTTACCCGGGGTGCTGCTAAAATGTCCACAGGCTTTTACTAGGTTCAGCTGATAACCACTGTCATGACAAGCTGCTCATATCCTGATGTTGGGTAGTAATATCTTAAAATATGCTCGGCACTGAGCTCTCACAAGACAGGTCCAGCCATCTTGGCTACTAGGCCCCGCCCCCTCCTTGCTTTGTTTTATGTCAGCATGTTTACATTTTTTTTAAACAATCTTATTATTTATAAATCTGAATAATCCCACCACTCTAGGCACCATAATCACTGTGGCGGACCTGGCATCAGTCCTTGGGATTGCCCTAACCCATATTGAGTTCTTGAGAACAGATCTGTATCCCCCTGTGCGGGAACTGAACAGAACATGTTGTCCCCCCCCTGTTATTGACTTAGAACACTGACCACTCCTGGCTGTTAACTGCAATTAAGGAATACTTGAGTGCTTTCCATTCAGTCTCCCGAATGCAGGCAGCTGTACTTGGTCGTCGAGTGCGTAGAACTAATTTCGGCTACACGTTCTTGCAAACCCCGGTCAAGATGGTACTGCTGCCTGTATACGTTTTCCAAACAACTACACAAACCACTTTTGGGAGGTATGATCTACCGACTAGGGGGAGCATTCGCTACCTAAGAGCCAGGGGGAGCATTCGTCGGTGTTCGTGCAGGAACTCCCGAACCAAGACTGGCTACAGCCTTGGATTCTCTGGAACTCTTTTGTGGCATCACCTCGTGGCCGGCCGTTGAAATCTTCTCCCAAATAGCGATCCCTTTCCACCGAACCAATCTGAGTGCTTTTCGGATATGTTGTGCAATCAGATTCAGGATATTCAGGGATATAAGAATCGTGGGGTTCCTGTACTGTTTTATTATGTTTTGGGGATTTTATAAAAAATACGTATTTCATGTAGCTGAGAGATAGTTGAGTTATCTAAAATTCCCAGCTCATTTATCTCTCAGACCCAGTGCATCTTGGGAAAATTACCTGTAAACTTGTCCTGGAGACCCCAGACTATGGGGTTGTGCATAAAAAGCCGTGTGTGGGCTAATAAAAATCAGTTGACTCATGGAACTGCGTGTCATTCAGTTGCTGGGGGAATGGGCTATATCTACTAACCAGTGCTTCCCTTCTAGCTCCAGAGGATTACAGCAGAGATATTCAGTCTCAGTATTGCAGCTCTGTTACACACTATAACATGCTGTAGGACACTGTCGCCCCCACAATGGATGGTAGAATGGATGGTAGAATGGGTTGACTTTTTACGTGGGGTCTGCCTGTAGGTGCTCCCCATCTCCACTACAGCCTGCGAAGGGATGGAAGCACAGAGGTATAACATTCTGATCATTTACGCTCTCAGCCAATAAGCCCAGCCCTGCACTGCAGAGCTTAGCTTTAGACCAAACAGAGCTCCAAAACTGGAGTTTCTAGCTCTCTGTTGACTGTAGTGGAGGCAAGGTGTGATGATTTGTGGTAAGAAGTCAAACAGTTCTAAAATAGTTTAATTGCTTTCAATAAGGGGGCAGGGAGTTTACTCCTTGCACCATAACCACTACAATGTGTTGTAGTGGTTATATTGTTTTTAGTGTAATATAAAATGTGTAAATTGTTAGCAAAGCCTTAATTTAAATGGCATTTATCCTACCAAGGGTGGTAGTTTTCCAGTTTCATGCTAGATAAATAAATACAAATAGACCCTACATAAACAGCTAAAACTGTTTTAAAAAGAAATCAAGTAATAGTATATAAACAGTAATCTAACATTGAAATCCTTGGAAGACACCTGGTATCTGCCAGATGATATAGCCCATATACTCTCTTAGCAAAATATAACCTACACTTTTTATTATTTCATTTTCAAGACATCTAAATTATGTCCACCCCATCCTCATAAAATGCCCATATGACATAGGGACCACTCAATGAGTCTGAATTCTACACTTGGGTCTACACAGAACTCCAGAAAAGTAAAATCCACCATGCGTCTCCCAGAAAATATATTAACAAAAACATATCATCTCAAAATACATCAATCGAAAAAAAAGAAAGAGTTGATGTTTTGTTTCTGGAGCCTCCTGTTAGGAAGTGAGCTCACAGGGTCACCAAGCTCACCCAAGATCTGAAATACATGGTCACAGGTGAAATGTAGGCCAAGAAGAACAAACGAAAGCTGCCCCCATCTACAAATGTGTGCTTGTCGCTTACCTTAGGCAGTGCCAGAGCCTCACTGATTGATATATTCAAAGGAACTGGTTAACTAAAGCTGGAACGTAAACACAGATTGTAGAACCTTAGTGGCAATGCACACGCGACCACAGTGGCTTCAACTTTAACATTTAATATAGGTTTACTGGAAGCCGTCTAATGACACTGATTTTTATACGTTTAATAAAAGCTTACAAATGGACACAATCTACTGTTTACATAAAAACATTTCCTCTCTGTGCTGTCATCTCTTCTCAGCAACAGCATTCTTTACATTGTAAGCTCCAGAGAGCAAGTCCATCATTACTGATAAATAGAACATTAGAATGGATAGATAGAATGGATAAATAGATACTGTATAGATAGATAGATAGATAGATAGATAGACAGACAAATCCATCAACGGCTATGTAAATAGTCTTAGCTCTCCTAGTTGTCACATTGTAATAGCAGCTGGATTATCACTGTGAATTCCTCTGTATGTCCCCAGGACCCTTTCATCCATGTGTTTGACATAACGACTAATATTCCATGCTTGTCTACCGAATCTGTATCCGACCACAGACAGTCCATACAGTGGACCCTGCTGGGCTGAACTTTACATGGAGCTATTACCACTGATAGCATAAACACACACATATATATATATATAATTATTGTTTTTAGGCTGTGTATCAAGCTCTGCTTGTTAAAGTAAATTTGGATTATAAGTTGAAAACTATGGAAATCGGTGACTAATTCTTTCTTTTTTTCTATATCTTACTTAAATTTTGCAATGGAAGGTGTGTCGACAGATCATAAAGAAAAACATGCACACATTTGCATCATGATTTAATAAATTTTCTATGTGTTGTGTAATTTGATGTGCTAAATGTAATATAAGGGGTTCTAAGTTCCCTGGACATGGGTTGAGTTAGAACAGTTTTTCCATTTAGAGTCTTCCCAACACATGGCAAATAAAATCCTAAACCCCCAGCAGAACATGCGTTATAATATCCATTGATATCTTAAAGGAAAGATCTTTTGGTTTGTTTGAGAAGCAGGCCGATCGCTCACCAGCAAAGGCCTCAAAGCAGTCTCTTTGTATACTTGCCTTATGAACTTTGGATTGAACTCCTGTGCCGGATCTGATCTGGATGAAATGTCATATCTCAGACTGATTCTTATCTTTTAAACGTTTCCTTTGTGTCTTTGATTCTTTGGGCTTTACCCTTCTGTTTTATTGTGAGTGGTTTGAGGCTTTGATCTTGCAAAAAGCATTGGCAAGGCTCTGGTGTGACACACAGAAGGCCATACCTAAACAAGACAAGCGGCCACTTCTTCTGCAGTCTGCTCTAAAGGCAAATAGGGTAACTTCAGAAATGATTGTCTCCCGTTACATTATGGGAATCAGAAAATTCACACAGTCCTTCCAACAATGACACTGCACCTGTGTCTAGGAGAACCGTGAATTTTATTGTTTTTTTCCAAATCCTGTGTCATCTATTTATTGATCTTAACAGCGGTATTTGTGCTAAGAGTATATCCGAATGCAGCAAATAAAATGGTTTATGGTTATATTTGACATGTAATTTAATTATATTTGGATGATTTTTTATATTTCTCTTTAAAATGATATTGTTTCTCTTATAAATGTTTGTATAAGGCATTGACAGGGCATACAAGCCAAATCAGAACATACGAATGACTGGGTAAAAACTAATTTAGCTTTCCTTCAAATAGCCTCGCCAAGGTTTCAAACAGGTTTTATCAAACATGTACAAAGAGAAAATATACCAATTATATATTAGACTGGTCCCCCAAACCCATCACTACTGAGATAACACATTCTATTTATATATCGGACTGGTCCTCCTAACCTATAACTATTGAGATAACACATTCTATTTACATATCAGACTGTTCCCCCTAACCTATCACTATTGAGATAACACATTCTATTTATATATCAGACTGGACCCCAAACCTATCACTACTGAGATAACACATTCTATTTATATATCGGACTGGTCCCCCTAACCTATAACTATTGAGATAACACATTCTATTTATATATCAGACTGTTCCCCCTAACCTATCACTATTGAGATAACACATTCTATTTATATATCAGACTGGACCCCAAACCTATCACTACTGAGATAACACATTCTATTTATATATCGGACTGGTCCCCCTAACCTATCACTATTGAGATAACACATTCTATTTATATATCAGACTGTTCCCCCTAACCTATCACTATTGAGATAACACATTCTATTTATATATCAGACTGGACCCCAAACCTATCACTACTGAGATAACACATTCTATTTATATATCAGACTGGTCCCACTAACCTATCACTATTGAGATAACACATTCTATTTATATATCGGACTGGTCCCCCTAACCTATCACTATTGAGATAACACATTCTATTTATATATCGGACTGGTCCTCCTAACCTATCACTACTGAGATAACACATTCTATTTATATATCAGACTGGACCCCCTAACATATCACTATTGAGATAACACATTCTATTTATATATCAGACTGGTCCCACTAACCTATCACTATTGAGATAACACATTCTATTTATATATCGGACTGGTCCTCCTAACCTATCACTATTGAGATAACACATTCTATTTATATATCAGACTGGACCCCAAACCTATCACTATTGAGATAACACATTCTATTTATATATCAGACTGGTCCCACTAACCTATCACTATTGAGATAACACATTCTATTTATATATCGGACTGGTCCTCCTAACCTATCACTATTGAGATAACACATTCTATTTATATATCAGACTGGTCCTCCTAACCTATCACTACTGAGATAACACATTCTATTTATATATCAGACTGGACCCCAAACCTATCACTACTGAGATAACACATTCTATTTATATATCAGACTGGTCATCCTAGCCTATCACTATTGAGATAACACATTCTATTTATATATCGGACTGGTCCTCCTAACCTATCACTATTGAGATAACACATTCTATTTATATATCAGACTGGACCCCAAACCTATCACTATTGAGATAACACATTCTATTTATATATCAGACTGGTCCCACTAACCTATCACTATTGAGATAACACATTCTATTTATATATCGGACTGGTCCTCCTAACCTATCACTATTGAGATAACACATTCTATTTATATATCGGACTGGTCCCACTAACCTATCACTATTGAGAGAACCTATTCTATTTATATATCAGACTGGACCCCAAACCTATCACTATTGAGATAACACATTCTATTTATATATCGGACTGGTCCTCCTAACCTATCACTACTGAGAGAACCTATTCTATTTATATATCTGATTGGTCCCCCAAACCTATCACTACTGAGATAACACATTCTATTTATATATCGGACTGGTCCCCCTAACCTATAACTATTGAGATAACACATTCTATTTATATATCAGACTGTTCCCCCTAACCTATCACTATTGAGATAACACATTCTATTTATATATCAGACTGGACCCCAAACCTATCACTACTGAGATAACACATTCTATTTATATACCTGATTGGTCCCCAAACCTATCACTACTGAGATAACACATTCTATTTATATATCAGACTGTTCCCCCTAACCTATCACTATTGAGATAACACATTCTATTTATATATCAGACTGGACCCCAAACCTATCACTACTGAGAGAACCTATTCTATTTATAAATCAGACTGGTCCCCCTAACCTATCACTATTGAGATAACACATTCTATTTATATATCAGACTGGTCCTCCTAACCTATCACTACTGAGATAACACATTCTATTTATATATCGGACTGGTCCTCCTAACCTATCACTATTGAGATAACACATTCTATTTATATATCAGACTGGTCATCCTAACCTATCACTATTGAGATAACACATTCTATTTATAAATCAGACTGGTCCCCCTAACCTATCACTACTGAGATAACACATTCTATTTATATATCAGACTGGTCATCCTAACCTATCACTATTGAGATAACACATTCTATTTATATATCAGACTGGTCCTCCTAACCTATCACTACTGAGAGAACCTATTCTTTCTATTTATATATCAGACTGGTCCCCTAAAGCTATCACTACTGAGATAACACATTCTATTTATATATCAGACTGGTCATCCTAACCTATCAGTACTGAAATGACATATTCTATTTATATATCGGACTGGTCCTCCTAACCTATCACTACTGAGATAACACATTCTATTTATATATCAGACTGGTCCCCCTAAACTATCACTACTGAGATAACACATTCTATTTATATATCGGACTGGTCCTCCTAACCTATCACTACTGAGATAACACATTCTATTTATATATCAGACTGGATCCCAAACCTATCACTATTGAGATAACACATTCTATTTATATATCAGACTGGACCCCAAACCTATCACTACTGAGATAACACATTCTATTTATATATCAGACTGGTCCCACTAACTTATCACTATTGAGATAACACATTCTATTTATATATCGGACTGGTCCCCCTAACCTATCACTACTGAGATAACACATTCTATTTATATATCGGACTGGTCCTCCTAACCTATCACTACTGAGAGAACACATTCTATTTATATATCAGACTGGTCCCACTAACTTATCACTATTGAGATAACACATTCTATTTATATATCAGACTGGTCCCCCAAACCTATCACTATTGAGAGAACCTATTCTATTTATATATCAGACTGGTTCTCCTAACGTGTTACTACTGAGAGAATCTATTCTATTTATATATCAGACTAGTTCTCCGAACCTATCACTATTGAGACAACATATTCTATTTATATATCAGACTGGTCCTCCTAGCCTATCACTACAGAGAGAACCTATTATATTTATAGATCAGACTGGCCCTCCTAACCTATCACTACTGAGATAACACATTCTATTTATATATCGGACTGGTCCTCCTAACCTATCACTACTGAGATAACACATTCTATTTATATATCAGACTGGATCCCAAACCTATCACTATTGAGATAACACATTCTATTTATATATCAGACTGGACCCCAAACCTATCACTATTGAGATAACACATTCTATTTATATATCAGACTGGTCCCCCAAACCTATCACTACTGAGATAACACATTCTATTTATATATCAGACTGGTCATCCTAGCCTATCACTATTGAGATAACACATTCTATTTATATATCGGACTGGTCCTCCTAGCCTATCACTATTGAGATAACACATTCTATTTATATATCAGACTGGTCCCACTAACCTATCACTATTGAGATAACACATTCTATTTATATATCAGACTGGTCCCACTAACCTATCACTATTGAGATAACACATTCTATTTATATATCGGACTGGTCCTCCTAACCTATCACTATTGAGATAACACATTCTATTTATATATCAGACTGGACCCCAAACCTATCACTATTGAGATAACACATTCTATTTATATATCAGACTGGTCCCCCAAACCTATCACTACTGAGATAACACATTCTATTTATATATCAGACTGGACCCCAAACCTATCACTACTGAGATAACACATTCTATTTATATATCGGACTGGTCCCACTAACCTATCACTATTGAGATAACACATTCTATTATCAGACTAAACCTATCACTATTGAGATAACACATTCTATTTATATATCAGACTGGACCCCAAACTTATCACTATTGAGATAACACATTCTATTTATATATCAGATCCCCTAAACCTATCACTACTGAGATAACACATTCTATTTATATATCAGACTGGACCCCAAACCTATCACTACTGAGATAACACATCTCATATATCAGACTGGTCCCACTAACATCACTATTGAGATAACACATTCTATTTATATATCGGACTGGTCCCCCTAACCTATCACTACTGAGATAACACATTCTATTTATATATCGGACTGGTCCTCCTAACCTATCACTACTGAGAGAACACATTCTATTTATATATCAGACTGGTCCCACTAACTTATCACTATTGAGATAACACATTCTATTTATATATCAGACTGGTCCCCCAAACCTATCACTATTGAGAGAACCTATTCTATTTATATATCAGACTGGTTCTCCTAACGTGTTACTACTGAGAGAATCTATTCTATTTATATATCAGACTAGTTCTCCGAACCTATCACTATTGAGACAACATATTCTATTTATATATCAGACTGGTCCTCCTAGCCTATCACTACAGAGAGAACCTATTATATTTATAGATCAGACTGGCCCTCCTAACCTATCACTACTGAGATAACATATTCTTTTTATATATCTGACTGGTCCTCCTGTCAGTGAGTGTGTGAGAGTGTATGTGTTTGTCCGTGAGAATGTATATCTGTTTGTATGTGTGTCTGCAAAAGAGTATGTGTGTTTGTCAGTGTAACGGAGCTCCTTGTACTCTGACGGAGTACCCTCCGTTGATGGATGCTCCTAGCGCTTCCTGAGGACTCCAAACACTGCAGCAGACACCACAACCACCGCAGACTCCACAACCGCCGTAGCTTAACTGGAGTCTCGCCGTCTTCCTTCCACCCTGGATCAGCTTCTGTCCTCCAGGACCGTGTGGGGAAGACCTCTCCTCCAGGAGAGCGTAACAGGAACAGCTCTTAAAAGAGCTAAGTGATTAAAAGCTCAGGGGAGTATGCAGAGCATAGCAATCCCCAGTGTGATATAGCAGTTCCCTCCAATAACGAGACAAGGCTACGTATTGAGGGTCAAGAAGATCTGTTTACTTGGCACCAAAGGGCCTTCTTTTATGCAGGTTTCCCTGAGATAGGACCACCCACAGGGGTTTACAGAATAACCAATCATAAACGTACATTACAGAAACACTCCCAGCAATTACACACAAAAATCCTCCCCTCTACCTGTGATCTAATTATGGCACACAATGGGTTAACATAATTAAACACAGGCAGTAAAAATACAGTTTTTATACATGTACTATAACTTCCAAACTACACATCCAATCTTCATAAAAATTACATATTTGGAATCAATCCATTAAGGGGAGCAACATATTAAAAAATGGCACAAATCAGACAAGGGGTTCAAAAGTTAGCAAAAGTGTCTTTTGGGGCCTGGCTGGCAGCATGGTTTTCTGGCCCAAACCGGTTTTACAGAGGCCTCTATCCTGGACAATGGGGAAAGTAATCCAATTATCCAGGGATAGAGGCAGACTCCATTAACCACATGTTAGCAAAAGACACAAAAAGACACAAAAATACATAACTCCTATTGAACTGAACAGAACCCCCACATTCAACCTATCCCCAGATGGCTTGGATCTGAGCGCTCAATATATCCAAACAGCGCTCAGATCCCACAAATACAGTCAAATCGCCATACACACTAGGTCCATAGTCATGGGGCAGAAGGCTGGCAAT
The DNA here is from genome assembly GCA_933207985.1 of Pelobates cultripes. Classification (NCBI taxonomy): domain Eukaryota; kingdom Metazoa; phylum Chordata; class Amphibia; order Anura; family Pelobatidae; genus Pelobates; species Pelobates cultripes. The sequence continues at coordinate 95,483,251 of OW240924.1, read as the reverse complement.
TAGGCTTCTCCATAACACAGGGAAGCAGGGCAATTTGTCAAATAAAATAACATTTACAAATGGCAGTTTGTAACAGTCAGTAAGAGTGTATGTGTGTCTGTCAAAGAGTGTGTGTTTGCCAATGAGAGTGTATGTGTGTCTGTCAAAGAGTATGTGTGTCTGAGTTTGTCACTTTGTGTATCTGTGTTTCAAGGTTTCTGTATGTGTCACTGTGTGTATCTAAGTGTCTGTGTGTGTATCTGAGTGTGTCAGTGTGTGTATGTGCCAGTGTGTATCTGTGGGTGCAAGTGTGTATCTGAGTGTGTGTGTATTTGTGAGTCAAGATGTGTGTGTCAGTGTGTATCTGAGTGTGTGTATCTGTGTGTGTAAGTGGGTATCTGTGTGCCAGTGTGTGTGTATATCTGTGTGTCAGATACATATAAACACACACACACAGATACACACTGACAAAGATATACACACACTTGCGCCACTATCTGCCAGATTGTGTATCTGTCAGATTCATACACACTGGCACATACAAACACAGATACACACACCTTGATACACAGACACATACTGTGACAAAAGCCACTTCGCAACTAGGCTTTGGAGAGCACTACTTGCCAGCCTTTTACCCTGTTACTATGGCCCCTGCAATAGAACTGGCTAATATAGTTTAAACAGGCTTTGTTCTGGCAATTAGGACTATATGGTTTGTTTACCGAACAACCGCACGGACAAAGACCACCCTGGAGCTTGTTAACACCTGTTAACCACTTGGAACGTTTCTCACCACAGTGTTCTAATTGTTCGTCTGGGTGGCCGCAATTCGTATGAACAACCACGAGGTGGCGGCCATCTTGTTCACATGGACGCAGGCAGCGGTGTTTGGGCATGAATCTCATGGAACTGAAATCGGATACAGAAACTCCCGAACACCAATGATTGCCTGTTCCCTCTGCACAAAAAACAAAATCAGACAACCTCAGTCCTACTTCCTAGTCCTACTGTTATCGGAATAAAGTGTTTTTCAAAACATATGTTCTGAAAAAACACAAAGTAAAAATATTAATAGTGACAGGCTTGCTTTTAGCACAATCTTTGCCTTTCTACCTTGTTTATCTCATACAAGGAGTACACAATGACGTAGAATCTGTAACAAGAAATTAATGAGTTTATTAGAACTTTAATTCCATTACATAAAGAAATTCATTAGGTTCTAGAATCATTCTTCATGACTTCACCACAACATTCAATGTCGTTTCCTAAATATCAGCTTGAAAATATCTTTGCGTCCTCATATCCAGCTCAGTGTTAATTGCCTCATTGCTCATCGCTGGCGTTTTACTCTTTACTGGTATTTTTGCCGGCACAGAGAAGTGTCAAAGACACCAAGCTCCGTGGAAACACCCAACCCTTTCCTCGTTTTATTGCTGTACTTACTCACAGGAAATTATGAAGCAAGTGATCGAGGAGTTTGATTTATATTGATGCATTACATAGTTACATAGTTACATAGCTGAAAAGAGACTTGCCTCCATCAAGTTCAGCCTTCCTCACATATGTTTTTGCTGTTGATTCAAAAGAAGGCAAAAAACCCAGTCTGAAGCTTCCAATTTTGCAACAAACTAAGAAAAAATTCCTTCTTGACCCCAAAATAGCAGTCAGATGTCTCCTTGGATCAAGCAGCTATTACCCCACTAATTAGAAATTATATCCCTGTATGTTATGTTTTTGCAAGTATTTATCCAATTGCAGTATAAACATCTGTATGGACTCTGATAAAACCTCCTCTTCAGGCAGAGAATTCCACATCCTTATTGTTCTTACTGTAAAAAAACCTTTTCTTTGCCTTAGATAAAATCTCCTTTCGTCCAGTCTAAATGTGTGACCTCGTGTCCTATGTATAGCACTGTTTATGAATGGATTTCGAGATAATGGTTTGCACTGGCCCTGAATATGTTTGTATAATGCTATCATATTCCCTCTCATTGCGTTGCCTGAAATCCACATCTGCGGTTAACGTACACAGAGCAATTGGACATGACAAGCATTTCTTATATTTTTGTAAATGTCCCCAAAATAAAGCACAACACACTTATAAAGGGAGAGTAATGCTGCCTCCAAATTAAGTGAATAAAATCATGGCTTTTCGCTGATTTGTTTAAAGGGACATTTCATGCAAAAGAATCACTGCTGCTCTGCATTGCAGAGCTCAGCTCAGGAGAGGTAAAGGAAGTTCCTATGTAGGAATGTCTGGCTCTTGTCCAATGTGACGGATTCCCCTATCCCTGGATTGTCATCCTTTTGATTTTGACATATTTTTTACACTGGGTGGTTCGGTATATGGGTATTGTGGCGAAAGTGACCTCGCCACTGGTTTTTGGAGAGGACTACTTGTCAACCTTTTGCCCTGTGACTATGGCCCCTTTAATTTGTTTTGGCTGAGAGATTTGTGGCTATTGGGACTTTAGAAAATGGTTCTTCGAACTCCCGAACATCTTGTTCGCATGGACTAAAATCGCGAATAGACTTCAGGGGGACTTAGCCGCAAATGCCTTGAAACTATTTTCGGCATGAAAACCTTGCAGTTCCCGTTCAGTCCTCCAGCGTCATTCAGGCGCAAATCTATGGAACTGTTTTGGGCATGAAATCCTGGGTTCGCCTGGGCAAAAATATGACTTCTATAAAATTTCTGAACCCCTGATCTGATCTTGGTGAATTTTGGATATGTTGTTCAGCCAGATCAGGGCTATCCAGGGATGTAGGATTTGTGGGGATATGTGGTGTTTTTGGGTGTTTGGTGTCTGCAGAAGTACTGGGAGTCCTAGGTAAGCACGAGGAGCATCCGTCCTCAGAGGTACCCAACCGGGGTACAGGCAGGTCTGTTACAGGTATATTTACTGAACATCTGGGACCCATGTAGTTTACAAACCGAATAAACTTCCGAACAGCTAGACCCTTATTCTCACCTCGGTAACCGCAATTATCACAATGTTCTAAGCGGTCGTATCGTATTTGTATGTGCGAACACATGGCGGCGGCCATCTTTAGCCGTGGACGCATACAGCGGTGTTTGGTTGTCGAGAGCATGGAACTATGATTGGACACTCAATGGTGTAAGCACTGCTGGGACTTCCATCTTCACACACGTTCAGTACTATTCGTCTGAGAAGAGTGGCATTCGGTGGAACCATACTTCCGAACGAGGGGCACACGACCAGTGTAGGGCCCCTCACCCTATCCGAGGCGGCTCACATGGCGGACAAATACACTGATTCCTGAAAATCTGAACAACCACAGGTAAGAACCGCGCCTTGACAAGAGATCCGAGTGGTAGTACCCTCTAATCCTACCCCTTACCGGGGGCCACACAGATATCAACCTTCCACGCCAATAACCAATATTTGATGTCATGGTTGCAAGCAGCGGGGGCATATCCAAACAATTTACCACTTGGAGCCCTCTCGACCTTCCTGGATGTGCCACAACAATAGCTACTATAGAGGACCGGCCCAAGTCGCCCACTGCCTGGAAGCTGAATCGCAGATGGATGAGTGCTGGGGGGTACTCCATGGGGCTGAACCCATTCAGGCAGCTAACTAGGACAATTGACATCAATACAGACAAGCAGTATGGGTAAACGACCAGTTGGCCCGAGGATTAAAGGATACCCTGGTGCAACACCATCTAGTACAAAAAAATGAACACACCGGGCAAACTGTCGCTGTCCAGGTGGCAGGAGGAGCGGTATATCGTCTACCCACAGCTCGCGTTCACCTCAATTGGATAGTTGGATCTGGCATCGTAAACGTGGGGATAATTTACATAGAAACATAGAAACATAGAAACATAGAATGTGACGGCAGTTAAGAACCATTCAGCCCATCTAGTCTGCCCAATTTTCTAAATACTTTCATTAGTCCCTGGCCTTGTCTTATAGTTAGGATAGCCTTATGCCTATCCCACGCATGCTTAAACTCCTTTACTGTGTTAACCTCTACCACTTCAGCTGGAAGGCTATTCCATGCATCCACTACCCTTTCAGTAAAGTAATGCTTCCTGATATTATTTTTAAACCTTTGTCCCTCTAATTTAAGACTATGTCCTCTTGTTGTAGTAGTTTTTCTTCTTTTAAATATAATCTCCTCCTTTACTGTGTTGATTCCCTTTATGTATTTAAATGTTTCTATCATATCCCCCCTGTCTCGTCTTTCCTCCAAGCTATACATGTTAAGATCCTTTAACCTTTCATGGTAAGTTTTATCCTGCAATCCATGAACCAGTTTAGTGGCCCTTCTCTGAACTCTCTCTAAGGTATCAATATCCTTCTGAAGATACGGTCTCCAGTACTGCTTGCAATACTCCAAGTGAGGTCTCACCAGTGGTCTGTACAATGGCATGAGCACTTCCCTCTTTCTACTGCTAATACCTCTCCCTATACAACCAAGCATTCTGCTAGCATTTCTTGCTGCTCTATTACATTGTCTGCCTACCTTTAAGTCATCAGAACTAATAACCCCTAAATCCCTTTCCTCAGATGTTGAGGTTAGGACTCTATTGAAAATTCTGTACTCTGCCCTTGGGTTTTTACGTCCAAGATGCATTATCTTGCACTTATCCACATTAAATGTCAGTTGCCACAACTCTGACCATTTTTCTAGTTTACCTAAATCATTTGCCATTTATCTTATCCCTTCTGGAACATCAACCCTGTTACATATCTTAGTATCATCAGCAAAAAGACATACCTTACAATCAAGACCTTCTGCAATATCACTAATAAAAATATTAAAGAGAATGGGTCCAAGTACAAATCCCTGACGTACCCCACTGGTGACAAGCCCAAGCTTCGAATATACTCCATTGACTACAACCCTCTGTTGCCTGTCACTCAGCCACTGCCTCACCCATTCAACAATATTGGAATCCAAACTTAAATATTGCAGTTTATTGATAAGCCTTCTATGTGCAACAGTGTCAAAAGCCTTACTGAAATCTAGGTAAGCAATGTCTACTGCACCACCCTGATCTATAATTTTAGTTACCCAATCAAAAAATCAATAAGATTAGTTTGGCATGATCTCCCTGAAGTAAACCCTGTTGTCTCTGATCTTGAAATCCATGTGTTTTTAGATGTTCAACAATCCTATCCTTTAACATGGTTTCCATCACCTTCCCCACTACTTAAGTAAGGCTTACTCTAGTTGCCCGACTCCTTCCTGTTAACTTTCTTGTGAATGGGCACAACATTCACTAACTTCCAATCTTCTGGGACAACTCCTGTTAACAATGATTGGTTAAATAAATCTCTTAATGGTTTTGCTAGTACACCAATGAGCTTTTTTAATAGCTTTGGGTGTATTCCATCAGGTCCCATTGACTTATTTGTCTTTACTTTTGACAGTTGAAATAGAACCTCTTCCTCTGTAAACTCACGTGTAATAAATGACAAATTTGTCCTTTTTTCTAACTGAGGACCCTTTCCTTCATTTTCATCTGTAAATACCGAACAAAAATATTCATTGAGGCAGTCAGCTAGACCTTTATCCTCTTCTACATATCTTCGTTCTTTTGATTTTAATCTAACTAATCCTTGTTTTACTTTTCTTTTCTCATTTATGTATCTAAAAAAAGTTTTGTCCCCCTTTTTTACTGACTGTGCTATTTTCTCTTCTGTGTGTGATTTGGAAGCTCTTATAACTTGCTTAGCCTCTTTCTGCCTAATCTTATAGATCATTCTGTTTTCCTCACTCAGTTTTTTTTTTTATAATTACTAAATGCTAACTTTTTGTTATTTACTATTTTGGCCACATCTGCGTAGTACCACAGTGGTTTCTTGAATTTTTTAAATTTTTTTTTGCTTTTACTGACAAGCCTAATGCAATTTTCTGTTGCCCTCGGTAATGCAACTTTTAAATAATCCCATTTCTCTTGGACTCCATTTAAATTGCTCCAGTCTGTTAATGACTCCTTTACACATATTCTAATTTTAGAAAAGTCTGTTTTTCTAAAGTCTAAAACTTTTGTTGTTGTGTGGTGTGACTCAGTCACTGTTCTTATATTAAACCACACTGACTGATGATCACTGGATCCTAAACTTTCACCTACAGTAATATCTGATACCAAATCTCCATTTGTTAACACTAAATCTAGTATGGCCTCTTTACGAGTTGGCTCCTCAATGAATTGTTTTAGAGACAATCCCAGTAGGGAGTTTAGAATATGTGTGCTCCTGGCCAGGGCCAGATTAAGAGCCCAGTGGGCCTGGTGCTGACAATTATGACGGGCCTAATTACAGAATCATATCGACCAAAAACAGTAAAACACTCCCAAGAGTCATGTATCTGATGGAGATGGTGCTGGAGAGAAAGAAAACAGCAGATAAAAGAAAACACATACCCTAGGCTAATATCTCACTAATTTATGTTTTCATCTTTCAAGTAAATCCATAACCCTTAACAGTAGTGTCCAGTCAAGCAGGAAGTCAATGGGCACTGTAAAAGTGTGTGCCACTGACACAAATCACGTAACCTGCCAAAAGGGGAGAACATGCCCCAAAAGAGGATATGTCTGCCCAAAGAATTAGAAGGCCAGCCTGGTATGAATGCATGTCAGGCTGCCTGCCAATCATGCAGCTGGCCAACTAAGGGCATACTATGCAGACAGCACCCTGAGCTTGGCATAAATGCATCTAATGATGCGCTCGCTCAACGCTTTCTAAGGACTGTACCCTAGCACTCGCTGGTCCACTTGTACCCTTACCTTCTTACTAGCAGGCAGAAGCTCCTGGTATATAGTTTGGGACAGAGAAAAGCTGTATGTAGTGAGTGTAGAAGAAAGGGAACATGCCACAGGGTTAGAGAGAACAAAGTCAGCATTACCTTAAAGGACTACTCTAGGCACCTAGACCACTTCAGCTTAATGAAGTGGTCTGGGTGCCAGGTCCCTCTAGGATTAACCCTTTTTTTTTATAAACATAGCAGTTTCAGAGAAACTGCTATGTTTATAAATGGTTTAATCCAGCATCTAAAGCCTCTAGTGGCTGTCTCATTGACAGCCGCTAGAGGCGTTTGCGTGCTTCTCACTGTGAAAATCACAGTGAGAAGACGTCAGCGTCCATAGGAAAACATTCTAAATGCTTTCTGTGACGAAGTGCCCTTCGCCACTTGTGCCTGGAGAGGACTGCTTGCCCGCCTCTTGCCCTGTGACTATGGCCCCTGGGTTGTATTGCCCTTTAAAGACATGATTTGGGCATAATGGATTTGTGTTGTGCTGCTGCTGGCCCTTTAAGAACCATCTGGGGACATACTGTGGAGTTACTGGGTGGCCACCATTTCCTGTATCAGAAGAACATGGTGAGAACAATGGATGGCGGCCATTTTAACTCACAGACACTGTGTGGACTTTTCAACACGGTGCCATCTCGCCAGTATTTGGTGCACAGAGACATCGTGCAGTGGTTTTGGACTATACAGCAGGGGACACATTATAAAGTGATTGTTTTTCATTTAGCCTGTATATGTTCTGCAGAATCTGCATTAAACTGTATTTTCCAAAGTACTGAACGGATCTGGGTGAATTTTGGATATGTGGTTCACCCAGATCCCCCGGTTCCAAGGATATACTTTTTATGGGGTTATTGCATGTTTTGGGGTCCCTGTGTGTTTTATAAAATTGTAATGTTTCTGGCCAGCAGATGATTGAGCTTTGTGTATTGTAGAAACTCAATTATCTAGCCTGGCCCAGAGGAGGAGTTTTGTGTTGCATAAATTGTGAGTTCTGTGTGCCAGTAAATCAGTCTTGTTCCAGCATTAAGCCTTGGCTCATGTTTGGGGGAAGGGATACCTACACTCTGGGGATTGCTATAATCACTTACTCCCCAGAGGAAGCTCTTGCAATAGCTTGATTTGTTCCTGTTCCTGCTCTCTGGGGAAAGAGAGGTTCACCCACTGGAAGCTGGATCCTGGCCTTGGGTCCAGGGTGGGTGGAAACAGCAGAGACCCCGGCGCAGTTGCATCGCTGGAAGTGGGGTCTGCAGTGCTGATGGTGTCGGTTGGAGTGCTTGGAGTCCTCAGCGAGCACTAGGAGCATCGATTGGCGGAGGTACTCAGTCGGAGTGCCAGCGTTCCGTCACATTTGGTGGCAGCGGTGGGATGGCGTCCTAGTGCGAGGACCAGCAGCTCGGAGACACCGGTAACGTGTGGAGTTACGGATTTATAATTGAGGGCAACGCTAGCCTCTGCGCAGCCCCTACCTACAGCAACATGGAGCTAGCAAGACCCTGGACAGCAGCCAGTGAATTGGAAATCCGCCTGTCACAGTGCTATGAGGGTGCTGATTTCATGAAGGAATTAAAGGCGCGGCTGGTCTGGTTTGGCCCAAACCCTTCAGATGAGGTGGTCCATCAAGTGATGCGCATGTTGAGTGCTGAGAACCAAGACGCACGGAACTTCGAGTACCAACTGTGGAGTTTGGGGGTATTGACACCCCGTCTCCAGCGACAGAGTGAGTTACAGGGAGAGGAGAGCAGCGACCTCCCTTCCCAGCGGCAGTGCACCGTACAGAGGGAAGAGACAACCGGTCTCTCTCCCCAGCGGCAGTGTGTCCCCCAGGGAGCTGAAGGTGCCATCCTTCCTCCCCGGCGGCAGTGTGTATCCCAGGGAGCTGAAGGTGTCGTCCTTCCTCCCCAGCGGCAGTGTGTGTCCCAGGGAGTTGAAGGTGTCGTCCTTCCTCCCCAGCGACAGAGTGAGTTACAGGGAGAGGAGAGCAGCGACCTCCCATCCCAGCGGCCGTGCACCGTACAGAGGGAAGAGACAACCGGTTTCTCTCCCCAGCGGCGGCCTGAGTTCCAGGAGGAGGTGATGGTAGATCCCTCCATCTTACAGCAACCAGCGTCCTGGGGATTGGGGGCAACCAGCCTCCCCCTCCAACAGCAGCCAGAGATACTGGGAGAGGGGGAAGACAAACCTACCCACACTGGCGCAGATGGGACCGCGGTCTCTGTGCCAGTCCTACAGGGAGGCTGGACGGGCGGTCCAGATCCCCAACCAACCCCGCAGGGATGCCAGGAGGAGGAGGTAAGCGAAACTTCCCCTCCCCAGCTACATCCCAACCGGGTCCTGGGGGCAGTGGATGAGCCTGCGATACCCAGTGACCCCCTCCCAGCAGAAGAGCTGGCATCTGGGAAGAGCTTTGTTAGCCTCTGCCCCCCCTTTTCCCCTGTATCAGAGCCTGACTTACCACGGGTTACCCCAGTGGAAGAGCTGGCAGCAGGGCAGAGCGCCGCTGGCCTCTGCCCCCCAAGCAACACCAGCAGTTTGCCTAGCTGCACCAGGGAGACCGAGAGTGCTGCGCTGTCCCACTACAAACGTGAACCTACAGGCCAGTACCATTTATTGTGGGGGGGTTACTCTGTGTATTTTTCTTTGTGGGTGGGCTGCCCGACTAATCTAGGTACTGACCGGCAGAAGGTCAGGTACCTGTTTAGTCTTCCCCCCAAAGGGAAGATGTGTGACGAAGTGCCCTTCGCCACTTGTGCCTGGAGAGGACTGCTTGCCCGCCTCTTGCCCTGTGACTATGGCCCCTGGGTTGTATTGCCCTTTAAAGACATGATTTGGGCATAATGGATTTGTGTTGTGCTGCTGCTGGCCCTTTAAGAACCATCTGGGGACATACTGTGGAGTTACTGGGTGGCCACCATTTCCTGTATCAGAAGCACATGGTGAGAACAATGGATGGCGGCCATTTTAACTCACAGACACTGTGTGGACTTTTCAACACGGTGCCATCTCGCCAGTATTTGGTGCACAGAGACATCGTGCAGTGGTTTTGGACTATACAGCAGGGGACACATTATAAAGTGATTGTTTTTCATTTAGCCTTTATATGTTCTGCAGAATCTGCATTAAACTGTATTTTCCAAAGTACTGAACGGATCTGGGTGAATTTTGGATATGTGGTTCACCCAGATCCCCCGGTTCCAAGGATATACTTTTTATGGGGTTATTGCATGTTTTGGGGTCCCTGTGTGTTTTATAAAATTGTAATGTTTCTGGCCAGCAGATAATTGAGCTTTGTGTATTGTAGAAACTCAATTATCTAGCCTGGCCCAGAGGAGGAGTTTTGTGTTGCATAAATTGTGAGTTCTGTGTGCCAGTAAATCAGTCTTGTTCCAGCATTAAGCCTTGGCTCATGTTTGGGGGAAGGGATACCTACACTCTGGGGATTGCTATAATCACTTACTCCCCAGAGGAAGCTCTTGCAATAGCTTGATTTGTTCCTGTTCCTGCTCTCTGGGGAAAGAGAGGTTCACCCACTGGAAGCTGGATCCTGGCCTTGGGTCCAGGGTGGGTGGAAACAGCAGAGACCCCGGCGCAGTTGCATCGCTGGAAGTGGGGTCTGCAGTGCTGATGGTGTCGGTTGGAGTGCTTGGAGTCCTCAGCGAGCACTAGGAGCATCGATTGGCGGAGGTACTCAGTCGGAGTGCCAGCGTTCCGTCACACTTTCCTATGAGACAGGCTGAATGTGCGCGCAGCTCCTGCCGACGAGGAGGATGGGAGGCGGAGAGGAGGAGGAGAGCTCCCCGCCCGGCGCTGGAAAAAAGGTAAGTTTAACCCATTTCCTCTCCCCAGAGCCCGGCGGGAGGGGGTCCCTGGGGGTGGGGGCACCCTCAGGGCACTAAAGTGCCAGGAAAGCAAGTATGTCAGGAACACAAACATGAATTCATGACCCTATAGTGTTAACGCCACCATCTAGCCCCCCCTGGGCCCCTCATGCCTCCATAAATATAGCAAAATTTTACTGTATTCAAGCCTGAAGCTGTAACTCTGCATGCTGTTAGACTCAGAAAAACAAGCAGTCTGCTGACATCATTAGAGGTGGTGGCTTAATCCAATCACAGTGCTACCCCATAGGATTGGCTGAGACTGACAAGGAGGTAGATCGGGGCAGAGCCAGCATGATTCAAACACAGCCCTGGCCAATCAGCATCTCCTCATAGAGATAAATTGAATCAATGAATCTCTATGAGGAAAGTTCAGTGTCTGCATGCAGAGGGAGGAGACACTGAATGTTTGGATGCAGCCTTGACCCAGGAAGGATCTCTAACAGCCATCTAAGGAGTGGCCAGTGAAGTTATCACTAGGCTGTAATGTAAAGACTGCATTTTCTCAGAAAAGACAGTGTTTACAGCAAAAAGCCTGACGGTAATGATTCTACTCACCAGAACAAATTCAATAAGCTGTAGTTGTTCTGGTGACTCTAGTGTCCATTTAACTATATTCATTGCCAGCCAGTCCACACAAGTTTTGTTCCCATACATCCCTCTTAAGTTTCCATACTTAAGTAAGAGTATGTGAAAAGTAGTTAGGGTTGCCACCTTTTTTGGAAAAACATACTGGCCTTGCTAATTTGCATAATTAACTATGTATGGATGACATCACATGATGTAAATCACAAGGAGTGACATAAGAGAAAATATAGATGCATTCCTCTCAGTGGCCCCATGTCTCCCAGTGCCCCCATTTGTTGATTACTCCAGGTCTCAGTGTTCCTATGCATCAGTGTCTCAGTGCCCCATGTCTCCCAGTGTCCCCTAGTGTCGTGTCCCCAGGTCTCCCAGTGATCCTATGTATCACAGTGTCTCAATGCCCCATGTCTCCCTGTGTCCCCATGTATCACAGGGTCCCCATGTCACTAGGAATACGGGATGACCTGGGGACACGGGGAGACCTAGGGACACGGAGACACCAGTGACACTGGGAGACTAGGGGACTCTGGCTGGGACGCATGGGGACACTGGGAAAATAGGGGACACTTGAAGACATGGGGACATAGACACCAGGGACACAGACACTAGAGACACTGGCTGGGGGACATGGGGACATTGAGACATGGGGGCACTGGGAGACATGGGGACAAGGAGACACCAGGGCCACAGACACTAGGGACACTAGCTTGGAGACATGGGGACATTGAGACACTTGAGGCACTAGGAGACATGGGGACAGTGAGGCACTGGCAGACTGGGGGCACTGAGAGACATGGGGACACTGTGTGTCATAATGTCTCCCAATGTCCCTTAATGTCTCAGTGTCCCCATGTCTCCTTGCAGCCTTTCCCCCATACCTTACTTCCCTGGGCTGTCTCTGCAGGGTGGGAGTTGCTGTCTAGACTCTCTGTAGCTGCACCCCTGCAGATCAGTGAGTATAAATAGGCAGGGAGGGATATGCTGTAACTTCCTATCCCTGCCTTTCTCCACACACACAGCGACCCATACTGGCCAGTGCTGGTATTGCATAGTAATCTCTTTTTACTGAGAAAAATACCAGCATTTGTATTGCCAGTATCACTGTAATATTGGCACCAGCCAGGAAGCCAAATACTGGCTGTGCCAATAAAATAAAAGCCAGGCGGAATCCCTAAGAGTAGTGTGTGGGAAAAAAAAAATGTTAAAAAAAATAATAATAATTTTTTTTTTTTTTTTTTTTATAAAATCAATGGGCCTATTCCATGGGCCTGGGCCTGGAGCTGCAGCTCCATCAGCCCCTATGTTAATCCGGCCCTGGTTGTTTCGTGAACCGGAATTCGTGGATTTAATATTGGCTTTCCGCTACAGACAGTATACAACTTCCCTGGTTGACAGTATATGCCTTCCCAGTGTGACAGTGTACTCCATCTCAGTGTGACAGTGTACGCATTGAGTAGCTGTGTTGTCATCCCGTATTTCCGCTCACTGCTGGGTAATGTTACATGATGAAGTGCAACCTCCCAGTGGGTTAAAGGACAACCATCAACATGATTCCAGACTCCTGACAAAGCCAGATTTATTTTAGGCTATTACCACAATTAAATCAATCTTCTGCATGCAATAAATAATATAAAAAATATAAAATAAATCATATAATAAATGTAAAATAAATAATATATTAAATATAAAATAAATCATATAATAAATGTAAAATAAATAATTTAATAAATATAAAATAAATTATATAATAAATGTAAAATAAATAATACAATAAATGCAAAATAAATAATATAATAAATATAAAATTAATCATATAATAAATGTAAAATAAATAATATAAGAAATATCAAATAAATTATATAATAAATGTAAAATAAATAATATTACAAATATAAAATAAATCATATAATAAATATAAAATAAATAAGTCATCCTTAGAAAACTATTATTTCTTTGTTTATTACTTTTGGTTTTCTGCAAACACAAATTGCCCAAAATATAATTGGAAACTTCTGGCCCCATACCCAAATTGTCATCCATATCACCTTTATTAAATATCCAAACTGAATTTTTAAATGTATTTTATTGTTACTCATTTTTATTATTTCTAGTGCAAATAAGCACCTTAATCTGTGAACCCCTACTGGCATTGAATTGTAGCTTTATTTAATATTCACAGTTTAGTCTTTTGACAATCCACTTTGAGTCCATGTTAAACTATTCCTAAGTTTGGCGGCTGTGCAAGAAATTGGAGATTTCGTTATTTTATTTCTATTCTTTCTGTTTTCAACAGAGTTTCCTGCCCTCTCTCTTAGAAAGCGGAATTATTTTATGTAATTAGCAATCTGGACATAATCGCTGGTCTTAGTTCCAGTTTCAATCCACAAGGACCTCCATGAAACAAGCTTTCAGGGAACGAGGAGCTCACTCATTCAGCAGATGAAGCGACTACAGGCTACGCGCTCTCAGTGATCGTTACAGAATTAACACTAATTATCAGTTACAGTAATGGAAAAAAAATACTTTCACACAAAAGCACTATTTGTCAGCTGGACTTATTGAATTACTAATATTTTTACCCAAACATCAATATTAGCTGCAGAGTCATTAATATCAATTTAACAGGGAGGGCCCAATAATTGGTGGTGTGCTCCCAGATGGAATATATTTCGAATTATGGAAGAAAAACGTTGAAACATTTTTGGATGCACAGAGTTTAAACGGTGTTTACATTGGGGCCATTCAATTACATTGTAAAATAATGACAAATATTAACTGTTATGTGCTATGAGTGGCACTGGGTGAGAAATAGTAGGTTTTCGGTATTTTTGCTGCAGAGCCAAATATTATGACTAAGATAACTTTACGATGATTGGGATCAGCTGACCCCCATATTTACAATCAGTTTGGCCCTGGGGGCTGGGACATTAGACACGTCATGCTATCCGGACTGCAGTATGACTGTCTTCTTGTCTTATGTAAAATTACAGAAAGTATCTTGTAATACCGTTTTTATTGGACTAAGAGAATTTTGGAATGCCCCTATACAGGTATTACAAGATACGAATTTCATCGACATCACTGGACTTATTCAGCTACAATCTCTACTCTTGTCTTTACAGTAATAATAATAAATGGGTTGTGTTCGTAATTCACGAAATCACCATGGAAACCAAGCTTATGTTCCTGCTGATCGCTCTGAAGGCTCATGTGCTGCTCACGTTGTATAAATGTTTTTCGGAAGCACAGCTCTCCATTATTGTAGTTAATTGTTCTGACTTCCTATACACTGTGTACATCCACTCTGTTGGATAATTAATGGATTCCCTTGCTGAAACTTGGCTTAGTTAGAATTATTCTCAAACAGAATTTTCTTTTGTGCCTTGTTGGAGCTTAAAGGGACACTCTAGTCACCACAACAACTACAGCTTATTGTACAGTGCACAGCTTATTGTTTTTGTTCTGGTGAGTATAACCAGTTTATTCAGGCTTATTGCTGTAAATACGGTTTGTTTCAGAGAAAATGCAGTGTTTACATTACAGCCTAGTGGTACCTCCACTGGCCACTCCTCAGATGGCTGCTAGAGGTGCTTCCTGGGGCAGTGCTGCACAGTGTGACTGACATTCAGTGTCTCCACCCTCGGCATGGAGATACTGAACTTTTTCTCATAGAGATGCATTGATTCAATGCCCACCCGGCCTTCTTGATGATCTCAGCCAATCCAATGCTTACCCTGTTCCTGACCCTATAGTGTTCCTTATGTGTTACCATTAACTAACTGATTTGATCCTAATTTCGTGGAAGAGAATAGGCTGAGATATTTCTGCATGCGCGGCAATCCATTATACTGGTGTATACGCCAGGCTAATACAGAAAAACTCTACACATATACAAAACTCTTTCTCGAATTTTGCAAAGCTTTGCATAGTATATAAGTCTGTCTGGAAAAAGTCCAGCCATTTTTAATATAACGAGAACGATTTGTGTGACATTGATGTAACCTGGTAGCGAAGGACAGTGGACTGGAATGCCCATGCCTGAACAGCAACGACTTCACTGTACTAGTGAGAGGGGGCACTACACGTGGTTGAGTGAGCATGTGTACTGTGTTGCTATAGCATTCAAAATGACTGAGCGAGAAGAGCAACGAATCTGCATGAAATTTTGCTTTAAGCTTGAACAGACTATTCAGAGGATTCAGAAGGTTTTCGAGGACGATGCTATGAATGCAGCACAAATAAAAGTGTGGTACAAATGCTTCAAAGATGGTCAAGAATCTGTTGAAAGATTTGACACCCTGTAACTTCTGGCTTTTCCCAAAACTAAAATCACCTTTGTAAGTGAAGAGATGTCAGACCGTCGATGAGATTCAGGTAGACACGACAAGGCAGCTGAAGGCGATTCCAACAAAGGATTTTTGTAGGGTGTTTTAAACAGTGGAAAAGACGCTGGGAAAACTGTGTGAGGTCCCAAGGTGCCTACTTTGAAGGAGATTGAGTTGTCATTGTCCAATGTGCCATATTTCTTGTATCTTCTTCAATAAATGTTTTATTTTTCATATTACATGGCTGGATACTTGTGTACAAAGCCTGCAACATAACTAGACTTAATTCTACATCTAAGATATTTAAAGGGACACTATAGCCACCAAAACAACTTTAGCTTAATGAAACAGATTTGGTGTATAGATCATGCCCCTGTAGTCTCACTGCTCAATTATTTGCCATTTAGAAGTTAAATCACTTTGTTTATAAATCCTATTCACACCTCCCTGCATGTGACTTGCACAGCCTTCCATAAACACTTCCTGTAAAGAGAGATCTAATGTTAATCATTCCTTTATTGCAAATTCTGTTTAATTTAGATTTTCTTATACCCTGCTGTTATTAGCTTGCTAGCCCCTGCTAGAGCCTCCTGTATGTGATTAAAGTTCAATTTACAGAGCAAGAGATACAATTATTTAAGGTAACTTACATGTGATTAAAAGTGAAGCCAGTTTTTTTTTTTCATGCAGGCTCTGTCAATCAGAGCCGGGGAGGTGTGTCAATGGCTGCATAGACAGAAACAAAGTGATTTAACTACTAAATGGCAGTGAATGGAGCATTAAAACTTCAGAGGCATGAGCTACACACCAAAACTGCATCATTAAGCTAAAGTTATTTAGGTGACTATAGTGTCCCTTTAAGGTGAGCCTTTCACAAGAAGTTAACATTAAGTTGAAATCTCTTCATGGACTGAACAGATCATACTGATACCTTACAGCATATCTATTGGCTTAAGTATATATTAATTGATACTCTCTTCTTTTCTATTAATGCTGGCCACACGAAGATCTCTGGGTCAGTTAATTCTGTGATAATGTTAACACTGCATTCCACCAACATCCCATCCATTACTCTGATATTGGCCCAAGTGGGCCAATCCTCCCCTACAACATCAACACACTGGCTTCACTGCCTTTTCAAATGTCTCTGAATGGAGTGACCACTATAGAGTAATATCTCTGTAACGACAGAGCGTGTACAGTAGTAGTTGTGATGGAAAGCAGGAAAACCACGTGTAGAAGGGTTCTCCTGCTCCCTCCTGTCACTCAGCCGTGGCCCTGGTGAAACCCTCTATGTCAAGAATGAATGAACCAATAATTTGGGGGACCATACGATTACAATGATTTAACAATGTGTACATGCTTGGCACACGTAGAATTAAAAGGAGCAATCTCTGTTAGACTGCAACTCACATCACTCTTTAAAGACAGTATTTATTGATTATCAAACACTGAGAGGTAATAGGCAAAGTTATTCTCTACAAAACTGACAAGGGATACTTGGCATTTAGGCTCTTGGAATCCACCAGCTGAGGATCATGGGATATGAAGCACACAAAAGGTTAAATGGTAAATGTTCCAAATGACTCCTACAGAAACAATCTGAACTCTGTTCTTTAAAATATTATTAAATGTTATCCACAGAGCTGTTTTAAATGGACTAAGGCTTAGCAGTGCAAAAATACAAAACACGCAGGAACTCACAATACTTTCAAAGCTTGTGATAGAATCCAAAAATGAGCATGAATCCTGTCAAAATAAAATAATGATATTTCTGAACGGTGTGGGTTCCATTCTTTCTTTTCGGGCAGGACTCCATAGAGCGACTTCCAAAACGTCAACAAGAATTGACAAGACTGAGGTTCCAGATGTGTATTGGAAGCAGGTTTTTCAGTATTAAGTATGCCTACATTTTGCCAAAATTAATGTTTGTTTTAAAACATTCACCAGTTTGCTCTGTATCTAGGGTGAGTGCCCGGACTGGAATGTTTTCAACTTTGCTGCCAACTTTGAAGAGGCAAACCCCCCCGGCCTGTCCAACTGGGAGGTGTCCACTTAATCAGATTGTGGTTTCCAGTGTGCTGCAGTGTTCTCGACTTTGCTCTCTGCATGACGTTTCATGAATTGAGACTGTGATTTGCAAACATTCCTGCCGTCACCAGATCTTCTAAATCCATTTAAAAGTCCTCAGTACATAATTACCTGGTTACATAGTTACATAGATGGAAAAGAGCCATGTGTCAATCAAGTTTAGCCTTTCTCACATCTGTTTTTGCTGTTGATCCAAAAGAAGGCAAACAATCCAGTTTGAATTGCTTCCAATTTTGCAACAAACTAGAAAAAAAAAATCCTTCTTGACCCCAGACCTGGCAGTCAGATGTATCATTGGATCAAGAAGTTGTTACCCCACAAATTTAAAAAATATATCCCTGAATATTATGTTTTTGCAAATATTTATCCAATTGCTGTCTAAACATCTGATAAAACCACTTCTTCAGGCAGAGCTCCACATCCTTATTATTCTCACTGTTTAAAAACCCTTTCCTTTGCCTTAGACTAAATCTCCTTTCTTCAGGTGTAATTGTGTGACCCTATGTCCTATGTATAGTCCTGTTTGTGAATAGATTTCCAGATAAAGGTTTGTACTGGCCCTGAATATATTTGTATAATGTTATCATATCCCCTGTGAGGCTCTGTGCCATTTTCCTAAACTAAACAGATTTACATTTGTTAACCTTCATATTTAAATTAATTTCATTGGTTTTGCAGCCTGCCTCTGCACTTTTTCTAGTGCCATAATATCCTTCAGCATATTCAAGGCGTCATCTTATCATTAATTTATAAACTGGAAAAATTATATTTTCATCTCAAGAATTTGTAACATGACAATACCTTACTGGCCTAAGTCACTGCTGATTGACATTGCACATTGTTGCATAGTTTGCTGTCTATAACAATTTCCAAGTCCTTCTCATGTTTTAATATCCCTAATTTAGTGTGTAAGTTGCTTGTGCATTCTTTACCCCGAAGTGCAAAACTTTGTATTGTTCTACATTAAACTTCAAATCTATCTAAATTCCTCTGCAACAAAGTAATATTTTGCTCACATTGTGTTAGATATACGGTATGTACTCGAGTATAAGTCAACCCAAATATAAGCCGAGGTCTCTAATTTTACCACAAAAAAACTGGGAAAACGTATTGACTCGAGTATAAGCCTAGGGTGGGAAATGCAGCTGTGACGAGTGCAATCTCGCCACATTGCATTGGAGAAGCCTGGTTGCTCACCTGCTGCCTTTGGACTATGGCCCCATGTTAAAAGATTTTGCTTCGCCTGCAGAAAAGCTTTATTCGTGCTTTTCTGCCGGTTGTTCGGTAGATTCAATCTACCGAACAACCGCACGAATGGATAGACCACCTGGGAGCTGGAGTGTGCCGGCAATTAACCTCCCTGAAGCTGCGGTTAACCGCAGCTTAGTTGACGAATGCTGGGTGGCCGCCATTCGTATCCCGAACACGAGGTCGCGGCCATTTTAAACATACGAATGCACAGCGGTGTTCAACACTTAATTCATGGAACTAAAATCGGACACAGTTTTGCGCAAATACAGCTGAAGACGCCGACCTCCCTTCTTGTTCGGTGGAAGTACACGAATGGCCGGTGTTCGGTAGTTCTACTTGTCTATGTTATACCCCAGATAGGAATTCCATGGAGCCCATTCGTATGAAACTGACTGTGTAAATACTTTGGCTCCATGGCGATTGAACTGTATTCGTGTGGTCTGAGCGCCATTCGCTTAATAATGTGATAATGGGATATGTTAAATGTATAGTTTTAATGTAATGGGTCTCACATAGTGTATTTTAATAGTAATTCCTGTTTTAGTATCCCCATGTGCATAATGGCGATTTGCCATTGTCTGGGGAGATAATTGAATCACTTCTCAATTATCTCCCAGGGCAGAGGGGAGGAAGCCAGGATGCATTGTGGGAATATACTGTGACTGTGTGTCCTATTTGTCTGCTTGTCTGTCCCTTGTCACAGTCTCCCATTTGGTCCCCCAGGGGAGTGTCCACCAGGTGGGAGACCTTCATAAATACTGGGCAGGTAGCCCTCATTAAACAGACCACTGCTTGACCCTCAACACGGAGCCTTGTCTCGTCTTTGGGGGGATTTACTGAATGCTGATAGAGACTGATTGCTAGGAGTGTAAGCCGCTTGGATGCTTTTCCTATTCGTCTGCTAGCAGCGATTCGTTCCTGTTCGTGTGTTTGGAGTGCTATATTGGATGCCGTTCGGGAGTTTGGAGCATTCACTTATTGGCGGTTCGTGTGTTTGGTGTTCTGCAGTAGCTGTGCCTGCATCTCTGGAAAGGGGGCTGATCGCCTAAACGGTTTTTACCCCTTTTGTGCAAAACGGTCCGTTACAGCAGCAGCTACTGGTAAATTTTTAAATAAAATTAGATCCCAATAAAATTACATTAATTGAATATTTATTTACAGTGTGTGTATAGAATGAAAGCAGAGTGTGTGTTTGTGTGTAGTGTGTGTATATAATGAATGCAGAGTGTGTGTGTTTGTGTGAATGCAGTGTGTGTCTATAATGCAGTGTGTGTATATAATGCAGAATGTGTATATAATGCAGTGTGTGTGTGTATAATGCAGAATGTGTATATAATGCACAGTGTGTGTTTATATAATGAATGCAGTGTGTGTTTGTGTGAATGCAGTGTGTCTATAATGCAGTGTGTGTCTATAATGCAGAGTGTGTATATAATGCAGAGTGTGTGTATATAATGCAGTGTGTGTATATAATGCAGAGTGTGTGTATATACACTCTGCATTATATACACACACACACACACTGCATTATATACACACACTGCATTCATACAAACACACACTGCATTCATTATATACACACACACACTCTGCATTATATACACACACACTCTGCATTATATACACACACACACTCTGCATTATATACACACACACTCTGTATTATACACACACACACACTCTGCATTATATACACACACACTCTTCATTATATACACACACACTCTGCATTATATACACACACTCTGCATTATATACACACACACTCTGCATTATATGCACACACACACTCTGCATTATATACACACACACTCTGCATTATACACACACACACACACACACACACACACTCTGCATTACATACACACACACTCTGCATTATATACACACACACACTCTGCATTGTACACACACACACTCTGCATTATATACACACACACTCTGCATTATACACACACACACACTCTGCATTATATACACACATACACTGCATTATATACACACACACTCTGCATTATATACACACACAAACACTCTGTATTATACACACACACACTCTGCATTATATACACACACAAACACTCTGTATTATACACACACACTCTGCATTATATACACACACACACTCTGTTGGGGGCCAGAGCAAGCTGTTACTTACCTTTACAGCAGCTCCAGTCAGCTCCTGTCAGCTCCGTGCAGCTCCACCGTTCAGCTCCCAGTGTAAGTTTCGCGAGACCCGCGGCCGGCAGAGCGTTGCCACGGGTTACCGTGGCAACGCTCCGCGTGGCACGCAGACCGCGAGACTCTGTGTGCATATAATGCAGACTGTGTGTGCATATAATGCAGAGTGTGTGTGTGTTTGTGTAGTGTGTGCATTTATGTACGTAGTGGGGAATTACGATACCACATAACATAGATAACCCCAATAAAAAAAACCCCAATAACGACAGACAACTTAGTATGGATGAACAGGCCACAGCATTTATTATAACATAAATAAATTACTGCATAACACATCCATAACTTCATTTATTAAACTCTTTCTGTTTAACCTTTTAAGCAGGGGAGGTTGAGACCTGTAAAACATAAAAACTTAGTCCATCCTTAGACATAACCCTTCAAACTTGATTGGCAAGGACATACCCCCACCTAGCTGTGACTAACTGAAACTAAAATGGGTGGGTGGGCGGGAAGCTGTTTGCTGGCCCGTATCCCAAGTGGCACTGAGGTAAGACCTCCCCCACACTAACTGT
The DNA here is from genome assembly GCA_933207985.1 of Pelobates cultripes. NCBI lineage: Eukaryota > Metazoa > Chordata > Amphibia > Anura > Pelobatidae > Pelobates > Pelobates cultripes. The sequence continues at coordinate 95,461,598 of OW240924.1, read as the reverse complement.
TCCGGAAAGCGGATTCCACACCCGCCTTAGCCAGCAATGTCCCCGGGCCCGCCGCCCTAACCATGCGAACCGCTGCATCGAAGGAAGCATAGGAGACCCTACAAAGTTCGGCGGAAATGTCGTCATTCACCGAACCCCCTCGAGGGTATGACAAATGGTGAATCAAACGATACTTCCCGGGATCCTTCTTAGGCACCACACCCAAAGGAGAGACCCGCAAATTAGCCATTGGTGGGGAGGAGAAAGGGCCGGCCATCCGCCCCAATGAGACCTCCTTATCCAATTTTTCCCGTACCACCTGAGGGAAAGCCTGCACCGATTTGAGGTTGCGTACTGAGAGCAGCGGAGGGCGCTCCGAGAACGGGATCCAAAACCCCTGCTCAAACCCCTCCACCAAGATCCGCGCCGCGGCCCGATTCCTATAAAGGTCGAGCCACGGGCGCATCGCGCTTACGAGGACAGGAGTCATCGCCCTTAGTCCCCATGTCCCCTTTCTCACCCGTTTTTCCCCACTTAAAACAGCGAGAGGCGGAATGGGCTCCGCCGCAGCCGGAGCACTCGTGCTTAAACCGGTAGGAAGACCCCCATTTACAGTGACTGTCGTTAAACCTCCAACAACAGCCAGACCTTGGACCTGAGGCCGATGAGGAGGAAGGAGCACCCCCACCGGCCCCCCAAGAAAGGACGAAAAGGCGCCTTGTTGAGGGGCTGGGCGAGTCATGATGGAAAGCCAGAGGCCAATATCCATCTGATCCCATGACAGCGAGGGACGCACTGCCAGCCGCTGTCGAAACTGCTCGTCGTATCTCCACCAACCCAGCCCCCCATAGGTGCGACAAGCATTCCAGATCGTGTCCTGGTAACAGAACAGAGCGGAGCACTTGTGGGGAAACTTTTCCCCAAACACGCTGGTTAAAATAGAGAACGCCTGAATCCAGTTCCCAAAGGTCCCAAATTTTGCGGAAATGGTACTTCTCCCTATCCTTCTCCGACTCCTTACTGTCCTTGTCCTCTTCCTCCAGTGGCAGGAGAGAAAATATCTCCACAAATTCCCCTTTCCAAATTTTTTCTTTCGTTTCCTGCTTCAAGTGCAAGCCTAGAGGGCCAAACCAGCACATGTAAGCAGCACCCCGCGCTACGTCCGCGACCCCCACTTCGAGACAAGCATCACCCGAGGCGGACCCAACACTGGCCACCGCGGGTGCCGAGGAAACCAGAGGCACTGTACTGCCACCCGTCCCAAGAAGAGGGCCAGGAGGGGGAGAAGCCTGAGCATTAGGAGGGAGCAGGGCCGGGGACCAAGCCGACCGGAGTTGACTGTCCACCATCCCCCACTCCCACTGATCCAAAAGACCCCTAAGACCCGAGAGGAACCCTCCCAACCCGGGACTCGCAGCGCCAGAAGCGGAGGGAACAAAGTACTTACCAGTCGCAGACTGGCGATCCAAGCCCGGTGCTGCGCTCACAGAAGGCAAAGAATCAGCATTTCCAGCAGCCACAGAAGACATCAGCTGTGTTCCAGGCGCCACCTGCTGGACGGATCCATGAACTGCAGCAGTATCCTGTGAAGAAAGCAGCAGAGCAGACGTGAGCCCATGCCCCTGAGGAGATGGCCGAGGTAAGTGACCTGCAGGGGGGGAGGGGGCCCAGACAAGGCGGGGGGGAGGACAATAGAGAGGAGGAGGCCAAGGGGGGGAAGACAGCAGATGGGGGGAGGAAGAAACAACAGGGGCAGACCCACCAGACAGGGGAAGGGGGACAGGGGACACAGAGAGAGTGGAGGGGGGACCAGGGGGTCCAGCCCAGGGTAAGCTGGGCCCCCTGGAAGAAGAAAAGGAGGCAGCAGGGGAGGGAGGGGGGACTGGGGAGACTGAGCCCTGGGAGCCTGCCTCACTGTCAGAGGAGGCTCCCGATGGGCAAGGGGACCCCCCCTAACCCCGAACGGCGGTACCATGGTGCCCCGCGCGGCCTGCGAGGGCCCACTCACCTCCCTACCCCCCCGACGGCCGCGGGGGGACCTGGACCGCTGCCGGGCGGCCGCCCGGATGACTGGATCCGCCGCCCACCGCCCGAGGCCCGCGATCCTCCAACGGCGGATGGTGTGGATGGGGGAGGAGGAGTAGGCCACGCGGCAGCCGCATCAGTAGGCCGCGCGGCCGTTGCAGGCTGCATCCCCGGCCTGGTAGTAGCCGGCCGGGCGGCCCAGGAGGGTGCAGGGAGGGGGCAGTAGGCCGCAGAATCCGGCCTCCATGAGCTGGCCGCGTGTCTGGAGCCCCAGACACGCGGTTCTGGCTGTGCCTCGCGCCCGGGCTCCTGCTCCTCAACCGGGCCTGAGGAGTGGTGTCCGGAGACAGCCTGGCAGGCGGACGGGAACGCCTGCCAGTGCTGGTGCGGCCCCCAGGGGCAGGGGCCGCATGGGAGGAAGCATGGGAGACCGCAGGGGGTGCTCCAGGGGAGGGTAGGCCACGGGGGGTGCCCACACCGGCAGCCATACCTCCACTAATGTTCTGAAATTGCTCCCTTAGTTGCCGGCCACCATCCAGCGCAGCAGCAGCCCTGAGGGACGACAGGATCGCCTCAATATCCATCACCTCAAGCCGTGTGAATCTGCAGGCCCAGGCAAACAGGAGCAGGAGGACAGGAAACTGTTTGCTGGCCCGTATCCCAAGTGGCACTGAGGTAAGACCTCCCCCACACTAACTTACATTAAGCCTAACCCCTCACATGCACACTTCCCAAGTCCCTGCCCTGTATCTATCCCCACACTCCTACATGTGCCCTTGTCCGCTTAGCTGCGCTATCTCCTCAGGGCCTAACTGGGTGGGGGAGGGCATTTTTATTATTTTTAATATTATTTTAATTTGTATTTTATTTTAATATTATTTTGATTTTGATTTTATTTTAATATTATTGTAATATTTCATTGTTTATTTTTTTGTCCCCCTTCCCTGCTTGTTGCCTGGCCAGGGAGGGGGGCTATGTAAATCCCTGGTGGTCCAGTGGTGTCTACAATGCTGGGGGGGCAGGAGCGAGCTGTTACTTACCTTTACAGCAGCTCCGGTCAGCTCCTGTCAGCTCTGTGCAGCTCCCCCGATCAGCTCCCAGTGTAAGTCTCGCGGTCTGCGGGTCTCACGAAACTTACACTGGGAGCTGAACGGGGGAGCTGTACGGAGCTGACAGGAGCTGACCAGAGCTGCTGTAAAGGTAAGTAACAGCTTGCTCGCGCCCCCAACAGCACCGCCGGGCTTGTAATGTAAGTTGCCATAATATAGACACTGACTCAAATATAAGCCGAGTGGGGCTTTTTCAGCACAAAAAATGAATACTCGAGTATATACGGTATATACAATTTGAACTTTGTTATATTCAAGGTAACCCAAATTGTTTCAAGTGCACTTGGAGAAGAGTGAATTAGACACCAGACTTGTGTTGGTTATCAAAATAAGCTACTGACCTTTATTTTGTCAGTTGTGTTTTTATACATTAAAAAGTGCTTACGTGCAAATACTCATAGAACAGTAGTAGGAAGGGAGTGAAAGGGTGAAGGGAGATAAGACATAGGGATGAACGTCATGCACATATAACAGATAAGTTCCAGGAAAGAGTAGGAACAGACTAATTTAGGAGAGACAGCTCACGTGGGGGCTATCTGCTCTAACCATATATGGTCTTAAGTGTTGTTTTAAGCATTAAGCATTTCCTGAGTCCAAGTTAGCCAAATTTAATATAGGCTATTTAATATGACACCTATAAGCTTGAACCTTGGAACCAAGGTAAATTCTGTCACAGTATCATGGGAGTGGTAAATTGTGGAGCTAATGGCCCCACTGGTGTGTCTAGGGGGGCAGCTAGGGGTTCCCTTAGGCCCTCCTCTAATGAACCCATAGGTCTTACTGGGGTGGCTGGGGAACCATGTGAAGTCCCACTGTGCAATATTACTGGAAAGAAACATAGAAACATAGAGTGTGATGGCAGATAAGAACCATTTAGCCCATCTAGTCTGCCCAATATTTCGAAATACTTTTAATTAGTCCCTGACCTTATCTTAAGTCTTGGATAGCCTTATGCCTATTCCATGCATGCTTAAACTCTCTCACTGTGTTAACCTCTACCACTTCAGCTGGAAGGCTATTCCATGCATCCACTACCCTCTCAGTAAAGTAATACTTCCTGATATTATTTTTAAACCTTTGTCCCTCTAATTTAAGACTATGTCCTCTTGTTGTGGTAGTTTTTCTTCTTTTAAATATAGTCTCCTCCTTTACTGTGTTGATTCCCTTTATGTATTTAAATGTTTCTATCATATCCCCCCTGTCTCGTCTTTCCTCCAAGCTATACATATTAAGTTCCTTTAACCTTTCCTTGTAAGTTTTATCCTGCAATCCATGAACCAGTTTAGTAGCCCTTCTCTGAACTCTCTCTAAGGTATCAATATCCTTCTGAAGATATGGTCTCCAGTACTGCGTACAATACTCCAAGTGAGGTCTCACCAGTGTTCTGTACAATGACGCGAGCACTTCCCTCTTTCTACTGCTAATACCGCTCCCTATACAACCAAGCATTCTGCTAGCATTTCCAGCTGCTCTATTACATTGTCTTCCTACCTTTAAGTCATCTGAAATAGAGTTTCTGATTTCTGTAAAAGGGCCAATATGTGAGTTTAGCAAAATCACAACTTGTACACTTTTCCTTCCCCGCAGAATTTGTCCATTTGCACCGTGGACAGATCCAATATTCTTTCTGACTAGTGGTAGTAGAACCAAGAGATGCCTGTGTAGTGGATGGCACTGGGCTGTCCTGCAAATTTCATGTGAATAACTGCATTCGTGTAAACTGCTAGTTTTATATGTGTTTAAAAGAAGTGTATTCATCTAATTGTTTGGTAGAATCATTCGAATAAACTAAGGGAATGAAACTACCGAACAATCAGACCTCCCCTGTGTGAAGTGTGCCTTCAATTACCCGTTGAAACAATGTTGCGAACGGGTAATTGGCGAGCTATGCAGTAGGTCCTTTGTCTCGGGGTGGCCGCCATTCGGGAAACGAACACGTGGTGGCGGCCATTTTACAAACTCCCGAACAGCTGTGTTTTGCCGTCGAGTGTCTGGAACCCAAATCGGACTCTCGACTAGGCGAACACCGCTGAGACCTCCACAAGCCCGGTCCGTTCGGTTCCAAACTACTGAACGGCCCCTCGTTCGGTAGACAGGAACAACCGAACGAGGGGATTCATGTGAATTCTACCTAATCTCTGTAACCTTAGCCGTTCGTGTAAATTATTCCCTTATACTGTGACCGACCGCAGGGCCCCATCGCATGGAACCCAATTCGGCTGTTCTATCCAGCGCAGTCGGTCTTTTTAGTACCTCCATAAATTTCCCGAACCCCTGGTCCGATCTGGGTGATTTTGGGATATGTTGCTCACCAGATCAGGGCTACCAGGGGATGTGCCATTTAAAGGGGTACCCCTAGGTTTAGGGGTACATCCAGAAACTGGGGGGATTTGGGTACAGTATAAGGGGATTATGATGCAGGCTGAGGGGAGTAGATGTGTGGGAGGTTACTAATGCCGGATTGGGTAATGTACTAATTGTTGAAAATCCCTCCCTTGCATGGGAGCATGCTATATAAGGCACTATGGAATAAAGGTTGTCAGTTCTGCTCCTGAAACTGTGTGTCGTCCAGTTATTGGGATTGCTGTTGGGATACTGCTGTGTTATTTTGCCTGCTGGAAACCTTGCCTGTGGATTTACAATTTACTTGTTCCTGAGCCTCACTTGGATTATAAGCGGAGATAGCCTGGGGAATATTGTATCTACGCTACAGCCTGATTTCGGGAAATCGCCTGGTCTTTAAGGACCAAAGGAGACCCTGCCTTACTCGGGTAAGGGGATAGGTTTACAAGATTTTCCCAGGATCTTGCCTACTCTGGGACCCTAGAGGTCCAAAACATTAATAATATCGTATACATTTTCTGTTGGTTTCTCTACAACCACATTTAGTTAATTCAACTGCAATATCATTCCATTTTTGGGCGACTTCTACTAAGTCATCATCTTCTAACCATCCTCTGTCATTTGACATAAATTCCCTCCATATACGTAGGTCTAGAGTGCCAGACCCTCCCAAGAATCCATCCACCACTCTGTCAGCAACATGCCAGACCCAAGCACCCTGGAGACCGCAAACTGCCCATTTGAGATTATCAGAGAGACATATTAGCATTTCTACTCTCTTTATAATAGAGTCCTTGTCATGGCTTTCAGCACACGGCTGCACGAGGTTGCACCCGATCGGTGCGACTGCGCTGTCAAGCTGAGCTTACCTGCTCACCAGCGAGCCAGGAGCCGTCCCGTTGAGGCATCCATCCCCTTGGCGGAAAAAACAAAATGGCGCCGACCACGCGGTCACAGTTATTTATAGCACCGCCCCCCCAGGGTCACGTGAATGTGCGTGTGATGTGTCGACATACACGCACGTTCTGGGGTCAGAGGTCACGCTCTGACCAATCACAGCAAAAGGAGGGATATTTAAATACCTGAAGTTCCCTAGTTCATTGCCCTGTCGTGGTTTAAATTCCTGGTTCCCGAGAGTGCATTTTCTTGTCTTATTATTGATATTCCCAGTATTTTGACCTTGGCTTTTCCTGACTATTCTGATTTCTGCTTTCCCTGACTTGGCTTGTTAAACGATATTGTGTATTTCTGGCTTCCTCGACATCGGCTTTCTCTTGACCATTCTCTGTCTTTAACGTATTAGTCCGGCCATTCTAAAGACCGGTTTACATTCTATCCTTTCCTGTTCTGTCTATGTAGATGTTACATAGTTTGGCGTGTTGGACCACACTAGCTGCCGTAACAGTCCTTTACCCCCACAACTTGTCTAGCCTTTCTTACATTTCCAATCCCACCCATAGAGGGGCTGTTCCCTTGGGTATTTGCTACTCCTGAGCTGAGGCTCACAACCTATTCACCAACATTGGCAAATATATTAGGTTTCACAGAGTCTAGCTAAACTAGACTAGCTAAAGTACTTGCTAAACCTTTCCTCTACCCTCCCCCCGCTACCACATGATACTGTTATCCAGTAACATGCCCGTCTTATCTTCTCCCACTCTACTACCTGCCCCCACTAAACTCTGCTCAGTGAGCAGCAGACCACTCTCAATATTTTCAATGTGTTTCAATTTTGCAATTTTCTTCTCTACATCTCCAATACGAGCATCCAGAGAAGCCACTCGCTCACACTGCCACTGAGGTATGGACTCTGGATGGATTTATCCAGGCATGCATACATGTAGCAAGATGTATACATGGTCAAACCTTCAATCCTGCTAACACTGATTTTACCAGTTACAAAAAACAACAAGTACAGAACAGTAAAACAGTAATCACTGTGTTGATTTAAAGATTGGTGATGTCTTGGGGAAGTAGAGCGGAGAATATCAGAAACTATGTTTGCAAACATATCACCAAAACAACATCCCACCAGTTATTTTCAGTTAAGAAACTGATCTTTGAATTAACTGAATTAAATGACTATAGGAACATTAGAAGTACCTTTTTATGGAGGTGAACATGCTCTACGAAACTGAAAATGACTAAGGCTTGGTACGTATGTTTTCACACATGGTTGTATGACAATATCCACCAGTTATTGTCAGAGCTGGACTGACCAAAGCCATAGAGTAAGTAGCTGTACCATTTACCAGTAACGCAGAGAGCATGGCACAGACCAACTTGCATCATGTTACAGGATATGATCGAGGAGAGTTTGGCTAGTGCACCATGAAGCCATGGTTCAGCATAGTCACCAGGGCTTTCATTGCTTTACATGAGAACCATTGAATAGTCAAACATCTTATTACCACCACTGGTGAAAGTTAAGTGGTCCTTTCACATTTTTGTTAACAAAAGACACATGGTGCTCTTTAATAGGTATCATTGTACAAAAAATAAGACCATTATTTTCCACAGTGTCTTCTTTGGGAAACATATTTCCTGCCGATGCCGTGACCACATGGGTTTCAGATTTATGTATAATACAGAGGGTCAGATACATGATGGTAGAATCTGTTATTATTCCAAGACAAGGCATTATGTACCGTTAAGAGGAATAGTGCTGAACTGCATGTTGGCAGTACCTATTCTTTCTAATTTGAAAAAATATCCATACTATTGAACCCAAACAAGTGAAGATAATATTCATTTACACTTGGTCTCAGAGGCATACTGTGTAGAACTGTTAATGTAAGGCCAGACTGTGTTCAATATTAAACACATTTTAACTTAATTAACATAATCATTTTAAGAAAGCTAAACCCTTAGTAATCAGCCAACCTAAATACTATTTTGCCATTTGTGAATAAAGTGTTGAAAAAGAAAATTGAGTTAGTCATTTCACTGCATAACTAGGGATAATATTTAACAGAGCTGGTCACCTCTAATCCTACACCTGTAGTGTAACTCCCATCAGGATCAGCCCGGTAGCATGCTATGACTAAGCAAGCTTGTCTATAATGCCTTTAAGTCCAGGTTTGTAAGAGGCACCCAGGAACAATTCCTTTTTATTTGGCATTCAGTTTGTCCTTGATCCAAATCCTTAGTGAAAAGGAAATGTGTGATCCAACAGCCCATAAACAGAATTTGTGATTAATTACCCTTTTATAATCTCAAGAATTTTGAATTTTTGTACTTTTTTCACATAACTTTGTGGGTTATGTATTACAGCTGGTATTTTTTTTGGAAATTGGGTATAAACAGTAACTTCCTGTCTATATTGCTACTGCTGTGAGTGCACTAACCCTAAAAATGGAAATTACTGCCAACAATGAAAAAACAAATTCATTATAAAAGCAATACCCCAGCTAGTGTCGCAGGGTAAAAAAGATAATTTAAATAGAAACAATGGATTATACTGTTCGATTTAAGAACTAATGTTGTTTTCTGTTTCAGAATTTGAACATTTTGATAAGTGCAATCCAAGCCCAATGCGGTTTAAAAAGAATAAACATTGCTGGAAACATTGTGCTATGAATGAAGTCATCTTTGGCTGTGCTGTGTATGCTAAGTGGCTGCTGTTTTTCAGTGGTAGATCCTTGGTTGAAATGTTTGATTCATGGTGTTATGGAGAGCAGGTGGGGAACATGAAGAATCTACTTCAATATGAAGTGAAACCCAGGAATGCAACCAGTTAGGAACATCTAGTGGTAGAATGTTCTGGATACATTTGTCATACTGGTTGGTTTCTTCTTTTAATGATCTGCTTGTTATAATAGCTGATGGTTCTCTAGAATGATTGACTAGGTATTCACTTAGGGAAAAAACTTGTTGGTCCTTTTTGAAGCCAATAATTTTTTCCCATTTTGTAGCACAACGGAAAATTGCTCCAAAATTGATCTTTTACATTCTTTTGGCTCAACAACAGAAAACAAGATTTGTAAAATCCTGATGCGTATATTACAAACCAGTAACAATAACCAATAGCTACCATTTTATGACTTTCAGACACTATCATGTAACAGGTGGAAAAGCAATCACAATCCACGTTTTATCATTACTTTATTGCCAGTAACATTGTTGTCTTAACACTGGCCTACCCCATGACTTACAAAATAAAAACAGATCTGCTGATTTAGCATGTTTTTTAACTTCATCATAGGCTGAGGGTTATATACAGCAAAATGCATTGATGATGCTAACAAGTGACAGGTGTGTCATTAACCTGTGATGTCTCCAACAGGTTAAGCCCTTAGTTTAGGTGAGCTCTGAGATGTATGCTGCTAGCTGGTGTAGATAAACAGCCTCTGGAATAATTGCTTATGGAATATAAGGCTTCTAAGGTCTCCAGGAAGAAAGAAAATTAGATACAGACTAGCATGCCAGTAAGACCCAAACTATTCTCTTGTACTGCACTAGTGATAGGCTGGTCTATTAAAGACACTATAATCACCCAGACTACTTAATTTTATTGAAGTATAACAATGAAGTATCACAGTGAAGTATCTCAATGAAATATCTCAATGAAGTATCACAGTGAAGTATCTCAATGAAATATCTCAATGAAGTATCTCATTGAAGTATTGCAATGAAGTATCTCAATGAAGTATCTCAATGACGTATCAATGAAGTATCTCAATGAAGTATCTATTGAAGTATTGCAATGAAGTATTACAATAAAGTTTCTCATTGAAGTATATCAATGAAATATCTCAATGAAGTATCTCAATGACGTATCAATGAAGTAACTCAATGAAGTATCACAATTATATAACTCAATTAAGGATCTCAATGAAGTATTACAATGAAGTATAGTGATGTCGCGAACCCGAAATTTTCGGTTCGCGAACGCGAACTTCCGCAAATGTTCGCGAACCGGCGAACCGCCCGAAACGCCATTGACTTCAATGGGGAGGCGAATTTTAAAACACACAGGGACTCTTTCTGGCCACAATAGGGATGGAAAAGTTGTTTCAAGGGGACTAACACCTGGACTGTGGCATGCCGGAGGGGGATCCATGGCAAAACTCCCATGGAAAATTACACAGTTGATACAGAGTCTGGTTTTAATCCATAAAGGGCAGAAATCACCTAACATTCCTAAATCACAATCAATATGGATTGACACCTGACATATGACATATTGACACCTTGACATATGGATTGACACCTGTCCTCAGAGCCCCTGATGCACACGGACACAGAGCAGAATAGAGACTGGTCCCCCTACATAGGGTCACTTGCAGATATGGATTGACACCTGTCCTAAGGATCCCTGATACACACTGACACAGAGCAGAATAGGGACTGTTCCCCCTACATAGGGTCACTTGGCAGATATGGATTGACACCTGTCCTAAGGTCCCTGATACACACTGACACAGAGCAGAATAGGGACTGTTCCCCCTACATAGGGTCACTTGGCAGATATGGATTGACACCTTATTTACAAACTGCTATTTATGCTTGAGACCCGCTAAATGGCAAATTGCCATGGGTTGTGGAGAAGCCTATTTGCCAGCCTCCCTCCCGCATGACTATGGCCTGGGAGATTGTGAAAATGTATGCACTTTTATTTTGGAATTATTATGGCCGCTTAAGACTGTGGGTGGGCATATTGGAACTATGGACTCTTTATGTGACTGGTGCTGGCCCTTTAGAAGCACTTTTTGGGACATCAGGAGGGTGGGACACTGCTTACTTTAAGGCCGTGTCCCCAGACTGATGAGGACACGCATTTTAAGGCTTGGTGTCCCATTCCCCAGACCTGGTGCAAAACCTTTGTGCCTGCCTTGCTATTTCCCACTTGGTTCAGTAAATGGGAAATTATTTCAGCTGCAGAGACTAAGTCCCATTCAGCGATGGGACTTAGTCTTTTTTTCAGCCGTGTTTTTCAGCCTTATTTCAGCTGCAGAGACTAAGTCCCATTCGGCGATGGGACTTAGTCGTTTTCAACCTGAAATAGACCAACCTCACAGCCCAAATCTATGGAACGGTTTTGGGCAGGAAAATGTGCTTGCGGTCGGTCATAAAGGGACCTCAAGCTAACTTTTTAACCCCTGGATGGATTTGGCTGATTTTTGGTTATGTTTATGTTTTAAGTGTGCTGATTCCAAATATGTAATTATGAAGATGGGATGTGTAGTTTTAAAGTTACAGTGTATGGCTAAAAACTGTATTTTTACTGCCTGTGTTTTAATTATGTTAATCTCTTCCCAAACGTCATTTCGTTCAAAGTGGAGAGAATGTTAAAAAAATATATTTTTGTTCGGAGTGTGAGAAATGCTTTTCAGCCGCTTCTAATCTTAAGCATCATTTGAGGAGCCATACAGGAGAAAAACCTTATTTGTGGTGTGTTTAGTATTGTTCTGATCAGTTTAATACCTTCCTCGTCTCCTATCAGTGGTGGAGTGTACCGCGGCATTGATTTTGTAACAGGAGATGGAAGGGAAAGCAGTGAGTCCCTCTTGCAAATTTGGGGCACTGTAGCGGTCAAGCTAATGTGCCACCAGATAGGAGTGGTGTGTTTAGTATTGTTCTGATCAGTTTAATACCTTCCACGTCTCCTATCGGTGGTGGTGTACACGGCGTTGATTTTTGTAACAGGGAGATGGAAGAAGAGGCTTGGTCGGTCCTCTTACTGCAAATTTAGGGCACTGCGCTGTCAAGCTAATGTGACACCAGATAGGAGTGGTGTGTTTAGTATTGTTCTGATCAGTTTAATACCTTCCGCGTCTCCTATCAGTGGTCCTGATACTTACACTGACACAAGAGCAGGAATAGGGAATGTTACCCCAACATCGTCACTTAGATATGGATTGACACATCCTAAGGATCCCTGATACACACTGACACAGATCAGAATAGGAATGTTACCCCAACATCGGGTCCTTGGCAAGATATGGATTGACACCTGTCCTAAGGATCCCACAGTACACACTGACACAGATCAGAATAGGGAATGTTACCCCAACATGGTCCTTGGCAGATATGGTTGACACCTGTCCTAAGGTTCCCTGATACACACTTTGACACAGAGCAGAATAGGGACTGATTTACAGCCGGTCACTTGGCGGATATGGATTGACACCTTGTTACAAACTACTATTTGTAACGGGCCCTTTAAATGGCAAATTGCCCTGTTTCCCTGGGTTGTGGAGAAGCCTCTTTGCCAGCCTCCTCCCGCATGACTATGGCCCCTGGGAGATTGTGAAAATGTATGCACTTTTTATTTGGTGTGTATGGCCCTTTAAGACTGTCGGTGGGCATATTGGGGCTTATGGACTCTTTATGTGACTGGTGCTGGCCCTTTAAACACCTTTTTTGGGACATCAGGAAGATTGGGACACTGCCCCTTTAAGGCCGTGTCCCAGACTTGTTGGGGACACGGCCCCTTTAAGACGGTGTCCCCTGTGTCCCCAGACCTGGTGCAAACCCTTTGTGCCTGCCTTGCTATTTCCCACTTGGTTCAGTAAATGGGGAAATTATTTCAGCTGCAGAGACTAAGTCCCATTCGGCGATGGGACTTAGTCTTTTTTTCAGCCTTATTTCAGCTGCAGAGACTAAGTCCCGATGATGGGACTTGAGTCTTTCAACCTGTTCAGCTGCAGAGACTAAGTCCCATTAGCGATGGGACTTGAGTGGATTCCCTGAGGAAATAGACCGACCTCTGGCCAAATCTATGGAACTGTTTTGGGCGGGAAAATGTGCTTGCCGTCGGTCATAAAGGGACCTCCAATGCCTTTTAACCCCTGGATGGATTTGGCTGATTTTTGGATTTATGTTTTATGTTTTAAGTGTGCTGATTCCAAATATGTAATTATGAGATGGGATGTGTAGTTTTAAAGTTACAGAGGGGTATGGCTAAAACTGTATTTTTACTGCCTGTGTTTAATTATGTTAATCTCTTCTAAACGTCTACATTTTAAGTTCAAAGTGGAGAATGTTAAAAAAATATATTTTTGTTCGGAGTGTGAGAAATGCTTTTCAGCCGCTTCTAATCTTAAGCATCATTTGAGGAGCCATACAGGAGAAAAACCTTATTTGTGGTGTGTTTAGTATTGTTCTGATCAGTTTAATACCTTTCGCGTCTCCTATCAGTGGACGTGTATATGGCAGCCATTTTAGGAACTGCACACCTGGGACCCGAGCAAGGTCACCTCGTTCAACAGGCGACAACATTTGTCCCTGGAAAACTATCCTGGACATTCTGTACAATTTGTATGGATATGGCAGTGATTTCTGTAACAGGGAGATG
>OW240924.1:95349657-95447743 GCA_933207985.1 Pelobates cultripes | reverse complement strand
AATGGGCACAGTATGCACTGTGAGCCTGACGCAGAAGCTGGCAGCAGTGGCAGACAACTGACTGCTATTCAATCTATAACAGTGAAAAAAGGTTTTTGTTTTAAATCCAAGCTATTGTGACACCAGATATAAGTGGTGGCACTGACTGGGGAAATGGGCACAGTATGCACTGTGAGGCTGACACAGAAGCTGGCAGCAGTGGCAGACAACTGACTGCTATTCAATCTATAACAGTGAAAAAAGTTTTTTGTTTTTAAATCCAAGCTATTGTGACACCAGATGTAATTGGTGGCACTGACTGGGGAAATGGGCACTGTGAGCTGACACAGAAGCTGGCAGCAGTGGCAGACAACTAAGTGCATTTACATTACATAGAAAAAAAAAATCCAAAAAGCATACCCTTATCCCTAACCTAGCTATGCTTTTCCCTATCTTATGAACAGCAGCTACACTTTCCCTCCTCTTACTAAGCATGCAGCTTGAGAATGAATCTAAAATGGATGCTGTCCAGTAGGTGGGAGGGTCTGCTAGGGAGGGTGTGCTGCTAATTGGCTGGAATGTGTCTGCTGACTGTGAGGTACAGGGTCAAAGTTTACTCAATGATGACGAATAGGGGGCGGGTCAAACCGCGCATATGTTCGCCCGCCGTGGCGAACGCGAACATGCTATGTTCGCCAGGAACCGTTCGCCGGCGAACCGTTCGGTACATCACTAATGAAGTATCTTAGTGAAGTGGTGTGGGTGCAGTGCCCCTGTCCTTTTAACCTTTTTTCCATGTACAAAGTGATTTTTGAGGAGTTGCAATATTTATATTGCAAGGTAACTTCTTATCTATTGGCGGTCATAGTGAAAACCTTTAGAGCAGTGATGGTGAACATTTTTGAGCCCGAGTGCCCAAACCGCAATGCAAACCAACTTTTTTTTGTGAGGGCTGCAGTGTGTGTGATTATGAGGGCTGCAGTGTGTGTAATTGTGAGGGGTTCAGTGTGTGGTTTTGAGGGGTGGAGTGTGTGTGATTTTGAGGGGGTCTAGTGTGTGTGGTTGAGAGGGGTGCAGTGTGTGTAGTATTAGAGAGACTTTGAAGTTTAGGATTGGAGCTGAGTGTTGCAGTGTCTGAGAGGGGAGCATCTTTTTAATTTTATTATATATATTTTTTCATATTTTTATTTAATCATTTTTAGTGTTTTCTCCCTCCCTGTTTCTTTCCTGCTTCCAGGGAGGTGGGCAGCTTTTTTTCTGGTGGTTCGGTGGCACTGTATACCCTGGTGGTCCCATGGCCCTCTAGGTAGGGGGTCTTAATCTTCACTTTTGCGGCTCCGCCTTGTGATTGCACTTCCTGCGAGTCCAGGCACCACGTGGAATTGAGCGTTGCCATGATAACCACGGAAACGCTTTGAAAGCTGGGACTCGGCGGTAGATGTAGAGGAGAAGGCTGAGAGCCTCCTTCCACCCTTCCTGCTGCACAGCTCTGCAAAGACCCTCACTGGGTCTGTGTGTATGTAAGGGGCCTAAGCTCACTGGGTCCCTTACAAGTGAAATCGTTTGGCAGCATATTTTTTCGGTGTGGGGGTAGTTGGGTGGCAATTGCCCCGTTGCCCCCCCCATCCCCCGGATCCACCACTCCATCCCACCCACCTATGGCTGCATGCCCACAGAGAGGGCTCAGCATGCCAACTGTGGCACGTGTACCATAGGTTCGCCATCACTGCTCTAGAGCCATTTCTGTGGCACAGACCAAGTAAACTTAGTCATGTGATGTGGAAGTCCCATAGGTAAGCATTGATTCAATGCTTTCCTTTTGGAATGACTGAATGAGCGCACAGCATGCCCGTGCATGCGCATTAGGTCCCAGTGCTCCTCTATGAGATGCATTAGATCAGTCCATCATGGAGGAGGTCCGCTATAGTGTTCCTTTAAAGGTAGCTAGTTAGCGAAAGCAGACCAGCAGTCTGTAAGGTCAGAGTTCTCTACTAGAGGTGCTAATGGCTGCAACAATGCCAGAGCAAAATTGTGGCCATAGGAGGTACTGCACTAGAGTGCATATGCCTGGAAATCTGAGGAATTCTCTGTACCACATTAAAACCTTGTGTAATTAGTGTCAATGGATCTTGAAGAAACATGTCCTCATGGAAGCTAAATTCTTCTTTGCCAAGAGTTGCCTCACTGTCATAATATATGAAAGGGAATCCAAACACACCGACCCTAAATTCACAACAGAAGGTACTTTAATTCATATTACTGGACCATAGAATGGCCAGGTTTAAGGTAAGAATCAGAGAGATAAATAAGGTCAATTGTAGAAGAAATTAGAGTAAACGTTAGATAAGCTGAATTTCAGGAATATAGAGAAAGAATAAATGATAATCATGTCAAGGTAATTAACAGGGAATCAGAAGTACTTACAAAGGTTCCATTGGGCTAAACAAGAACCAAAACAAGATGATTAGAACAAGAGAGGTCAGGATTTAAATACCCATGGTTCTATCAGTCATAGAGGAGCGCTAGAAGACATGGGGCCTGTGGATTGCTGATTTGGTGTCATTCGCTATTTCATTTCACTTTTTCATCTTCTCCTCGCAGTCTCTACCCCCAGCAACACATATGTTCATCAAAAAAGCCATCTTGAACTTTCCAAGGACCTTTGCTGTTATAAGGACTTCAGTTGTGTCCTAAATGGCTAATACTGCTTGATGGGATCCGTGAAAGACAGATGGCAGATTTACAAAACTGTCATTTCTTTTAATAAAATAATAAATGACTGTTATGATGCCTTAATCCAACTAAACAATAAAAAAGATAAAAAAACAAAAAAAAAAACAAGAAGCAAATGAAACATGCAAATGGTTAGTGAAATTGTAGGCAATGTTATGGGATGTAAATACTGAGTTATCAATCTGCTAGCTATGAATTATAATTGTGTTTAATGCTGTTTCTTAGAAGTTTCAGTTGCTGGTTTTCGATTTTTTCATTAAAGGGAACTTCACTTACTTAGAGATCTTAGGGCTTGATTTTCTTAAGAAACAACAGGAGAAATTAGTTAATAAATACATTTGAGTTAATATAAAGTAACACAAGGTAATATACCTTTGGTTTTGGTTTCAAAATGTGTTACTTTATATTAACTCAAATGAATATATTAACTAATTTCTTCTGTTGTTTCTTAAGAAAGGATGACACCACATTAAGCATATTTTTTGGGGGTGTTTTCTCACAACTATTAGGAAATAGATATTTATGTAAAAAGAATAAAACACTTTGAACTTGCCTTCAATCATGTTACGGTACATTTCTTACCATGTCCCTTTCTATTAACATAACTTCTTCTAAGGGGGTAATTTCCTCTTAGCTCAGTCGTTTTCAGTGACCTGAATAAAATGAGGTCAAGTAAGGAGTTTGACGAACCAAATCTCAGCTTCTAAAATCAATAATGGCCACCTCGTTTTCCTGCAAAGGTCATAAACGCACAAAATGTTTTTAAAGAATAGGTTATTAGGCTAGAACTTTCAGAGAACATTGAACATTCACTGTTACTAGCTAAAAACACTCATATTATCATATTATAGTGGTTGTGTTCCACTTGGTTTTTATAGTTAGAATAGGTGGTGTGATGTGTGTCTGTGTCTGAGATGTATTTTTTGTTTAGGTGATAGGATCTGATTTGGTTTGGTTGTTTGTCAGTGATATATTTTTTTACTTTTATATGTTTCTTATCCATTTCCACTTTTTCAATGTTATTCTTGATAAGAATAGAATAGAGTTTTGTTTAAAAACTTGTGTCTCAGTGAAGGGTAACATTTTTTATTTAAGATTACCGTCTCCATGAGACCAAACCTGCATATTTCCAAGTACATTTTGGTCACCTGCGACGTACTATCACTGTACACAATCTTCCCGCATGACCAAGGCTGAGCAGCATTCAAATTTAAAAAAAAAACTATAAACAGAATCCCCACAGAACAATTGCTGTTATTATACAATGAATTTGCATTACTTTAACTAATAACTATTTTTAGTTTTTAGATTCTTTTTTTGTATACAAAAACAAGGAACAGCCATGGGAACCAGGTTTGTCCCCAGCTATGCTAACTTCTTTATGGCAGAATGGGAGTCAACAGCCATTTGGGGAGGCTACGAGTGGCGAGCAAACATAGTGACCTATTTTAGATACATCGATGATTTATTTTTTATATGGGAAGTGTCAGAAGACTCTCTAAACCTGTTTTTAAATGATCTTACCAATAACAATGGTATAACTTTAACTTCGGAATATAGCAGAAACTCCATTACCTTTTTAGATCTACAAATTTTTATTCACAATGACGAAATCAATACCAATTTTTTTTTTTTTTAAAGTATGCTCGAATAATGCAATAGACAAACCCAGTTGCCATTACAAACCCTGGCTTCAAGGAATTTCAAAAAGTCAGTTTTTGTGACTTTTATAGAGTAATGATAAACCTTTTTCATTGCCAATAATTTTTTATTTTAACAACAATAGTTATGTTGTGAAAAGAATCATTAATAGACACTGGCATATATTAAAACAGGATGAAATTTTAAAAGGAATTATCCCTGATAGACCTATAGTGGTATTCAGGGGTGCACCTAGTTTTAAATCTATTTTAAATAAAAATTACACCAGGGAGTATCCAGTGAATAATCCATCTTTCTTATCAAAACCTAAATAATTTTTAAATGCAACAAATGTACTGTCTGTAAAAATACAGACTGCATCATAAAATCAAAAACTACGCACTTTATATCCAATAATACTGGAAAATCTACTCAATAAAAGATTTATCAGTTGGACCACAAAAGAACATCATATACTTATTGGAGTGCCCCTATGGTCTCCAATATGTAGATATGACCACAAGATATTTAAAGATAAGATTAGCTGAACAGTGTTGAAATATCACAAGGGGATACGAAAAACATTTTATTATACACAACAGAAATCCAAAACTTTTAAAATACATAAGCATCCAAAAATCCAATATCCCTTGGAGGGGTGGCGATATCAAAGGAATTTTAGGGAGCAAAGAAATGGAATGGATATTCAATTTAAAACCCAGAAGGTCTCATTGTAGACTTTGATCTTTTTAACTTTTTATAATTTCTTTAAAAAAATGTTTTTGTTTGTTTTGTTTTTTAAAAATATTTTTAATTTTTTTTTATTATTTATTATTTTTATTATATATATTTTTTTTCTCAGCTTTGTTTCTCTCTCTTTATACCCCTATATTCCCATATCTAACCTATCTTTATATGTAAAGAATATGGAAGAAAGCAAGTAAGAAAGAAAAATAATTTTAATAAATGTATAAACTTACTCTTTGATTATCTATCAATATTAATTTTAATATGTATAATTACTTTTATTTTTACTTTTTTATTTTGTATTACCATTATATTTATTTTTTACACATCAATTCATTTTTTACTCATCAATTCATTATTTATCTATTTTTATCAATTTGTACCTGAAAAATAATTTTTACCTCTATATTTTGTATTACCACTATTTTTTATTTTTTAATTTTTTATTTATTCTCTTAGTTATCACTTTTATTTATTATTATTTTTTTAATGTATATTATTTTTTAGTGTTACTACTATTGCCATCTTTATCGTCATTTCTATTCCTATTTTCATTTTTATTATTATTTTTTCTTGTTTTTTTCATATATCTTTATAATTTTTATCTTCTAATTTATACAAATTTTGTTTCCTATTTTCATTTTTTTACATTTATTATGTTAATTTAATTTTTATTTTTATCTTTATTCATGTTTTTTTACCATTATATATTTTTTTTATAGTTTTTATATTTAATTATGCTATCAATTCTATTTCTCCCATTGAATATCCATTATCCACTCCCTTCATTTTATTCTATGATTTCTTCCTATTTCTTTACGCTTTCGTGCAGCTCATCATTACTCCCAGACAGGGCCGTCTTTAATATTGAATAGAGTGTATGTGTGCATGTAGGGGTGTATTTGTATGTACTGTTACCATTGGAATGCAGTGGTGTACTTGTGTGTAGTGTTTGCGTTTGAATGCAGTAATGTGTGATTGTCTGTAGTGTTGGCTTTTAAATGCAGGTGTACTTTTGTGTGTAGAGTTGGTGTTTGTTTATAATTTTAGCGTTTTAATAGAGGAATGTGTTTGTATTTGCATGCAGGGGGTTGTTTGGATGTAGTGTTGTGTACATTTGTGTATAGTATTGGTGGTTCAGCAAACTGGTGTGTTTGTATGTAATGTTTGTGTTTGCAGGGCTCTGTTTGCATGTTGTGTGATTTCTATAACACATATACACATACACATTAACACGCAGATACACACATAGGCACACTGGCACATACACACACACACTCAGATACACACCCTTTGACACACAGATACAAGCACTTTGATACACACACACACTGGCACATCCACACACAGAGGTACACACACACACTGACACAGGTATGTACACACACACTCAGATACACACATACATAAAGGTATAAATGCAGGGGTGTATATGTGTACAGTGCTAGAGATGGAGTGTATTTGTGTTGGCATTAAAATGCTGGGATGTATGCATTACCACACACTCAGATGCACACTTACACACACTGACACATACATACATACACACATACACACACACACACACACACACACACACAGGTACACATACACACTGACACACAAGTACACATACACAGGTATACATACCCAGAGAAACACTGACACACAGACAAACACAGCCAGATACAAACACTGACACAAACACAGCCAAATACACACACTGACACAAACACAGCCAGATACACACAAGGACATAAACACAGCCAGATACACACACACATATATGTGTACATTTACATATTTTAATCTCTGCCTTCTAACAGCTCTTGGACAGCAACTCCCAGCAACCTTGGCCATAATAATGTCTCAACTCTGTTCTTACATACCCTGGTCCAGAATTTGGCAAAAGTGACATTTGAAAATGGTATACAGCCTTTGATAACACTTGATGCAATAATATGTTAAAATAAATACTTTTAAAATTTATATTTAATAGGGAACTGTCAGGTTCTTCTAGGATTTTTAACATGTACTTATTCCCTGTGTGTTACATTACAAACACCAACACTTGAATAAAAGTGATATCAGAAATAAGCAAAACAAAAAAACAAAACATATTTAGCCACCCTCCTGTCTCCTTACCTTTTGGGTACAGAAAGGTGGCTTCCCTGGGGTCCAGTGAGAGCTTGTTGGCCCAGGCTGATGGGAGTCTGCCATCAGCTTTCTCAGTCCCTCTCCCCACAATGCTTGCATCCTCCTCCGTGTGGTGTGTGCCTCCACCCCAGCGGCACTGAGGAGGAAGTGATCTGACCTCACTGCCTCCCAGCATGCCACAGAGAAGAAAAGGGATCACAGTGCAGTGTGTGAGGGGCTAGCTGTGTGTTTGTATTCAGCCAACCCCCATATTACAAGGGCCCGGTCCAGAGCAGTATTAAAGGGCTGTGGCCCCTGATTACCTCAGGTGCTGCAGGGGGCCCATGGGGCAGCTGCCTTAGGGCCCCCAGGAGCTGCCCCTTTTGCCCCTCCTTAAAGACGGCCCTGCTCCCAGAGGGATATTTTCCTGTATCAATCCTGTCCCACACATCGCTGAGGATAACTCCCCCATAAGGTGCCTGTGGGAGACTTGCGCAGGCGCTCCATGATCCCGAGGCGATATGACTGTTTCATACTGCACTATGCGCATCTTACTAATTAAATCACTTTGGCCCTCCTCGTTTCCCTGCAGATGCATATTAATGCATGCGTACTATAGGATGTCAGTACGAATGCGTTAGTCTTCTCCTCCCAGGCACTATAGCGCGAGTCCTGTGACGTGGAAGTAGATTCGCGTGTCACGTGACTCAATTCTTTTGTTTTTTTCCTTATGTTCAATACCTCTTTTTCATGTTTATATATAAGGAACACACCCCTTATATTAACTCTTGCTATACATATAATAGAATGATGTTTTTAACATTTTTATATCAATCTGTATAGTCCCATTGAAATTACATCATTTTGGCACCAAAATTAAAAAAATACCGGTCTGTTTATCCCTCTATAAACCTTTGTATGTTAGACTCACTATTTATTTCAACTTGATAAAGCCTTTGAGAGGTGAAACGCGTTGTAGAATATTTTTTATTTGTTTTATTAATAATGGATTATTGGCTATTACAATACTACATTTGTGCCATACTCCTTTTTTTAAATCTATTTTTATCTATTTATCAACTGCCTTACATCCAGGCCATCGACTCCAGCAAGAATCTCACCAGGAATCCAGGGTGGATTCTTACAAAGTACCCCATGTAAGACATCTATCTCTATCAAGATTTGGCTATTCCCATACCAGTGATATTTGATTGCAACTTTATTTTAGTTGGATTTTTTTTATTGTGGACTTTTTTTTATATTTATTATTCTTATATATTCCTTTTTAGTATATACTTTTAAAATTTATTTTATTCCATTACTGGCGCTACCTTCATTTTAGTCTATTCTCTGTTTCCATTACTGTGTAGGGTTTACAAGGAAACACTATTCCCTTAGGTGTGCTGCCTCTATTTATAACCCTTTGTGGTTTTTACTAGCACTGATCCTCTGTTTTTTCCTATGTACCAGAATGGGATATACACGTAACAAAATGGGATATACACATACCAGAATGGGATGTACATGTACCAGAATAGGATAAACACTTACCAGAATGGGAAATACACATACCAGAAAAGGATATACACGTATCAGAATAGGATATATACATACCAGAATAAGATATACACATACCAGAATGGGATATACACGTAGCAGAATGAGATATACATGTACCAGAATGGGATATACACATAACTCCATTAAGACCAAACACCGACCACCCCCTGGCTTGTTAAGTGCAAAGGAATAAATTAATGTAAAAGGATACAATACCTTGCAATCCTCAAGGTAAACTGTATCACTGCCTGCTCCGCTCTCAGACAAGCTAGGAGAGCACTCTTCAGGAGAAAGACACCATCGGCTAAGGGGAGTATTCGCTCCATTAGAGCCAAGGGGAGCATTCGTCGGTGTTTACACAGATACCCCTGAAAGTTGCCCCTTTTACTCTGGAACTGTTTTTGTCTACAACATTGTGGCCATCTGTTCAGAACTTTACACCCATGGTGATTCCCTTCCACTAAACGGATCTGTGTGCTATTTGGACAACTTGGGTGCTCAGATTAGGGCTATCTGGGGATATCATACATGTGGGGTTCCTATGTACTTTGAGGGTACTTTTTGAAGGTTTTTGTGTATTTTCTGTATTGCTCCCTGTAACTGAGAGATAATTAAGTTACCAGTCATTGACATACTTATCTCCAAGATACAGGGACGCCTTGGAGGTGTTTGTGTGACTTTGGATGGAGACCCCATGCTGGGGGTCTGTGTATAAATTGAGTGTGCTTTGCCTGAATAAACCAGATTACTCCCACAACTATGTCTCGTCTAGTTACTGGGGGGGAAAGAACTACAATCACACACTGTTCCAGTCTGGCTGAGAGGAGAATTATAATATAAACAAGACAAACAGTGAACAGGATAAATAATGGGAGAAGGAGAGAACGCAGTGTTCCTACTTGTGTCTATCCTACCCCAAATATCCTGTGCACCAATGAGAGACTCCAGGGGTCTCTCGGGGCATAACCCTAGATAGATTAGATAAGAAAAAAAGAGAAAACTGTACTAGGGTTCACCTAAGGTGAAACCAATGTACAACCTGGAAATAACAGTAACAGTCCTTAGTTACAATTTTATAACATGACAGGCGGCTTCATATTTGCCTAAGTCTCTCTTTACTAGAACTCCACAGCAGCACATTAACATCGAGAGAAAACAACCAATCAGAAAAAAGTAAGGAATAATAAAAGTCCCCTCCTAACTGTTATGGTTACCCCCAGGCTAGCTGGAAGCTGGACCGCTTGGATGATCTGGATCCTGGTGTGGAGAGAGAGAGAAGCCGCTTCGACTAGACGACCAAAAGAATCCTGTAAATGTAGAACAATCCCACTAGCTATGGTACAGCTAGAATACTCTTTCCCCCACAAAATGAGTCGAGGCTGCGATTTGAAAGTCAAACAAGAACTGCTTTTAATGGCACACAGGGATCGGTATTTATGCAAAATCTCAGGTCCAGGGACAACCCCCTCAAGACCTGATGGGATACAGGAATAATACAAGGGATCAACCAATAAGAATGAAATGCTTTGTTTGAATTTGTTAGCGCCCAGCTTGGAGATAGTTAACCCAACGGCTATGCCAATACAATTATCTCCAAGCGCCAAAAATACTACGTTTTTATTACACATCAAAAACAGGTTAAAAATATATAACTTCAACATTTTCAGCTATACTTCTGGACTTCCACAATTCATTCGGTAGCCCAGGTCTGGGTGCAATATTTCACCGAATAGCGCCTCAAACCCACGAACCATATGCTCGGTTTCTTCGTTGCAAAGTCCGTTCGCATATTTGGTCCTGAGCTTGATATGGCGGCCATGTTTTTGAGTGAATCAATAGGCAGCGGGACCTTGGCATCAAACTTGTGGAACGAGTAACGGCCAGAGTTGTGCACGAATCCCCGCTCTCTGGCTGGATATTTCAGCTGTTCGGGAGACGAACGTCGACCGCCGTGAGGGGGTACTTAACCTGCGGTTAACCGCAACACCCAACATTCTAATTGAAGCCACACGCCAGACTGTAGGTGGTCCCCGTTTGTGCCCCTTTCGGTAGTTAGACCATCAGGAGATAAGGTACGAACGAGAATGCCCAGAGGCCGTCAATTAACCTGCGGTTAACCACAGACCGCAACTTTCTGGGCGATCAAGTGGTAACACACTCCCCTCGCAGGGTGGACGGTTGTTCAGTTGTTTGAAAGGTGACCAGGGTTAAGTGGCGGCACACGCCAGGGACCGGGTGGTCTGTTATTTGTTTAACGAATCGGTGTAAGTAATCGGTTCGTGAGTTGGGTACAGGATTCAAGTACCGAAGCAATATTATAGCAACGAAACAACACAATGCTTGTCTGTAATGGGTTTGTGAAACCAACCAACTACTTCCTCTTTCTTTGCTGCTCCACATCAAGCAGAGGTCAGAGTACCACTGCCATAGGGGTGACTGTAGGATTTATCTATTTTTTTATATTATGTACCTTTTCTATACTGTTTGTATTATTTGTTTTGCTGTATTTGTTGCATGGGCTGTATTCCCTCTTTTATAGGGGGCCAGGTGGTTATTTTCCCACTGTTTTCCTCCCTCTTCCCCCCTTTCTATCCAAGGTTTTCCCATGGACTTTTCCCTCCCACGGTCACTGGGGATGCGATCGGTTAGCCGCAACCCATTTTCTTAACCGCCAGGGTCACGTCTCCGGCTGTCCCATGTGTAAGCTCCCACTTGCCGGCATCGTGCCGCCGTGCGAGATCTGTCTCCTCCGACCCTTTCTCTCTTCCACGTGCCTCCAAGCTGCAGGAATCCAACGGGATCATGGTCCGCGGGCGGCGTGGGCGGAGAGGGGAGTGCGGAACTGCCACGTGGGAGCGTGGGATACCTGGGGGGATTAGTTAAAAGCATGCTAGGTCCATAGTATTCCCACCATAGTTGTATGTTGCAGTGTCTCAAACTATGAATGATATAAATTTTACATTCACTCTAACTAAGTTAAAGGCCCCATGCAAGGGGTACCCAGCGCCCCTGACATTTGGGCCTTCCCTTGCATGCCATCCTTTCATTTATTATACTCCATATATGCCTATGTTATATGCCTGTTGTTATTTGTGCCTATTGCTACAGATTGGCACCTCAGTACTGCCCATCCCAGGGGTCTGGCCTGCCCTTAACTGTGCTCACTATTGGCCTGCTTTGTCTGTGCCCACTGATTGGCCTGCTTTGTCTGTGCCCACTGATTGGCCTGCTTTGTCTGTGCCCTCTTGATTGGCCTGCTTTTGTCTGTGCTTCTTGATTTGGCCTGCGCTGTCTGTGCTATTACCTCTGGATGCCCCAGCCTGGATATTTTCATACATACGCTTGTGTCTTGCATGCGCTACCCAGCTTGCCTCTGCCACTATATTAGGGTGCTGCCCCAGTTATTCTGCTGGTGACACTTGTCCTCTGTGTCTCCTAGGTGTCACATTACTTATGACCCCCTTTATGGAGCCCTCTACACAAGAGCAGAGCTTGCAGATGATGATCAATGCGGCAGTGTCCGCCTCTGTGGAAAAAGCCCTGGCCAGGGCCCTCCCGCAAGCGCCGCATGATTGGGGCTCTAGAGGAACTCCGCACACAGCAGATGACTCAGCTTAGTCAGACTCTCCAAGGAGAAATCAGGCAAGGGCGCACAAGCGCTATTGGAAGAGTGAAGGCCGTGAACCACACTCCCAGAAGGGTAAGGCCCTGGCGAAGCGACAAGGGCCGGTTGTATCGGACTCTCCTGCCTGGCATAGGTGCCTCTCAGATGAAGGGGAGGAGGACACCATACCCTCCATCCATGGCTGTTCTGGGTGGGGGGCGGTATGATGAGGGTTGGAGCGAAGATGACATGGACGGTCCCATGTGGCCCTGTGATTCGGGGGAAGTTTCCACGCAATGGGCGCCTGCTTCCCTACTAAACGACGATGTCTTTCTGGACACTATGGGCGAACCTCTGTTTGACCCTCGATCCATCAGACACCCCAGATCTTCTTACAGACCAACTGGCAAAGTTCGTGCATTACTGGGACTGCACTACTCTGGATGGGAAGTGCGCAGGAGATTACGGGCGGAATGCCCCATACCCGTACTGCCTGATAAGGTCACACTGAACCTGGAATTTGACCCCATGGTCTCCACATACATGACGCGTACCAGGCGTGAACCTAAGAAAGGCGTTGAGCGCAGCCTCCGACTGGCACAGGATAAACTGCTGGACATGCTGGGCCCTCTGGACAGGTTTCTCACACTCGCAGACAAGGCTTTTTCACAGGGTGCTACCCTGGACCCAGCTTCAATACGGGACTGGGCTCTGCGCTCTATTCATCAGCTGAGCAATACAAACATTGCGCACTGCACAGAACGGAGGAAGTCGTTCCTTTTTCGTATGGACGGCAAACTGTCAGAGTTAGGGTCGAAGGAACTGGGGCCCCTGGCCAAGAATCTCCTCTTCGGGGGAATTCTGGCCCCTGACGAAGGTGCACTACCTAAGCACCGAAACGCGCGTCCGGTTTTCTTTCTTTCTTTCTTTTTCACTTATTTTCACACTGGGCACTTTCACTATGTGCAGGCAACCAACATTCTAAGTATGGTTCTGCACATTAGCACTATGTAGTTTAATTTTCTTAACCTCCTTTCCAGTCCTAAACTGTCTTCTTATTAAGTAATCTTTGAAGGGGATACATTAATTAGTAGATATCTTTTGTAAATTGGCAAGGTCTGCCTTTCCAGAGAAAATGGAGGAACAGTCGGTATGAAGGGTCCACTGGCACTGAGAGATAGGCGTCCTTCAGGTCCAGATTAAATGATAGATACCACAGGTGGTGGTTCAACCTTGAAGAAGGAGAACCAAACCACCCTTTTGGTCTCAGTTCGGCTCCGTGGTGTTTCACCAAACTGTTAAAACCGGTGACGGCACGCCTCTGCTCCGAGGGTGTTCATTGTATCATCTACCTGGATGACCTACTGATCTTTTACAAAGAGCCATCCAGGCTGAGGTATCAGACGCGCTATGCGGTCTCCTTGTTCGAGGCGCTAGGTTTCGTGGTCAACAGGAAAAAATCGTCCCTCGCTCCATCCCAGTTGATCAAATTCTTGAGCTTAGAGATAGATGCCTGGGAGTGCCTCCTATGCCTTCCCCAGTCCAAGATCTCGACCATTTGGAAGGAAATCCGGAGGATCCGGCGTCATGATCGGATCCCACTGAGGATGCTGGAGCGTGTTGTGGGCCTCCTTTCTGCGTGGATCCACCCGGGCCCCCTTCACTACAGGGCCATGCAAGGCCTGAAGACCCATTTCCTCTGCAGTGGCAAGGCGATTTTCGAACCGACCCCAGATTTCGTCCTGGAGTCGAACGTGAGTCTCCACGGTTGGGGAGCCACCTGCGCAACGCACTCCACTGGAGGTCCATGGTCAGAAATGGAGATGGAGTTCCACATAAACTGCCTGGAACTGATCGCGGGCTCATTTGCGATCCGGAACTTGGCGAGTCATCTTTCAGATTGTTGCGTCCTTCTCAGGATGGACAACGTCTCGATGGTTCAGTACATCAACCGCCTGGGAGGGGAATGCTCCCAGATGCTTTCAGAAGTGATGAAAGAGATCTACAGTTTCTACTTCCAAAGCAACATCACTCTCCAGGCAAAATACCTCCCGGGAGTGTCGAACCTGACAGCGGACTGGTTCTCCAGACATTGGAGGGACGCCAGCAATTGGAGGCTCCTTCATTCTGTTTTCCTCAAGATTGCGGGCCAGAGGGGCCCATTCACAGTGGACCTTTTTGCTTCCAGGATGAATTTCCAGGTCCCTACCTACTTCAGTTGACTACCAGACCTGGCTTGCACCGCGGTGGATGACTTTCTTCAAGTATGGCCATCTCAGGGAGCTTATGCATTTCCTCCATTTGCTGTGATCTCCAGGGTCCTTCTACAGGTACAACATCAACGTGTATCCTTGGTATTGCTGACCCCCCTATGGCAGAGTCAGGCCTGGTTCCCGGAACTTTTGAATCTATCCCATCAGGATCCTCTCCTTCTGCCATCCACACGGACGCTCCTCTCATACTCTAAAAGCAGGGCTCGAGTCCTGCAGGAACGCATGGGAACGGCGTTCCTGCACTTTTTCCATAGCAGGAACGCCGTTCCCGTTACCTGTCCTGCAGGACCGGCCCTGGTCCCTGCACTGAGGGGCCGTCACATGCTGTGTTCCTTCTCCAGCTATAACTCTCGCGAGACCCGCGGCTGTTACCATGGCAACGCTCCGCACAGGCGAGTCTCGCGAGAGTTAGAGCTGGAGAGGGAACACTGCGTGTGATGGCCCCTCTGTGCAGCAGCTGGTTCCCTCCACCGGACCACCAGGCGATCTCCCCCCTCCCTGACAAGGTAAGAAGCAGGGAGGGGGGGATAAAATAAAATAAAAATATAGACACATAAAGTTAAAAAAAAAATGCTTTCCCCCCCCCCCACACATCATCCAGCACTCACACACCCATCATCCAGCACTCACACACACACACATCATCCAGCACACACACCCATCATCCAGCACACACACACCCATCATCCAGCACACACACACACATCATCCAGCACTCACACAAACACCCATCATCCAGCACTCACACACCCATCATCCAGCACTCATACACCCATCATCCAGCACTCACACACCCATCATCCAGCACTCACACACACACATCATCCAGCACTCACACACATCATCCAGCACTCCCACACAAACACCCATCATCCAGCACTCACACACATCATCCAGCACTCACACACACATCATCCAGCACTCACACAAACACCCATCATCCAGCACTCCCACACACACATCATCCAGCACACACACATCATCCAGCACACACACATCATCCCAGCGCACACACACACACACATCATCCAGCACACACACACATCATCCAGCACACACACCCACATCATCCAGCACTCACACACCCATCATCCAGCACACACACACACCCATCATTCAGCACTCACACACACATAATCCAGCACTCACACACCCATAATCCAGCACTCACACACACGTCATCCAGCGCGCACACACACCCATCATCCAGCACTCACACACACATCATCCAGCACACATACACATCATCCAGCACACATACACATCATCCAGCACTCACACACACATCATCCAGCACTCACACACACATCATCGAGCACACACACACATCATCCAGCACTCACACACACATAATCCAGCACACACACACACATAATCCAGCACACACACACACATCATCCAGCACACACACACACATCATCCAGCACACGCACAGACACACATCATCCAGCACACGCACACACATCATCCAGCACTCGCACACACATCATCCAGCACTCACACACACATAATCAGCACACACACACACACATCATCCAGCACACACACACACATCATCCAACACACACACACACACACATCATCCAACACACACACACACATCATCCAGCACACACACACACATCATCAGCACACACACACACACATCATCCAGCACTCCACACACCACGTCATCCAAGCGGCGCTGCAGCACACACTGCATTCATTATACACACTCTTCACTCACTACAAACACACTACATTCACTATACACCCTCTGCATTCACTATACACACTCTGCATTTATTATGCACATTCTGCACTCACTACACACTACATTCACTATACACACTCTGCATTCACTACAAACACACTGCATTCAGTGTACACACTCTGCACTCACTAAAACACACTGCATTCATTATACACACTCTGCATTCACTACAAACTACATTCATTATACACACCCTGCACTGCACTATATGCATAGGAGTGTAATTTTTTTTTAAAGGGGGGGGGGGGGAGGACGGCGGGAATCTTGGGTGAGTTCCCACACTTTTTTCCCCAGGACTTGACCCCTGTCTAAAAGCAATCCTCACCCTCTCGTGGTGGACGGCCACCTCCAATTAGTGGCCTGGACTCTTTTAGGGGAACTTGTTATGTCGAGGCATTATCGCAGTTGGCTAAAAACCTCCTCTGAGACTCCTGGGCTCCTGGAACTAGGAGATTCTACTTGTCAGCATGGAACTCTTGGTGTCGTTGGTGCCTGGTCCCTGTAGCCAGTGTTCTGAACTTCCTCTCGGACATGTTTGACCTGGGACTCTCATATCATTCAGTTAACGTGGCAAGGTTAGCTATTTCGGAAGATCACGTACCACTCCAACATTTCCCCATTGGTCAGGACCAGGGCCGCCATCAGGGGGTGACAACCATAATGGTTGTCACTGGCCCGGCGGCCCTGGGGGGCCCGGCTGCCCGGGCCCCACGTGTGGGGCCCATTGGGTAGCCCACACACTTAGGGCCACCCGATGGGCCCTATATCTTCAGGGGCCGGTCAGTGCTGTGGCCGTGATATAGCGCGACCGGACCCCTTTAAAAAAAAAAAAAAACAGCCGCAAGTGCTGCTGGGAGGGAAGTGGTCACTTCCTCCCAGCTCACTCTGCGCGGGAGGAGCGCGTGCGTGCCGGTGAAGAGGGAGCCGCGCCGACTCCCATCATCCCCAGCCACCCATTCCTTCAAAGAACAGGTAAGAGACAGGAGGGTGGCTGGGAAATGAGCTGTGTGTGTGTGTATGTCTGTCTGTCTCTATGTGTGTCTGTCTGTCTGTCTGTATGCATGTATGTATGTCTGTCTGTCTGCATGTATGTCTGTCTGTCTGTCTGCATGTATGTCTGTCTGTCTGTATGCATGTATGTATGTGTCTGTCTGTCTGTCTGTATATATGTATGCATGTATGTCTGTCTGTATGCATGTATGTCTGTCTGTCTCTGTCTGTCTGTCTGTATGCATGTATGTCTGTCTTTATGCATGTATGTCTGTCTGTCTCTGTCTGTCTGTCTGTATGCATGTATGTATGTGTCTGTCTATCTGTCTGTATATATGTATGCATGTATGTCTGTCTGTATGCATGTATGTCTGTCTGTCTCTGTCTGTCTGTATGCATGTATGTCTGTCTGTATGCATATATGTCTGTCTGTCTCTGTCTGTCTGTATGCATGTATGTCTGTCTGTATGCATGTATGTATGTGTCTGTCTGTCTGTCTCTGTGCATGTATGTCTGTCTGTCTGTCTGTATGCATGTCTGTCTGTATGCATGTATGTATGTGTCTGTATGCATGTCTGTCTGTATGCATGTATGTATGTGTCTGTCTGTCTGTCTGTCTGTATGCATGTATGTCTGTCTGTATGCATGTATGTATTTGTCTGTCTGTCTGTATGCATGTATGTCTGTCTGTATGCATGTATGTATGTGTCTGTCTGTCTGTATGCATGTATGTCTGTCTGTATCGGGTAGCCCACACACTTAGGGCCACCCGATGGGCCCTATATCTTCAGGGGCCCGGTCAGCGCTGTGGCCGTGATATAGCGCGACCGGACCCCTTTTAAAAAAAAAAAAAAAAAACAGCCGCAAGTGCTGCTGGGAGGGAAGTGGTCATTTCCTCCCAGCTCACTCCGCTCGGGAGGAGCACGCGTGCGCCGGTGAAGAGGGAGCCGCGCCGACTCCCATCATCCCCAGCCACCCATTCCTTCAAAGAACAAGTAAGAGACAGGAGGGTGGGAAATGAGGCTGGGAAATGAGCTGTGTGTGTGTGTATGTCTGTCTGTCTGTCTGTCTCTATGTGTGTCTGTCTGTCTGCATGTATGTATGTATGTCTGTCTGTCTGTCTGTATGCATGTATGTCTGTATGCATGTATGTATGTGTCTGTCTGTCTGTCTGTCTGTATGTCTATGTCTGTCTGTATGCATGTCTGTCTGTCTGTCTGTCTGTATATATGTATGCATGTATGTCTGTCTGTATGCATGTATGTCTGTCTGTCTCTGTCTGTCTGTATGCATGTATGTCTGTCTGTATGCATGTCTGTATGTGTCTGTCTGTCTGTCTGTATATATGTATGCATGTATGTCTGTCTGTATGCATGTATGTCTGTATGTCTCTGTCTGCCTGTCTGTATGCATGTATGTCTGTCTGTATGCATGTATGTATGTGTCTGTCTGTCTGTCTGTCTGTCTCTATGCATGTATGTCTGTCTATCTGTCTGTATGCATGTCTGTCTGTATGCATGTATGTCTGTCTGTCTGTATATATGTATGTGTATGTCTGTCTGTCTGTATGCATGCATGTCTGTCTGTCTGTATGTGCGTCTGTCTGTCTGTATGTCTGTCTGTATGCGTGTATGTCTGTCTGTCTGTATATATGTATGTGTGTCTGTCTGTATGCATGTATGTCTGTCTGTCTGTATGCATGTGCTTCTGTCTGTCTGTATGCATGTATGTCTGTATGTCTGTCTGTCTGTATGCATGTATGTATGTGTTTCTGTCTGTATGCATGTATGTGTTTCTGTCTGTATGCATGTCTGTCTGTCTGTATGCATGTCTGTCTGTCTGTATGCATGTATGTCTATGTCTGTCTGTCTGTATGCATGCATGTCTATGTATGTCTGTATTTCTGTTTGTCTGTCTGACTGTATGTCTGTGTATGTATGTCTGTCTGTATGCATGCATGTATGTCTATGGATATATGTCTGTATGCATGTATGTATATATGTATGTCTGTATGTCATTATATATGTATGTCTGTATGTCAGTATGAATGTATGTCTGCATATCATTATGAACGTATGTCTGTGTGTATGTGTGTATGGATATCTGTATGCATGTATGTCTGTCAGTATGTCTGTATATATGCATGTATGTCAGTCTGTATGTATGTATGTCTGTATGCCATTAGGAATGTATGTATGTATGCCATTATGAATGTATGTGTGTATGTATGGATGTCAGTGTATGTATGAATGTATGTGTGTGTGTATGTATGTATGTATGTGTCTTTATGTCCTCATGCATGTGTGTCTGTATGTATGTTAGTATGTGTCTGTCTGTCACTATGTATGCCTGTGTGTATGTCTCAGTATGTGTGTGTCAGTATGTATGCCTGTATGCGTGTATGTCTGTTTCAGTATGTGTGTCTGTTAGTATGTATCTGTGTCCTTTTGTATCAGTGTGTGTGTTTGTGTCTGTGTGTGTGTATTCCTGTGGGCGGTATTTGGAGGCGGTCTCTGTTGGCGGTTTTGGAGGTGGGCCCCCAGGGGCCCAGTCCCCGAGCTCAGTTAGGGGCACCAAAATTTCTGGAGGCGGCCCTGGTCAGGACCCGTTGGTTTGCAGACTTCTCTGGGGCATGAGACTATTGTGGCCTCCAATGCCTAAGTACTCCTCCCTCTGGGGCATAAGCACAATGTTTTCATTCCTCCAGGACTGGCTGGATAATCAGGACCTTTCCCTTTCGGCAGCTTTCGACTAAATTCGCTCTCCTACTTTGCCTAATTTCTTTCCGTTGGGTCTCTGACATTCGGGCTTTTGATGTTGACACTTTTTCTTTTTCTCTGGAGTGGTTTACCTTCACGGTGTCTAGACGTACTAAGTCGGACATCCTACGTTCAGCCGACTGGTCCCAAGAAGACACTTTCTGTCAATTTTATTTCAGACCAGCGGATCATGCTTCTTTTGCCTTGTTGTCAGAGCATTAAAAAAGCAAATATGAAGCCTCCTGTCATGTTATAAAATTGTAGATTATACTAGCTTTAGTGTAACTATAATCTTAATTTTATTAATGACAGGAGGCAAATATTTCCCTCCCAGTTTCACCCTACCCTTGTTCCTTTTTTTTAATTGTTTTATTTTACCGCCTTTGGTTTTCAGATTGTTCTGCAGGCTTATGATTAGGTATGTCACATGTTTATTGCCTTCCTGACGGGGTGAGATTTTATGGATATTGTACCGTCTGTAGTCGATTATAGGGGCTTCATGTTTTCACAGTACATTCCATTCACTAACCGGATCTTTTGACTCCGTTTAATGGTTCATCTACGGATCCACGTTCAAGGTCTTCTTCTGGATAAAGGTCTTCGGTTGACTTCGTTTTGACTTCTACTACTACTGCTATATGTATATGATTGTTTCTGTTCTTTGATTTTTGTTGCAGCTTGAAAGAGGAAGTAGTTGGTTAGGAGGGGACTTTTATTATTCCTTACTTTTTTCTGATTGGTTGTTTTCTCTCGATGTTAATGTGCTGCCGTGGAGTTCTAGTAAAGAGAGACTTAGGCAAATATTCACCTCCTGTCAATAATAAAATTAAGATTATAGTTACACTAAAGCTAGTATAATCTATAAAGAAATAATAAATCAAGTGAGCGATCTTATGATAAAATTTGAAAACACTTAAAAGGCAACTCCTATGTCTGAATGAGGTTAAGCTATTAGCAAAATATCAAACAATAGGCACAACCAAGTTACACTGATAATTAAAGATATATATTGTATAAAAGAAGGCTTTGTGGAAAATGGGCCAAATATGTATTAACGAGGATTATCGGTGTCTTGTTGTTGGCTCCTGGAATAAAGGCTAAATACCATATAACCAGTGGTAGTAGAAGTCTGAGGAGAAAGAGGAAGTAAATATTGTATTGCCTGTAAATGCAAGGCAAATATTAACTAGAACAGCCTTCAAAACTAACTAAACAGGCATAGGAGGATAGAAAAAAGAAAATACTACAATTAAATCAACATGATTCCAAACAAGTAAATAAATAAAAGGTGAAGTGCCCCCAAAAAACCTGCAGCCTGAGTTTTAGTGCAGAACTACATGCACCTTCGTCAGGGGAAAAGATCACCTAACAAAGGTTGCTTTTATAACAGAATATCCTACATGGGTATCATCAGTATGAGCCAATCGTATGAGTGCACGTCGAAAATTATAATGTAACTAGTATATAGTTAGATATTTTAAATATAGATAATATAACTAGCATCTAGTAAAGTACCATGGATAATATAACTAGTATCTAGTAAGGTACCATAAATACTATAACTAGCATCTAGTAAGGTATCATGGATACTATAACTAGTATTGTGACAGACCCATCTGTATGAACTAGAATTGCTGTGTTCGTCTGTTTTGCCGTTTGGTTAACCTATTGATCCCAATTAGAACATTGCGGTTAACCGAATACAGGGTGGTCGTCGTTCGTATGTCGACCACGAGGCGGCGACCATTTTAACTATGCGAAAGCCCAGCGGTGTTCGACGTTTATTCCATGGAACTAAAAACTGACACTTTTTCAACCGAACACCGCTGAAGCCGTTGACCTCCCCTTCTCAATCGACAAAAGTATACGAATACCGGCCGTTCGAGAGATTTAAAGGCACGAATGGACTTACCCCAGATAGCCTTCCCATGGAAGAGCTGTAATAGACTTTGACTCCATGGCGATTGAACTATGTGTGTGGGATCTGAGCGCTATTCGCATATAATATGCACTCAGATCCAGGCTATCTGGGGATGTGTTATATGAATGCAATACGTTCGACAGTTATAAAGTTATGTATTTGAATGTGTTTTGTGACTTGTATTTAAAATGGTGATTTGCCTCTGCTCTGGGAGATAATTGAATTACTTCTCAATTGTCTCCCGAGCAGAGGGGAGGAAACTGTGTTGCATGCTGGGAATATTGTGGGGATGTATGTCTGAAATGTCCCCATGTCCTTCTGTTATTCCAGTCTCCCATTTGGTCCCCTAGGGGAGTGTCCACCAAGTGGGAGACCTGCATAAATACGGGCAGGTAGCCCACAGTAAACTCAGTTCGTGTTTTACCCTCAGAGCGGAGCTTGGTCTCGTTATTGGGGGGATTTTATTACCGGCGACTAGAGACTGCTTATTGGGATTATTTGCCGCTTGGAAACTATTGCCGTTCGGCTGCTTTTGGCGATTCGTGTATTTGGAGCTCGTGAAGGGAAGGAGCTGTACCGGTACTGTTCGGGAGGTTGGAGTGTTCCCTGGCTGGCGGTTCGCATGGTTATACTGTATACGCTACCAGACCACATTATTGCGAACGGGGAGCATTCACTAAACGGCGGTTTGTGCATTTATTACTGGAGGTACCGTAACAAGTATCTAGTAAGGTACAATGCATAATATAACTAGTATCTAGTAAGGTACCATAGATAATATAACTAGCATCTAGTAAGGTACCATGGATAATATAACTAGAATCTAGTAAGGTACCATACATAATATAACTAGAATCTAGTAAGGTACCATCGATAAAATAACTGGTATCTAGTAAGGTTCCATATTTAATATAACTAGATTCTAGTAAGCTACCATATATAATATAACTAGTATCTAGCAAGGTACCATGGATAATATAACTAATGTATATTATATTACCATGGATAATATAACTAGTATCCAGCAAGGTACCATAGATTATGTAAGTAGTATCTAGTAAGGTACCATGGATAATATAACAAGTATCTAGTAAGATACCATGGATAATACAACTCGTATCTAGTAAGATACCAAAGATAATATAACTAGTATCTAGTAAGGTCCTATAGACAATATAACTAGTATCTAGTATAGTACCTTGGATAATAAAACTAGTATCTAGTAAGGTCCTATAGACAGTATAACTAGTATCTAGTATAGTACCTTGGATAATATAACTAGTATCTAGTAAGGTACCATAAATAATATAACTAACATCTAGTAAGGTACCATGGATATATAACTATTATTATTATAGTTTAAAACTGCACAAACTACCGAACATAGTCAATGTTCTTACCCTGGTGCTTGTTCCCCTTGTTCGTGGGGATGTTTCCACCAAACAGTGTCTTTCTAAGTGTTGTTGAACCGAACCATGAACTCAATGACCAAACACCGCTGCCTGTGTTCATGCGAACAAGATGGCCGCCACCTCATGGTCACCCAGACGAACACTTAGAACACTACGGTGGAAATTGCTACAAAGTATCAACTAGGCTTAACAAGCTCCAGGTTGGTCTCGGGTTCGTGCAGCTGTTCGGTTCCTTAACCACATAGTCCAAATACACAAACAGAGATGTTTACATCACATTTTACAGGGTCCATAGTCTGTGGGCAGAAGGCTGGCAAGCAGGCTCTTCAAGGAATTTGTGGCAAACTCACTTGGAAAGGGGAGTTCGTCACAGTTACTATAACAATTTTACGATTTATACCTGTAGTTTGTCACTGCAAGTTTCTATGCATGCAGTTATTTTCATTGTAAGTTTCAGGGAATGTATTCAATCAGTAGTTCAGTTATTAATATTTTGGATTATGAGTTCGATAATCTGCGGATCCTGGTTGGTCCACAGATTATCGCTATTAACGTCTAAGGACCTTTAATGGAACTCATGGGTTCCCAACACCAAACAATGCTGCCTCTCCACTTGGAATTCTCTGAGTAGTTGGTGTTTGGAGAGGACACCTGTTTCTATCATCCTGAACTATCTGTCCCATCTCTTTGTGCCGGTCGTACATTTCGTTCTATCAACAGGACTATGGTGCACAGAACTATGTTGGTGGCTCACTTTCCCCTTGAAGGCATCGGGGTGGGTCAGTGCCCTCTGGTTTGTCACCCTTTGAGAGCTATTAATCGTCTAGGTCCCCTGCGTCTAACTATCCCGACCTCTGGGGCATGAACTGCGTTTTCTACGGTCTTGACAGTGCAGATTTGTCCCTTTGACAGTTTTTGCTATTATTATAGAGAAAGCTATTCTAATTTACTTTCAATGCATTTCGGACTTTATTGTCTCCTTTTCTATATCGCACCTTACTAAATCATACTCTACGTCCACTTTTTTCCCCCCCTTTCTTTCAGACAGTCACTCGGTTGAGCGTCGTTAATACACTTTTATGATATGCCGAGGTTACCACGTCTTTGTCTTCGGGCCAGCTTGTGGTTTCTTACATTGAGCCCCACAACCTGGCTTGTTTTACTATTTCTGGCTATATTGTTATTACTGAAACCAAGAGGGCTGTACTCGACTGAACATGCATACATCATAGGGTGCTACTGGGGCCAATTCATACAACATACAAACTACAAAACCCAGCACACTTGCTCATTCACTAAACAGCAATTTCAAGTCTACCAGAATGTAACAGTTTTTAAATTATTTAAAAACTATTACATACTGGTAGACTTGAAAATGCTGGTAGACTTTAAAAACTATTACATACTGGTAGACTTGAAAATGCTGTTTAGTTAATGAGTGAGTGCGCTGGGGATTGTATTGTGTATATTATATTGTTATTACTGTCGCTACAAAGAAAGAGGAGGAGCTTAGACTGCCAGGGCCTTTTGTAGCATGTCTAGCTGTGTTTTGATTGGTGGTTCTGTTTATGATCTGTGCAGCAGGGGCAGCAAAGAAAGAGGAGAGGCTTAGACTGGCAGGGCCATTTATGGAATGTGTAGCTGTGTTTTGATTGGTTGTTCTGCTTATAATCTGTGCAGCAGGGGCAGCAAAGAAAAAGGAGGAGCTTAGACTGGCAGGACCTTTTATGAAATGTCTAGCTGTTTTTTTGATTGGTTGTTCTGTTTATGATCTGTTCTGCTGGAGTTTTCAGTAAATATAGTTATGAAAAATATTTGCCTCCTGTCATTACTAAAATTAAGATTGAAGGTACACTACGTTGGCATAGTCTAGAATTATGTCTAGAATTATGATATAATGACAGTTTATTTGTAATGATGGACAGAATCAATGTATATCTAGACAATATCAATGTGAATTAATATCATTATGTCCCTGCTTTAAAACATGTGCTTTACCCTTTAATTTCTATGTGACAATTGTTCAATATAAGGGAAACCTCATAGTCCTGATCTAGCCCTAAGGATTGAGCCCTTATCAGTTCTCCAAAAGACAGGAAAAATTCCATTGCAGTAAAAATGAACATGAAAAAATATTGTCAATCAATTTTTATTGAGGAGTAAGTGCATCAGATAACATTTGGACATTGGTTACAGAATCAAATAATGACATTAAATATCACATTGGTAGATACAGACAGACAACTATTGCACCTCAATGTTACATAACAGTGAAGTAAGTGTCACTGGGAGAGAGATCTAGCCATTTTTTATTTTTATGGGAAGAAATGGTTAGTGTTGACATTTGCCTCTGAAAAAGGAGCTTGTGAAATAGAAAAAAGGTAAACTTAGAACCAAAAGTAACCTTATGGGGAACATTTCCACAATTGTGAACATTTGTAAAACATTTCATTTACCAGAGCAGGATACCCCCAAAAAATGTTGTAACGTTCTGTGCTTGATGTTGCCTGCTAAATATTTTCTCTGATTTTGGATTTAAAAGTAAAACCATAAAATGAAAAGTACACACAACCAAACTGTTTTGTTAATGAGTAATGTGTGCTTGTCATGCTTAACATGACCTGGTGTCACTTTTAGAAAGCGTCAGTTATCATACAGACACTGTGTTAGCCGTAGGAAAGGTAAGGTAAGGTAATCATTTAAATAACTCCACCTTTCTGGATTTTACTGCTATGCCATTGGCACAATATTGGCATAGCGGTAAAGATTGCATGGAAGTATGCCAAGAGAGGAAAGCCTCTGTCCCACCCCAAATCGCACAGCTCTTAGTACATGCATGCAAATGAAAAATTAGGATGAGAGTTTGTTTATTCCAGGACACTGTGTTTGGATAAGCCCTGTGGAGTAGAATAAAGGCCAGTGTATCTTTCTTTGTAAATAAGCGCAGGCGATTACCAGTCCCTTTGCAAATGGGAATCTAAGATAAAATATGGATGAATCTAAAATAACTTAGAGCTTTAAGAAGATGTATTTTTTTCTTGCAGTTGCTGTAACCATGTTGACTCCACTAGAATGACTTCATTGCACAGCTTCATGTCTGCGACAGTTGTTTGAACAATGTAATTCCGTGTAAGACAGTTTGTCATCGTGGTACCAGCAGTTGGCTCTCTGGAGTCTTTCCATCACCTCACCTAAAGTGTGAAAGGCAGCTGTATATTT
Source organism: Pelobates cultripes (assembly GCA_933207985.1). Lineage (NCBI taxonomy): Eukaryota > Metazoa > Chordata > Amphibia > Anura > Pelobatidae > Pelobates > Pelobates cultripes. Next base: position 95,421,037 of record OW240924.1, on the reverse strand, counting down.
GTGATCTCTGGCATGCCGAGCACTGGAGAGGAAACATTGTAAATTCTCTCTGGGCCCTTTAAACTAATCTACAAGCTGGGCTGGGTATGATGTAATTAGTTACATCATCTTCTGGATACATATAGAACCTATCAAATGCAGTGCTAGTATACAACAAATGACCTCGAGTTCTAGGCGTATTCTGCTCCACCTGAAATGTCTACATTTAAAACTCTTTATAAATAACATTCACTGATTACATTGTTTGTTCTCTGATTGGAGACATGAACACCAAATGCTTTTCTATAACAGGTCGTAAGGAATTTCAAGACATAAATCACAAGCCGCCATATGTTTTGCCAAAAGTTGATTAAGATTATGTTTTGTGCTTATTTTTTGTAATGCAATTTAACGGCACAGCTTGTTGATTCCTGAAATACTACCGGTATGTTGCTAAGTTCTTCTCTTTAGTTAACTTCTTAAAGGACCACTATATTGCCAGGAAAACATACTCGTTTTCCTGGCACTAGAGTGCCCTGAGGGTGCCCCCACCCTCAGGGTCCTCCTCCTGCCGGGCTGGATGGAGAGGAAGGGGTTAAACTTACCTTTTTTTTCCAGCACCGGGCGGGGAGCTCTCCTCCTGCTCTCCTCCCTCTTCTCCGACTCTTCGGTTGAATGCGCACGCGCGGCAGGAGCCTCGCGCGCATTCAGCCAATCCATAGGAAAGCTCAGTGCTTTCCTATGGACTGCTATGTTTATAAAAAAAAGGGTTAACCCTAGCTGGACCAGGCACCCAGACCACTTCATTAACCTGAAGTGGTCTGGGTGCCAATAGTGGTCCTTAAAAGAAAAAGATCTTCCTCTATAATTTCTACTAGGTCGGTAGAGTAAGATGCACAAGCTCCAGAAATGATCCTCTCATCAGGATGGACAAAAAATAATTTGCAGTCTGTATTACAACAATAATCAGCCATGGCTCTGAGGGTTTCTGTTCTATAACTGTGCCATAACCAGCCCTATCACAGGAAGATTCAAAGTGAAAATGAAAAATTCAATGGTAAAAGTTGTTGCAAGAATGGATATTAGAAAATAGCACCTAATCATAGACGAAGCAAATTCACACTACATAAATATAAATATTACATAGTGAGACCCATATATAACAATAAATCAGGAGCCATTCTGGTGTTAAATAACAAGAACTCATTATTCCCTCCGGTTTTACCATGTTTAACCCCTTAAGGACACATGACGGAAATATTCCGTCATGATTCCCTTTTATTCCAGAAGTTGTATCCTTAAGGGGTTAATGTCGCCAGAATTACTTGAATGCCACCATCTTTGCAGTTACTATTCAGTGTTAGAACCAATTTCTTGTGACATTCTGCTAACTTCCTATGCTTTTTATTATATGGCTACAATTACATTAGCTTTTTGAAATGTTATAGAATGTTATAGAACATTTACCTTTAGCCATCTGAATTATCCATTTTGTTTTTCAACAATTTCCAAAATTACCTCAAAATTGAGGTCATGTGTTATGCCCCACGCCTGTGAAAAAGGAATTATAAAATGCCACGGTGGTAATGCTAATTACAAAGGACCAGGATCCCCTGGTGATTCTGTCTAAACTCATTTATTACATCACATTAGATATACTTGGATAACCTGTCCCTCTACTAGTAACAGCTTTAATTTGTGTATCAACCTCGTGCCACCTATGAGGATTGACCAGTTCCAGGAGAGCTCATACTTTCATCAACCCTCGAATACACAACTTGATATTTTCACTGTCGAGAAATTTATTTACATTAACATCTCTCCTCCATGTGTCTCTTCCAAGTAATCCGTTTGATTTTGTGGAACCAAACAAATAATTATTATGAACTGCTTCACAGCTACGGGCAACAAGAGTATTTATAAAGGCAACGCTAACTTACTGCCTCGATAGTATTTTTATGTCCTAGAACTGAAAGAATTCAAATAATCTGCTTTTGTAATGAATGACTTATTTTCTCTGTAGTCCTAATAGCTTACAAGAGCAGAGAGGCTTTGATGTGCGAGAAGAACAGGGAAAGAAAAACAATAAAATGTGCAGGAGAGACTAGCATGTAGCTGGGTGATTCAGAAAAGTGTCCATTGGGTCAGCTCCCTATAGGTACAAACAGATGTTTGCAGTGTTTCACAGCTGCTAAATATGACATAAATCCAAGGAATTTCTCATGTTTTTATAAAGTTTCAAAAAATAGTCAGACAGCAATTTTTGGGGTTATTCAGATATTTTTACCAAATGACATCTGGTTCATGTACGGCTTTTTAAAATCCTTAAAAAATGTCTGCCAAGGGAAGTAACTGAAAACGGGATGTGTTTCACCGTATGTGCAGTCTATGTATGGAATACTGCTCCGCTAGAGAACTCTTATATGCCAGAGTTTCAAATTACCAAGGGAATCCTCTCCCCATTCTATGCTGTTAGACTGGATGCAAAATGTTAACATTTTTCTATACAGCTTGATAACCAGTTTTTGTTGGCATCCAAAATAAGGAACTTTGACCTAATTGACAATCTGACATCAATAACCAAAACATAGAATATGGGAACTCTGAAAACCGACAAAAGCTTAGAGGAACTCAGTAGCTTACTCTTCAGCAAATCCCCGCTCAGGTCTCAAAATAGTTTTTGCTCCACCCATATGGTCAGTCCAGAACCAAAGTGCTGGCAAGTTCTGCACAAGAGATGCAGCAACCCAAGATGATCGTTTCGACCTTCTTTGGGCCTCGCCAGCGATACCCCTCTAGGCACAGTGAGCACGAGGTCCAAGTCTGGATTACCCTTTTGAACTTGGGGAAAACTAATGCAATGCAACAAAAACAGAGAATATGAGAAATCTCAGAACAGACAAAATAGGTTTTCCCATAACAGAGAAAACAAGCTGCAAGGCATATCAGACTAATACCACCCATAAGGGCAGCCCAGAACTGAAATGCCGGCAAGATAAATATTATTAACCAATCAATACCATTTTTAGAACTGGTATACAACTGACCACAATTCACAAAGTAAATGTCACAAAACATTTACTGTTGGTAACAAAAATCAGAAAAAAAAATCTTACCTTAAAACCAGGTCTAAAACCAATTTCCCTATATTCTCGATGTCAAACTCATGTGGTTAATGAAAAAAAGTCCTTCAAAGAGTTTCCAATGACATCACAGGTCAAAGGTTAAGGTAAGCCAAGTCACGACAACAGGCATGTAATTAAATAATTATGCTTCATATCGAACAACTCAGCATATGTTTCTTTAAGGTAGCTCAAAAAGGACATTGCATTTATTGTGCATTTGTGTAATTTTCATGTTATTGAATGTACTATGTTTTAGTTACAATGCTTAAATGTCCATTAATTGGTTTAATTGGTTAACAATTGTTTTACATTGTTTGTACACATTAACCAGTCAGGGCAGGTGTCTGCAGTTTTCATTCTGCTCATGCTAACACTTGGGATATTAGTAGCGCAACGCCTAAGGAAAAGACAACAACAAACACGAATAGCACACATCATAAACAAAAAAGGACAAAAAGCCCACCTACCCTCAGATATATGCAGAGAATTTTCCCAATATTATAGTCAACTTTACAACCTCTCTCAAGTCCCAAACACACCACAACCCACTAAGGTAGGCATACAGTCATACCTGGAAGATATACCTCTTCCAACTCTGTCCGCAACCTAGAAACAACTTCTGGACACCACGATCACAGAAAGTGAAATAGCGGAATGCATTAACTCCCTTCCCAAAGGGAAAGCCCCAGGCCCTGACGGAATAGGCATAGAGGGAGACACCTTAGATAGACTCAAATCAGCATTTCACTATGATTGGAGAGAGGATTACCTCACCTTCCTGGGTATCAAACTTACAAAAACATATAACTCGCTCTTCTCAATGAATTACCAAAAACTTCACACAAAAATAGAGAACATACTAAAATCATGGGAGGGCCAATGCGCAGCCATCAAAATTATGATTCTGCCAAAAATACTCTATCTGTTTAGAACACTTGAAATAAACGTCCCTTCAAAATACCTCAAAGCTCTCGAGTCAACACTATTAAGATTTGGATGGCTAACCAGAAAACCCAGAGTGACATGGAGACTCCTATCAAGAACAGTAGGAGAAGGAGGTTTAGGATTCCCCAATGTCAAAGAATATCTCAGAGCTACACAACTGGCTAGCCCTCAGTGGCTAGCACTGGAATCCAGCAGACTAGAAGGGAAACACCTGACACATCTCTTATGGGCACCCAGGGACATGAGACCCCGCACCCCTCAGATGTTGCCGACCTCCAAGCTAATGCTATCCAAATGGGACAAAAATAGGCATAGAGTATGCTCGAAACAAAAATGGTCCCTGGCTACCCCTCTGAAAACACTACACATTCTAAAAGAAACAAATTAAAACCAATGTTGCTTAGTAGACAAGTAAAACAAGAGATTAAAAATAAGAAAAGGGCATTTAAAGCATTTAAACTGGACAAATCAGATGCATCTTATAAAAGATATAAGGAAGCAAATAACACGTGCAAAAAAAGGCAATTAGATTTGCTAAACTTCAAAATGAAAAAATGATAGCTAAAGAGAGCAAATCCAACCCCAAAGCATTTTTTAAGTACATAAATTCTAAAAAAAACAAAAATGAAAGTGTAGGTACACTAAAAACTGAAATGGGGGTGTTAGTTAATGAAGACCAGGAAAAGGCGGGAATTTTAAATAACTATTTCTCCTCCGTATATATTAAGGAAGAACCCATGGCAATAGATGTGCAAATGATTGCTACTAAAAACTTGCAGAATAATTGTAATTGGTTAACTCAAGACAAAGTGCTGCTGCAACTAGAGAAAGTTTATATAAACAAAGCTCCAGGGCCTGACGGTATCGATCCACGAGAACTTAAGGGACTAAGTGTAGAAATAAGTGAACCTGTTTTTAATCTTTCAAGATTCTTTTCTTTCAGGAAGTGTTCCGGAGGATTGGAGGAAAGCAGATGTGGTTCCTATATTCAAAAAGGGTTCAAAATCCTTGCCTGGAAATTATAGACCTGTGAGCTTAACTTCAGTGGCTGTGAAAATATTTGAAAGTTTATTAAGGGATAATATTTAAGAATTCCTTGAAAAGAACATGGTTATCAGCAAAAATCAGCACGGTTTTATGAAGCACAGGTCATGTCAAACTAACTTGATTGCGTTCTACGAAGAAGTAAGTAGAAGTATAGATCAGGGTGTTGCCGTGGATGTGATCTATTTGGATTTTGCCAAGGCATTTGATACAGTTCCACACAACAGATTAGTGTTCAAACTCAAGGAGATCGGTCTAGATGAAAATGTTTGTTCTTGGGTAGAACATTGGCTTAAAAACAGAGACAAAGAGTTGTCATTAATGGTAAATTTTCAAGCTGGACAGAGGTGGCAAGTGGTGTCCCTCAGGGGTCTGTTCTGGGACCCCTTCTATTTAACATGTTTATAAATGAAAGTCATGTTTCAGTGTTTGCAGATGACACAAAACTCTGTAAAATAATACAATGTGAGCAAGATATTACTTTGCTGCAGAGGGATTTAGATAGACTGGGGGACTGGGCACTCAAATGGCAGATGAAATTTAATGCAAGTGGTGAAAGGTTATCAAGCAACGTATACCCAATGGAAGCTCAACCTTGAAGGACTTGAAAACAGACACAAACTTTGCAAAAATGTGCAATGTGATGTCATTACAGCTGTGGCAAGTGCCAGAGGCCAGTCAGATGGTACAATGTGAGCAAGATATTACTTTGCTGCAGAGGGATTTAGATAGACACTGGGCACTCAAATGGCAGATGAAATTTAATGTTGAAAAATGCAAAGTTATGCACTTCGGCGTAAAGAATACACAAGCAACGTATACCCTTAATGGAAGCGAATTAGGGATAACAACACATGAAAAGGACTTGGGAATTGTTATAGACAACAAACTATGCAACAATGTGCAATGTCAATCAGCAGTGGCCAAGGCCAGTAAGGTATTGTCATGCATGAAAAAGGGCATTCATTCTCGGGACAAGAATATAATTTTGCCTCTTTATAAATCACTGGTAAGACCCCATATTGAATATGCTGTGCAATTTTGGGCACCTGTTCTAAAGAAGGATATTATGGCACTAGAAAAAGTGCAGAGGCGGGCTACAAAATTAATAAAAGGAATGGAACATATCGGCTATGAAGAAAGGTTAACAAATTTAAACCTATTTAGTTTAGAAAAACGTCGCCTGAGAGGGGATATGATAACATTATACAAATATATTCGGGGCCAATACAAACCATTGTGTGGAAATCTATTCACAAACCGGACTTTACATAGGACACGAGGTCATGCGTTTAGACTGGAAGAAAGAAGATTTCGTCTAAGGCAAAGGAAAGGTTTATTTTACTGTAAGAACAATCAGGATGTGGAATTCTCTGCCTGAAGAAGTGGTTTTATCAGAGTCCATACAGATGTTCAAACAGCTACTAGATGCATACTTGCAAAAACTGAATATTCAAGGATATAATCTTTCAATGTAGGGTAATAACTGCTTGATCCAAGGATAAATCTGACTGCCATTCTGGGGTCAAGAAGGAATTTTTTTCCTAGCTTGTTGCAAAATTGTGCTTCAAACTGTTTTTTTTTTTGCCTTCTTTTGGATCAACAGCAAAAAACAAATGTGAGGAAGGCTGAACTCGATGGACGCAAGTCTCTTTTCAGATATGTAACTATGTAACTATGTAACTATGTAACCTATCGTTCAACTGTAAAATATGGGCAGAACACGGCATAACCCACCTACACCAGGTGATTCACCAAGGCTTCATCAATAGCTTCCAAGGCTTGCAAACACAATTTAATATACCATACAAGGCCCAATTCTCGTATATGCAATTATACCATACTATGCGATTAGAAAGCACACGCACAAAGACAGAAAACGAGGAGGCAAGAATGACTCATTTCGAAAATAAATGTATAAACACAAGACATCTAAAAAAACTATCTCATTCTGCTATAATATACTGATAAAGGAACCACAAACACAGCTATGGGGATTTCAAAAAGAAAGGCACAAAGTTATAGGGAGAGACCTAACACCTCAAGAATGGAGCTCAGCATTCACAGCCCACAAGGGAAAAACAAGTGGTGCATCCCATCTTGAAACCTCTAGAAAAGTATTGTACAGGTGGTACCTCACACCAGACAAACTTGCAAAAATGTATAACAACACAGAGAACAAATGTTGGAGGTGTCAGGGACCAAGAGGGGATATGTTAGACATATGGTGGACATGTCCACATATACGCCCAGTTTGGGAGTCAGTGGGTGACATAATCAAAAAAAGCACAGGAATAGGGTTTACACCTTCTATAGAACTGTACCTTCTTCACATATTCCCACAGTACCTACCACAGCACATACGTAAAACGGTATATCTTACCATCATCACAACAAGGACTATCATAGCAAGAAAATGGAGATCGACAATGGTCCCCACTAAACAGGAGATAATAAACCTAGTTTCTACAAATGTGGCATATGAAAGATTTACAGGGACACAAGGTCACACAAGTCGCACCAGTGTAGAATCATACAACTTGTGGCACAACTACATAGAAAAAACTCATACGAAGGATAAGATTATCAACCATGACCCACCCTAGAGTACAGGAAAATACACATGAAACCCAGAGAGAGTGGCATAGATGCAATTCAAATAACAGATAAAAGGCGAGACCCCACACGGGGCATCAGGTAAATACGTATTAGACCCTGTATGTACGTAGTGGGGAATCGCGATGCAGCCTAGCACAAATCTAAACCCATTTACCCCCCCAATAACGACAGACCATTTAGTATGGATGAACAGGCCACAGCATTTATTATCACAAACTAAATTACTGCATAACACATCCATAACTTTATTTATTAAATCTCTTCTTTCTGTAACTAAAACGTTAGACATAAATAAGCATAAATTAACATATATACATATATAACTCCACCCATAGTGTTATACAGTGACCCAACCGTCCTTGCCAATAAACATACAGTGGTTCCTAATCACCACTTCCTCTCACCTCCCCCCTCGTCATAAAAATCATATATTTCCAATGCCTGCCATCAGCCGACCTTATCCACGCTCGATGGGCACGACACCTCAGGCAACCTAATGTTGACCTTTTGAAGCAGGGGAGGTTGAGACCTTAAAAAACTTGTTCATCTCATTCCATATACTTAAACGTAACCACTAAAACTCAATTGGCAAGGACATACCCCTGGCTAGCTGTGACGAAATATACCAATAGGGCGGGCGTGAGGGAAGCTGTTTGCTGGCCCGAATCCCAAGTGGCACCGAGGTAAGACCTCCCCCACACTAACTTACACAGAACATAATCCCACCCACACACTCTTTCCCATCCAATCCCATGCATCTATCCCCACACTCCTACATGTGCCCTCGTCCGCTTAGCTGCACTATCTCCCCAGGGCCTTATTGACAAGCCCAAACAGAACTTAAAACATAAGAGAACCAAGACACACAGAGATACAAACCATAGGCTGTAAAAACCAGCAACCAGAAATACCGCTAATGCTGTATAAAACGTAGACTAGTCTGTTATGTATAAGAAATGCAATGATATCCCCTTCCCCCTCTTTCTTTTTTCTGTAACCCTCAAACTGTTTACTTTTCTGAAAATAAAAATCGTTAATTATAAAAAAAAAAAAATGGGGTAGAAAACACTTTCAAATAACAATAGTATAAAAAGTAAGAAGATAACTCTCAATTACATTTTTTAAAGTATATTAATAAGCAGCTGTACACTTAAGTGCCAAACACCATTTAGGGAAAAACCGTTAACACACAGTCAATATAAAAAGTGGAGCGCAGCGATAGATAGAAAATAATAAATAAAATGTATATATTTGTTCTTACTCCAAGTTGGGGGAATTCATATGCAAAGAAAAAGTAAACAAACAATAGTGTAATCCTGTCATATGCAGTAATAATATAAATGCAAATGACCTTAATAAGGGTGGAGATCCTCACTCCTATCACTCTCATACAGTGATATCGTAAAATCAAAGAGGATGTGTAATACTTACTATCATCAAAAATGGATTAACACAAAATATAAAAGATGACAAAATGGCACAAATCTGGGGTATGAGAATGATAATGACTGCCCCTAACTAGATAAAAGTTAGTGAGTATATGCAGCACATCTGCCGCTTCTCACAAAAGCTCAGTCAATGTATAGGGTGTAGTCTCAGTTCCCGCTGTGCAGCTCCGTCTCCAGAAAACTTCAGTTGAAATCTGCCGCGGACTTCCTGGTCTCTGCCCACCGTCAGATGTCGGTGACCTAAATTGGTGGAAATGCATCAATCAGTGTACTGTAAAATAGTTATATTTTGCAGTACACTGATTTGCCCATTTTCATCCCATTCTGGTTCATTTGAATTGTTTTTCCCAAAGCAATGGGCGAAATTACCTATACCAAAACATCATATGAACATATTTTTGACCCCCTAAACTATGTATTTATTTCAGTTAAATTGATTCGACCCAAACCAAGTTTTCGCAGTGCCCAAGTCTATTACTTAGCTTGTAATATATGTAAGAACAATTAGACCTGACCCCTGAAACTTTCATTAAATTTAACCTCTTTAAGGACCAACAACATTCCAGTCCCGAAGAGCCAGTGTCAGAAACCTCATACAGCTTTCAATGAGTCTGAAAAGGCTCTCTTGTTTTGTAGGCATTTTACACCATGATGGTGCTTCGCTGTACATGCTTCTTGGTCATCATCCCAATGTCTATTTAGGTGAGTCACTCAGAAGCTCAGTTGTTTCTCAGACACTAGAACTACCTCATCAGCCATCAACGGTTGTACTACAGTCAAAGTTGCTTTGATTGGGACACTTCTTCTCCATTCTGTTTAACAATGTCGAAAGCTCTTGACCATTCCTATAATGGCCATTCGATTTGCTAATTCATTCCTTGCGGGGGATTAGTTACAGAAAGAGCTATTTAGGTTTAGGCGTGTTTAAATTCATCGCAATATACTGTTTAGTTTATAACCACCTCTTTCCCTTGAGAATTTGAAAATAAACTTTGGGTAGAAAACTTGGTTGAAAATTGGGTTTGTAATTTTATCAGATGTTCTACCTGCTTATTTTATAAGAATGTCACGCAGCTAAGAGCTGGCAAAGCTTTTTGCTTTTTTTGAACCTCTTTATAATTGTTGAATTTGAACTAATTCCAGAGAAAAATGTACAAGTTTGGGAAAGAATCTTCCTTCACTAATTCAGACTAATTCAGCCAGCAGGATCACGTGCAGTTCCAGGTAGCAGCACAGGCCTGTCACAGATACCTACAAAACATTATGAGATGCACTGGTGACCTCTACTCATATTTTGAAATGTATTTCTTTGAAATCCATTTATATCCATTTATATGGGTATATCCTCCATGATTGTGAATCATTAATAAATTACTGAATAAGTTTAAAAAATGCTTGAAAGTAAATTACAGGTTTTAAAATGCCAGATGCAAATATCTTGTTTTAAATTTGTTTTTGGCACATTAACGCTCAGATATGAAGAATTGCTGTCTATGGATATTCACTAATGGGAAACCAATCAGCAGCTACACTTGCAAGCTTGGATTCAGTTGAGCTCCATACTACACATACTGACTTCTCTGCCCAATTACCCCTCCTTCCTGAATTTAACACTATGCCAGTGTGTTTGGCCCAACATGAACATGGCCATTTACCTGGACTTCCTATAACCAGCATCATGTATTTTGATTCTTCTCTGTTGACTACACGTGGTGGTCATGTTTCCGGTGGTCTCATTACCCTTTAAGCTGTTCACAAATGACTTGCTGAGCCTTGATAACATTGCAGAAAACCTTGATGTACCGTATGTGTAGAATGAAACTTCTTTCTGCCCATTTCATGTTGATTCACCCTGTTTGCTTTACATATCAGTTCAATTATTTTCGTTGTAAAGCTGACATTGCCCAGCAATTTGCCATGACTTGAAACTCATGGAATTGTTTACGGTTAGAAGTCTCGAGTCTTACATTGGCTAAGCTCATAATTTACAGCAATGTGTACTACAGCTTTCTACATTTGATATTCCCTGGTCCTGTTTCTTGGAGTTTCTACTGTTTGTACAATTTGTATACATGAGCCATGAATCCCATACAGGAAATTGAGGTTCTTCTTGACTGACACAGTATTGATTCTGCACTGTCCTTATTCTGCACACAACCCAAAACATATGTGGACAGATTCCTTTGCCTTCATTATTGCAAATGATTTTATTCTCCTTTCTTATGTAGAAGGAAAATAATGTTTTAAGTTCCCTCCTGGGGCTCACGTTACCTTCCTGGATTGCTGCAGCATGTGTAGGATTAGTAAACACAATTTTAACAGCTCTTGTGATGGATTGGGGTTTTTAATTCTCAATCCTTGATATCTTTCCACCTTGTTGGACCTCCTTTGATTTCCTTACCACAGTTGTCATGCTGGCTTGTGTCCACAGATGATAATCACACTGAGTACAATACATACTGTGAGAGCTACACTTTCACCTTATATTCGTTTACAAAGCCTTCATTGCTGTGGGGTCTTCATATGAGATATATCAAGACAAGGGGATTGCATCCAATCTCCTGCTATGCTTATATATTCCTGACTGAACAAATAACTCCAAAGCCTAATCTTTTAGTCGGTAATAGAGGAAATGAATATTCATATAACATATTAAGTGCTGTAAGCGTTATATTTAGGATCTAAAGCCATTCATTATTGCATTGTGACGACACTGGAACACCCACAATCAAAACCATGACAAACAACGTAATTGCTACAATCCAAAGATAATTCAAACTTTGTTCTTTTTAGGAAGTAAAGTGAGTTATACAGGGAGTGCAGAATTATTAGGCAAATGAGTATTTTGACCACATCATCCTCTTTATGCATGTTGTCTTACTCCAAGCTGTATAGGCTCGAAAGCCTACTACCAATTAAGCATATTAGGTGATGTGCATCTCTGTAATGAGAAGGGGTGTGGTCTAATGACATCAACACCCTATATCAGGTGTGCATAATTATTAGGCAACTTCCTTTCCTTTGGCAAAATGGGTCAAAAGAAGGACTTGACAGGCTCAGAAAAGTCAAAAATAGTGAGATATCTTGCAGAGGGATGCAGCACTCTTAAAATTGCAAAGCTTCTGAAGCGTGATCATCGAACAATCAAGCGTTTCATTCAAAATAGTCAACAGGGTCGCAAGAAGCGTGTGGAAAAACCAAGGCGCAAAATAACTGCCCATGAACTGAGAAAAGTCAAGCGTGCAGCTGCCACGATGCCACTTGCCACCAGTTTGGCCATATTTCAGAGCTGCAACATCACTGGAGTGCCCAAAAGCACAAGGTGTGCAATACTCAGAGACATGGCCAAGGTAAGAAAGGCTGAAAGACGACCACCACTGAACAAGACACACAAGCTGAAACGTCAAGACTGGGCCAAGAAATATCTCAAGACTGATTTTTCTAAGGTTTTATGGACTGATGAAATGAGAGTGAGTCTTGATGGGCCAGATGGATGGGCCCGTGGCTGGATTGGTAAAGGGCAGAGAGCTCCGACTCAGACGCCAGCAAGGTGGAGGTGGAGTACTGGTTTGGGCTGGTATCATCAAAGATGAGCTTGTGGGGCCTTTTCGGGTTGAGGATGGAGTCAAGCTCAACTCCCAGTCCTACTGCCAGTTCCTGGAAGACACCTTCTTCAAGCAGTGGTACAGGAAGAAGTCTGCATCCTTCAAGAAAAACATGATTTTCATGCAGGACAATGCTCCATCACACGCGTCCAAGTACTCCACAGCGTGGCTGCCCAACTGGACCACCAGGGAGTGATAAACAAGCAGGGAGACAAAAATTAAATTAAAAATACTACAATGAAAAAAATTAATAATAAAAAATAAAAACCTTAAATATTCAAATAAAATAAAAGAAAAAACTTAATATTAAAAAATAAAAACCTTAAATATTCAAATAAAAGAAAAGAAAAAACTTAATATTAAAAAATAAAAACCTTAAATATTCAAATAAAAGAAAAGAAAAAAACTTACAATATTAAAATAAAAAATTTATAATAAAAATGCCCTCCTTCCACCCAGTTCACACACACAAACACACACTCATACAAACACACACTGCATTATATACACACACTGCATTACACACACACTCACACACTCATAAACAATCTGCATTCTACACACACACTCATACAAACACACACACACTCTGCATTATATACACACAGAGTGTGTGCGTATATAATGCAGAGTATGTGTGTTTGTATGAGTGTGTGTGTAGAATGCAGATTGTTTATGAGTGTGTGTGTATATAATGCAGAGTGTGTGTTTGTATGAGTGTGTGTGTGTATATAATGCAGAGTGTGTGTTTGTATGAGTGTGTGTGTATATAATTCTAAAATCACAGAATTTCATAGTCCCAAGTTTTACCCTCGACTTATCCACGAGGCATAGCATATTTCACAATTGTTGGTCACAAAACTGCCCTCGACTTATACATGAGATCGACTTATACACGAGTATATACGGTATATATTTGTTTTTTGTTAAGTTGCCTAATAATTATGCACAGTAATAGTCACCTGCACACACAGATATCCCCCTAACATAGCTAAAACTAAAAACAAACTAAAAACTACTTCCAAAAATATTCAGCTTTGATATTAATGAGTTTTTTGGGTTCATTGAGAACATGGTTGTTGTTCAATAATAAAATTAATCCTCAAAAATACAACTTGCCTAATAATTCTGCACTCCCTGTAAAAGTGTGGGTGTACAGATCTTTCACAGGTACCTACAAAACATTCTGTGACAAATCAGTTGGGGTGAACTGGTGACCTCTATTTAAGATACAATATGTTACAAAAATAATGTTGCTAGTTTGCTGCAAAATAGTTAAGAGGAATACTGTGACAGATCCATCGGTATAGACTAAGATTGCTGGTTCGTCTGTTTTGCCTCTTTTCGTGGAACTACCTGTCCGTATGCCCCTGTTCGTTTATTTGTTTTTACCGAATGAACTTACCAAACGGACGGCCACCCAGAAGAGAAGTGTGCTGCTGGTTAACCTCTTGATCCCAATTAGAATGTTGTGGTTAACCGCAGACACTTCTCAATTATAACCAAATACAGGGTGGTCGTCGTTCGCATGTCGACCACGAGGCGGTGGCCATTTTAAACCGTGCGAAGGACCAGCAGTGTTCGGCACAGATTCTATGGAACTAAAAATGGACACTTTTTCTGCCGAACACCGCTAAAACCACAGACCGCCCTTCTCAGTCGACAAAAGCATGCAAACACCTGCCGTTCGGGAGTTTGGACTACACGAATGGACTTAACCCAGATAGCCTTCCCATGGAGTCAATCGCATACCGAAAGACTGTAAAAGACGTTGACTCCATGGCGATTGAACTGTACGTATGGGATTTGAGCGCTATTCGCTAAGAATATGCACTCAGATCCAGGCTATCTGGGGATACGTTGCACGAATGGAATATGTTCGGTAGTTGTATAATTATGTATTTTTATGTGCTTTTTATGTTTCATCTAAAATGGCGATTTGCCTCTGTCCTGAGAGATAATTGAATTGCTTCTCAATTATCTCCAGTGCAGAGGGGAGGAAACCATGATGCATGCTGGGAATATTATGTGCCTGTGTGTCCTAACATGCTAAATGTCTGTCTGCCATTACAGTCTCCCATTTGGCCCCCTAGGGGATTGTCCACCAAGTGGGAGACCTGCATAAATACGGGCAGGTAGCCCACAGTAAAGCCAGTTCTTGTTTTACCCCCAATGCGGAGCTTGGTCTCGTTATTGGGGGGGATTTACTACATACGGTTAGAGACTGATTGTTGGAGCCGTAAGCCGCTTGGAGGATATAGTGATTCCGCTGTTGGCAGCGATTCGTGGGTTTATCGCTTGAGAATTGGAGTATCCGTACAGGTCCCGTTCGGGAGGTTAGCGCATTCCCCTGCTTGCAGTTCGTACGATTGGAGTCTATACGAATGGAGCTTGCATTATTGCGAGAGGGGAGGATTCACTAAACACAGTAAAGGAGTTTAAGCATGCGTGGGATAGGCATAAGGCTATCCTAACTATAAGATAAGACTAGGGACTAATGAAAGTATTTAGAAAATTGGGCAGACTAGATGGGCCGAATGGTTCTTATCTGCCTTCACATTCTATGTTTCTATGTTTCTATGTTTCTAAACGGCGGTTTTGACTATTTGATGCTGAGGGTGCCGTAACAAATACTAAAAATATAATACTTCCTTGTTTTAGTTTAAATTACTAATTACATATGTAATATTTGACAGTTAAATGTTTAGCCTTAGCAAGTTCTGATTGATAAATTAGATGAATTGGCTCATATTTATATGATTGGGGCACCATATTCGGTGTATACAATTTAGTCAGTCTGGCTTGACCTAGCATATATCATGGTAGCTTCTAGATAGATTGGCAAGCAGATAATGGACTCACTGCTTCAAGAAAGCACATCAATTAAACTGTTAGCAGGTTTTTATTCCCCACCCCCCATGACTCCTTTCCTGCACCTGTCAAAAATGACTTACTAAGCCCTCAGTGAATACTTTTCCAACAACCTACTTCATACCCCTACTTTTACTCATTGTGTCACTATACCCCTCTCCCTCTAGCATGTAAGCTCATTGAGTAGGGCCCTCGACCCTTCTGTTCCTGTATGTCCAGTTGTCTGGTTACAATTACATGTCTGTTAGTCCACCCATTGTACAGCGCTACGGAATAGCGCTATATAAATAATAAAATAATAATAATGTTACAACTTAATTGCAATTTACGGTGTTTGAAGATTCAATTGAATTCCATATCTCTAAAGCACCATACGGATGTATAACTGGGCAAACTACTAGTGAGATGGACAATCATGTGTATTTCTTCCATGATTCGGAGTTCCAGGAGCACACATATTCTAAACTCCCTACTGGGATTATCTCTAAAACAAGTCGTTGAGGAGCCAACTCTTAAGGAGGTCATTCTAGATTTAGTGTTAACAAATGGAGATTTGGTATCAGATATTACTGTAGGTGAAAGTTTAGGATCCAGTGATCAACAGTCAGTGTGGTTTAATATAAGAACAGTGACTGAGTCACACCACACAAAAACAAAAGTTTTAGACAGAGTTTTCTAAAATTAGAATGTGTGTAAAGGAGTCATTATCAGACTGGAGCAATTTAAATGGAGTCCAAGAGAAATGGGATTATTTAAAAGTTGCACTACTGAAGGCAACAGAAAATTCAGTTAGGCTTGTCAGTAAAAGCAAACAATTCAAGAAACCACTGTGGTACTCCACAGAAGTGGCCAAAATAGTAAAAAACAAAAAGTTAGCATTTCATAATTAGAAAAAAAAACAGAGTGAGGAAGATAGACAGATTTATAATATAAGATAAGATAAGGAAGAAAGAGGCTAAGCAAGTTATAAGAGCTTTCAAGTCACACACAGAAGAGAAAATAACACAGTCAGTAAAAAAAGGGAGATAAAACGTTTTTTAGATACATAAATGAGAAAAGGAAAGTAAAACAAGGATTATTTAGATTTAAAATATTTTTGTTCTGTATTTACAGTTGAAAATAAAGCAAATGGACCTCAGTTAGGAAAAAGGACAAATTAGTCATTTATTACACGTGAGTTTAAAGAGGAAGAGGTTCTATTTCAACTGTCAAAAGTAAAGACAAATAAGTCAATGGGATCTGATGGAATACACCCAAAGTTATTAAAAGAGCTTAGTGGTGTACTAGCAAAACCATTAACAGATTTATTTAACCAATCATTGTTAACAGGAGTAGTCCCAGAAGATTGGAAGTTAGCAAATGTTGTGCCCATTTACAAGAAAGGTAATAGGGAGGAGTCGGGCAACTATAGGCCAGTAAGCCTTACTTCAGTAATGGGGAAAGTGATGGAAACCATGTTAAAGGATAGGATTGTTAAACATCTAAAATCACAGGGATTTCAAGATCAGAGACAACATGGGTTTACTTCAGGGAGATCATGCCAAACTAATCTTATTGATTTTTTTGATTGGGTAACTAAAATTATAGATCAGGGTGGTGCAGTAGACATTGCTTACCTAGATTTCAGTAAGGCTTTTGACACTGTTGCACATAGAAGGCTTATCAATAAACTGCAATCTTTAAGTTTGGATTCCAATATTGTTGAATGGGTAAGGCAGTGGCTGAGTGACAGGCAACCGAGGGTTGTAGTCAATGGAGTATATTTGAAGCAAGTTCTTGTTACCAGCAGGGTATCTCAGGGATCTGTACTTGGACCCATTCTTTTTAATATTTTTATTAGTGATATTGCAGAAGGTCTTGATGGTAAGGTATGTCTTTTTGCAGATGATACAAAAATATGTAACAGTGTTGATGTTCCAGGAGGGATAAGCCAAATTGCAAATGGTTTAGGTAAAATAGAAAAATGGTCAGAGCTGACATTTAATGTGGATAAGTGCAAGATAATGCATCTTGGACGTAAAAACTCAAGGGCAGAGTACAGAATTTTTAATAGAGCCCTAACCTCAACATCCGAGGAAAGGGATTTAGGGGTAATAATTTCAGATGACTTAAAAGTAGGCAGACATTGTAATAGAGCAGTAGGAAATTCTAGCAGAATTATTTGTTGTATAGGGAGAGGTATTAGCAGTAGAAAGAGGGAAGTGCTCATAGCATTGTACAGAACACTGGTGAGACCTCAGTTGGAGTATTGTATGTAGTACTGGAGACCATATCTCCAGAAGGATATTGATACTTTGGAGAAAGTTCTGAGAAGGGCTACTAAACTGGTTCATGGATTAAAGGATAAAACTTACAAGGAAAGGCTAAAGGATCTTAACATGTATAGTTTGGAGGAAAGACAAACAGGGGGGATATGAGAGAAACATTTAAAAACATAAAGGGAATCAACACAGTAAAGGAGGAGACTATATTTAAAGGAAGAAAATCTAGAGGACATAGTTTTAAATTAGAGGGGCAAAGGTTTAAAAATAAAATCAGGCGATCCTAACTATAAGATAAGGCCAAGGACTAATCAAAGTATTTAGAAAATTGGCAGACTAGATGGGCTGAATGGTTCTTATTTGCCATAACATTTTGTGTTTCTATGTTCTGCCCGTGAGAGATAATTATTGTACCCATACCTGGAGAAGAGGTGTTTAATCATGTGCAATCAGAGATAAGTGTGATGAGATATGTGATGAGAGCCAGAGAGTTACTTGACAAAGGCTTCCCCGATTGTCTTTGAATACTCCCATAGAAAAATGTTGCTTTAGAGCACCGCAATAGGCACACAGACAATTTCCTCTCACTAATGTTGATACATCAATGAAGTATGTCAATGATGCATTATAATGACATATCTTAATGACATATCTTAATGAAGTATCTCAATGCTGTAACTCAATTAAGTATTTCCATGAAGTATCTCAATGGTGTATTACAATGACGTATCTCAATAATGTAACTCAATGAAGTATCTCAATGATGTATTACAATGATGTAACTCAATAAGCTGGCATTTATATAAAAAAAAAAAAAATAATAATAAAAATAATGATGATGAAACTCAATGAAGTATCTCAATTATGTATCTCAATGAGGTAACTCAATGAAGTATCTCCATGCTATATCTCAATGATGTATTACAATGAAGTATCTCAATGATGTATCTCAATGAAGTATCTAAATAAAGTCTTATATACAGTCAGACACAGAGTGGCTTGCACAGAAGCCGATATGATCAATATGCTCAGTTGGCCTCTGGGTACATGGCTAGAATATGCGTAATCCCTCACGATTTTTACCTTGTTATATAAAATAGTTAATACATAATAAAAAATAGAACCACAAAATCAAGAAATTAAGAAAAGGTTATGTACCATTGAGTGAGGCCGTTACCCCTCGAACTGTTCCCATAAGTCCCAAACTTTGTGGAAGGAGGTCATTGTGTTTCATACCTGCGCTGTCAGCTTATCCATCAAGTAATTATCCCTAAGCTTTGTTTTGATCAGGTCTGTGTGGGGTGTCTCTGGTTTTGTCCAGTTTTGAGCTAAAGCCCTGCGGGCTGTAAGGTATATCATATTTTGTTTTATATTAACCTAATTTCTTTGTTACATACTTCTTTGTCTTTTCATTCTATCTCTCCTTTGATCTTTTTAACCCATTTTATCCATCTTATATGAAAATATCTGTTTATACCTTGTTCCATTTGACATTGATTTATAATTAGACTTTTTATTTCTTATATTTGGTGCATTTAAATATTTACAATGTCTTGCTATATTTAATTTTGTAGCTAGCAGTATATGGATTGTAACATTTTTCTTATCTTTATCTATCTTTTGCCAGCCTAAATGGTGAAGTGCTGAGGGAGGGGAGAATGGTAATTTAACTTGAGTCCATTTAAATGTTTTGATCCAGATCGGTTGTATTTTAGAGCATGACCACCATATGTATACATAGTCAGCTTTTGTGGCTTCACATCTCCAGCATGGTGGTTGATTATTTGGGAACATTCTAGACAATGGGTCATAGTACCATTTATTTATTAATTTGTATTGTGTCTCTATTAAATTAAGGCAGTAAATGGTCCTTTTTTGTTTGTTTCAGATTTTTTACCTAATCTTTCCAATTTATGGTTATCTGTAATTCTGTATTCTAGGATTTTATTGATGGTATAGAGAGATTTGATCTCAAATAAAGAAATTAGATGTTTCTTTTGTTATCATCTTACTACTATTTTCATCATTTAATAGTTGAATAAAATATTTAATTTGATCACTGTAAAAAGGTATTTTATATTGTGTTAAGAAATTCCTAACTTTTATATAAGAAAAACCTTCCTTTAAAGGTAAACTCGTCTTTTCTTTCAAATGTTGAAACATTTTTATTGTGTTATTTTCAATAAGATATTTTCTTTGTTTTAAGCCCCTTTCTTTCCAGTGCTCTAATCCTTCACCGCATCACAGGACAGTTCGTTTTTTTATACGTTATATAATAAATAGAGGAAGTAAGATATTTGGAAAGAGTAGTTACAACACCATAGATTTTAGTTAGTCTTGGCAAAACCCACGAGTTCATGAGTTACAACATGGAGTTTAGCAAAACCAGAAGATGGGTTGAACCCAATGGTTTTGGGTCCCAACAGAGAAACATCCCCTAACACAGATAGGTCCTAACATGATAATTAAATGGATTCATATTACTATACTTTGGAAGAAAATTGTGGAAAATGGGAAAGCGCTAAATACATGTTGTTTTTTTGTTTTCTAAATTTGCAACCAAAACCCGATTTGATGTTGTCCATTGAGAAACGCATGCTTGTTGGTGCCGATACGTTGAGGTCTCCTGGACACTTGTCCAGCTCTGATAGGATTTCTCTAAGTTATTAGTAGCATGCTTTTTGGTTTAAGCCTTAGTCACTTTTTTTGTATGTATTTTGTATATATGTCATAATTGATGTCTCTTTAACAATAAAGATTGACTTTTGCATTTGGAAAAAAAAACAAAAAAAACAACATGTGAGGTAATTACATAGTACAAGATTACATACTGCGAGATTAAATACTGCGAGATTACATACTATGAGACTACATACTATGAGACTATATACTAAGAGATTACATCCTATGAGGCTACATACTATGAGATTACATACTATGAGATTATATACTACAAGATTACAGAGTGTGAGATTACATACTACAAAATTACATGAGACTATATACTAAGAGATTACATACTATGAGACTACATACTGTAAGATTACATACTATGAGATTACTTACCACGAGATTACATACTATGATATTATCTACTGTAAGATTACATACTATGAGACTATATACTAAGAGATTACATACTATGAGACTACATACTGTAAGATTACATACTATGAGATTACTTACCACGAGATTACATACTATGGGATTACTTACTATGAGATTAGATTCTATGAGATTACATAATGGGAAATTACATACTGTAAGATTACATTATGAAGCTTGTCTGATCTAGACTCCATGAAGTATCTCAATGATGCATCTCAATGGATTATCTCAATGCTGTATATCAATGAATTATCTCAATAAAGTATTACAATGATGTATTTCAATGAAGTATTGCAACAAAGTATCTCAATTAAGTATTGTGACGAAGTGCCCTTCGCCACTTCTACCTGGAGAGGACTAATGGCTAGCCTCTTGCCTCATGACTATGGCCCCTCTCATCAGCCCATGCTGTAACTTTAACCCCATGGCGATTTGACTGTGGTTGTAGGCTGTGAGCGCTGTTCGGATATATTGAGCGCTCAGATCCAAGCTATCTGGGGATATGTTGCATGTATATGTTTTATGTAGTAATTGTAACATTGTGTAATTTTATGTTATTTTTTGTAATCTTGTGGTTAATGGATTCTTGCCTCTGTCCTGGGAGATATTTATCTCCAGGATAGAGAGGAGGGATTGTGATGTCACTGTGGGAGTGTTTTGTTTGTATTGTCTGTGATTGGCTAATATCCAGTATATGTCCCATTGTTCCATCAGGTCCCCTAGGGGAGTATCCACCTGGTGGACACTTGCATAAATACCGGGCAGATAGCCCTCAATAATCCAGACATACTTGCACCTTTCTTTAAGCCTTGGTTCATGCTTGGGGGAAGGGATACCTACACTCTGGGGATTGCTATAATCACTTACTCCCCAGAGTAAGCTCTTGTAAGAGCTTGATTTGTTCCTGCTATGCTCTCTGGATTTAGTAGAGGTTCACCCACTGGAAACTGGATCCTGGTCGTGGATCCAGGGTAGGTGAGAGACGGCGAGCCCCCGGTGCAGCTGCATCACTTGAAGAGGGGTCCGCAGTGCTGATGGTGTCGGTTGGAGTGCTTGGAGTCCTCGGCAAGCGCTAGGAGCATCGATTGGCGGAGGTACTCGGTTGGAGTGCCAGCGGTCCGTCACAAGTATTACAATAAAGTGGTCTGGATGCAGTGGTCCTGTCATTTTAACCCTAACATAACATAACAATTTTGGTGCCCTAAAAAGATTACATACTATGAGATTACATGCTATGAGATTAGATTCTATGAGATTACATACTGTGAGATTACTTACTATGAGATTACATACTGCAAGATTACACACTACAAGATTACATACTATGAGATTACGTGCTATGAGAATACATATTATGAGATTACATACTTCGAGATTACATCCTACTAGATAACATACTATGAGATTATATATGTGGTGGATCTCCAAGTCCTCCGACTGGGTACCTCCACCAAACATGCATCCTAGTTATCGCCGGGACACCAGCTCCTTAGCCGCAACAGCTTGGCTGGGGTCTCGCCTTCACTTCCCACCATGGACCAGGGTCCTGGATCCAGCTCCCAGTGGTCAAATCTCTCTTACAGAGAGTTTAGCTGTATAGTAAATAATTTTAGCCAGTATAGCATTCCTCCCACACATTAGACGAAACGTAATGCTGGGAGTAGTTCTGTTTAATGCAGGCAAAGCTTCAGAATTTATACATACAATTAATTCCTCCCCTGTGTCTGAGAGTGTGACAGAACTTATTTCGATTCCAAGGTTCAAGCTTATAGGTGTCATATTAGATATCCTATATTAAAATTGGCTAACTTGGACTCAGGAAATGCCTTTATGCTTAAAACGACACTTAAGACCATATATGTCTAGTTCCAGGAGCAGATAGTCCCTACCTGAGCTGTCTCTCCTAAATCAGTCTGTTCCTTCTCTTTCCCGGAACTTATCTGTTATATTTACATGAAGTTCATCCCTTTGGGTTCCCCTGAATATAACAAAGATTAAATTGGATCTATATCAGGAGATAATTGAGTCAGGAACTGTACAAACTCAATTATCTCCAGGTACAGAAAAACACACAATTTCACAAGACCCCAAAAGTACCCCCACAAACCATGGAAACCCCCCAAGAGTCACATCCCCGTATAGTACTGACCTGAGTGACCATCATATCCAAAATTCACTAAGATCTGGTAGGTGGTTTGGATTTCCCATGGAAGTCAACTTTTGACCCACCGCACACATGGCTTCTGCCTCAAAATAGTTCCATAAGAAAAATGGTAGTGGTTGTTCAATTTTGTGAGTCCAAAACCAAACAAAATACTGAACCGATCCACTGGCTCCTAGGTAGGGATTGTTTGCCTAGTTCATGCGAACAAGATGGCCGCCAACTCAGTTCATGCATATGAATGGCGGCCATCCAGCCGAACACTTAGAATGTTGAGGTGTCAGGAGAGGTCAATAGGAGTTAATGAGCCCAGAGGTGGTCCGCAATTCGTGTGGTTGTTCGGTTCCCAAGCAAAAAGGGAAACCATGTGAACCAAGTCTTTTAAAAGGCTGTTACATGGCCCACAGGCTTTGGGCAGGAGGCTAGCCAGCAGGGTCCTCCAGGGGCTCATGGCAGAGGCATCTTTGCCATGATGTGCTATGAGATTACATACTACTATATTACATACTATCAGGGCTGGCGCTTCCTATAGGTCACTTAGGCAGTCGCCGGCCTTTTAAATGCTGCAGCTGCCTGAGTGCTCTATAGAGAGCCACAGGCGGCTGTAGCACTGCCCGAGTGCACAAGAAAAGAGTGATCAGCAGGAGGGAAGCATAGAGTTGGGGGGGGTGAGGAGAACGGGGGGAGAGACCACAGAGGGAGGGGTGGTAGAGAAGAGACAACTAATGGAGGCAGAGGGGGTGGAGGAAAGACCAATATGGGAGGGGGGGTCAGTAGAGACCACTAAGGATGGGGGATGAGGAGAGACCACTAAGGATGGGGGTGAGGAGAGACCACTAAGGGAGGGAGGGTTGAGGAGAGACCACTTAGGGTGGGGTGAGGAGAGACCACAAGGGAGGGAGAGGGGTGGAGGAGGAGCCACTAGGGTAGGTGTGGGGGTGAGGAGAGAGACCACTAAGGTGGGGAGGGGGTGGAGGAGAGACCACTATGGAGGGTGGGGAGAGGAGAGACCACTAAGGGGGGGGGGGTGAAGGAAAGACCACTAGGAAAGGGGTGGGGGTAAGAAGAGAACACTAAGAGTAAGGGGAGAGGAGAGACCACTATGGAAGGGAGTGGAGGAGAGACCACTAAGGGGGAGGAGTTAGAGGAGAGACATCTAAGGATGGGGGCGTAGAGACAACGAGGTGGGAGAGGAGAGACGACTGGTGGAGGAAGGGGGAGAGGAGTGGCCACTAATGGAAAGGGGGAAGGAGGGAAACATCACTAATGGAAAGGGGGGAAGAGGAGAGATGACTAATGGGAATGGGGGATAGAGAGACCACTGGGGGGGGCAGAGGAGAGTACACTAAGGGAGGCAGGGGAGGAGAGACCAGGGAGGAGAGAGACCACTAATGGGATGGGGGAGAGGAGAGACCACTAAGGGACAGGGGAGGAGAGACCACTAAAGGGCAGGGGAGAGCTCTATGGGATGCAAGGGAAAGATCTAAAGGACAGGGGGGAGGTGAGAGCTCTAAGGGATGGGGGGAGCACCAAGGGACGCAGGGAGCTTGAAGATAGCACTAGGAGACAGGAGCTCTAAAGGATGGGATGGGAGAGCTCTAAGGGATGGGAGGAGAGAGCATTAAGGGACAGGAGGGGAGTGCACTACGGGAAAGGGGGCGGGGAGATCATTAAGGGACAGGGGAGATCACTAAGGGATAGCGGGGCAGGGGAGAGCACTAAGGGACAAGAGGGAGAGCAGTAGTGGACAAGAGGGGAGAGAGGCTGAGGAAGGGGGGAAAGAGAAGCACAAAGGGGCTGGTAGGACTCAGCCCCTATCCTACCCCACAAACTCTCTCTTTCACACTACACACACAATGCTTCCCTATACATACACAGAAACACACAATGCATCCCTACACACACAGAAACACACCATGCTTCCCTTACACAGAGAGAAACATACAATGCATCCATCACACACACACACACACAATGCAACCCTTACACACAAAGACAATGCATCCCTTGCACACATACAAAAAAACCCACACAATGCGTGATGATGTCACATGGTGGGGGCAGATCATGTGGGTGCGGCATTGTGATGTCACATGGTGGGGACAGATCATGTGGGTGCGGTATTGTGATGTCACATGGTGGGGGCAGATCATATGGGTGGGGCATTGTGATGTCAAATGGAGTGGGTGAGGGGGAGGCACATTTTTCTTTAGCCTAGGGCAGCAAAAATCCTTGCACCGGCCCCGCATACTATGAGATACATGTTTTATTAATACTTTCAAAATATGTCCATAATAATGTTTAAACAAATAATGGAACTAGCAGTGAGTGAATTATTTGATTAAGTTCTTTGGTTTTACTGTCCCTTCCATAACCTTGCATGGTGGGACTGTTTATTTAATGAGTGAAGGGAGCAGAGATCCTGTGAGAATTAACCCATTCCAACAAAAACACAATTTAAACCCTGCGAAGAAATTCCTCCCCATGCCATGTTTTTGCTCTGAATGTTTGGAGTTTATCCAGGCTTGGATCGGGTAAGGCCAAGTGTAGGCTTTAAAACACAAACACATTTAAAGCAGCCATGCTCATTAACCCCATTGTACCCTGAAAAGTGTTTGATGGTAATTAAATCCTCCTGAATCTCTAAACACTACTAAAATCATTAAATGCACAGAGGGCGACAGGAGGCAGTAATTATTTAACCCTTCCATTGCCATAAGCATTCCACTTTGTGGTACTGAAAAGGTTAAATCATTAATTATTTTCAAAAGTGAGTTATTGGTAATGGAAAATGAGCTCAGGATAATATCTCTGGATCCTCGGTTCTTTCATTGACAGCAAATTATGGTGAATAGAATCGAACTAACCGAGGCTTTTTTCAAATGATTTAATATTTTTTTTATTTAAAAAAATGATGTAGTATTTTAAAAACCAATTTAATATTTTAGCTTTTTTTTTTTTACATATTGATAATATTTCTTAGATATTGATATAATTATTCATATATTGATATTTTTATATTTAAAATATATTGTTTGATGTTTCAACAGTCTGAAAAAATAATTTTAAAATCTTATCCAAAAATATAAAGTTTGGCCTGAGTTAGATTATCTTTGTAAACTAGCTTTGTTTGGATAAATGTTGTATTTCAGTTTTTAGTTTATTTCAATTAGTAAATGAAGGCTTTGACTCCAATCGCTCATGTTTTTTTTTACCATGCATGATCCGTCTGACCCATGATAAAGTTCCACTCGGTGACATGTTAGCCTCCAGTGTCATTTATCCTTATTCAGTAAGTGACACAGACCTAACTATTTAGGTTTGCTTTTACGTGGCAGGTGGGCTTACATCTTATGGCCATCGGAGTGAAAATAAAAACCTCCATTTATTTAAATAAGTGGAGGGATTTGGAATAGTGCGCAAGTAACTTTCGGTTATTCGCCTCTAGGAATTTATTGCGCTATCCAATGGAAGTCTGCATGTCTTCTGACCGACAGTGAACGCACATTAGTAAATGAAATAATGCATGATTAAACTTTTGGAGAAAATGGTACAAGTAGACAAAACATAATACAATTACTACCAGCAATACCATCAAATATATCATGTGGCATAGCAAAAGTTAAAGAGATGCTATAGTCACCAAAACAACTTTAGCTTAATGAAGCAGTTTTGGTGTATCGATCATTCCCCTGGAGTCTCACTGCTCAGTTCTTTGTGATTTAGGAGTTAAATCACGTTTGTTTCTGTATATGCAGCCCTAGTCACACCTCCCCTGGCTGTGACTGACACAGCCTGCATGATAGAAATGTTTTAATTTTCAATCAGATGTAACTTACTTTAAAAGTTTTATATCTCCTGCTCTGTGAATTGAACTTTAATCACATACAGGAGGCTCTTTCAGGGTCTAGAAGGCTATTAACAGAGCAGGAGATATGACATTTTAAATTAAACAGAATTTGCAATAAAGGAAGTGTAAACTTTAGATGACTCTTTACAGAAAGTGTTTTTAAAAAAGGCTGTGTAAGTCACATGCAGTTCTAGAAAAGAGATTTACTATTTAAGGAGGAACCGAGCTGGAGCACGGTCACTTGCAGACATTTATCCATGCTTCATTCATTTATACGCTTCCCTTTATTCTGTATTTCTAACACATATGGTAGTACAGAGATTAGAGTATTTAACAGAAAAGCAGAGACATGTTTTGGTTGCAGTGTTGTAAAATAGTGAGTCCGGGGCAAGTACGGAGAGAAAGTTAAATAAACCACCAGAATGTCGATGCTCGCTCTTTTTAAGGTCAAATGTAAAATGTAATTATTTTAAAAAAATGCAAAGCTTGTCTCAGGAGCTTAGTACCGATCTTTGATGAATTCCCTCTCATTATGTTTTTGTTTTATTTTATTTTATATTTTTCTACTTCTTTTTCTTGTTTCCTGTAACCACTGATAAGGGAGCAAGTGCATCCTATGAGTGTGTTTAGTGAATATTTAGACGATAACATTAAAGTGCAATTCTCGGCCAATCAATTGGACGCGATGATTAATCTCTTCCTGTTCCATATCGATTTTCCAAAGAAGTTACATTGTGACTTCAATAAAGATGGGCTGGAAGTGGAACAATTGATATGTTTTGTCAGTAACATTCTTTTTTGTTTAAATGCCCATAGGGGTAGGATTATCGCCGTGATGAAAAGCATGTGTACAAATACAAAGAGCAGATGTGTTGCAGATCTGGCAAAGCCTGAAATATGATTCAAAACACTTCAAAACTTTCCAACGACCTGGTAAAATGTACCTGTGCAGCTTTTTTTCTAATATGTGACTTTTGATAATAGAGTTCTGGGCTTCAAACTGGAATCCTGTTACGTGGGAAACTTTAAATTTGACCTAAACATAGCGAGACCGCACCCCTCACTAAACTCTTTAAAAACCAACAAACTGTTCAATGACATAAACATTTCTTTACAAACTGTCATTTTATTTTAGTTTTGCAGAGATGTTTCATAGGAGACGTTAATAATTGTCCGGATATATGGAGTATGCTTTATAACTGGGTTTTTACACTGAGCAAAATTATAAACGCAACACTATTGTTTTTGTCCCCGTTTTTCATGAGCTGAACTCGAAGATCTAAGACTTTTTCTACGTACACAAAATACCTATTGCTCTCAAATATTGTTCACAAATCTGTCTAAATCTGTGTTAGTGAGCAATTCTCCTTTGCTGAGATAATCCATCCACCTCACAGGTGTTGCATATCAAGATGCTGATTAGACAGCATGATTACTGCACAGGTGTGCCTTTGGCTGGCCACAATAAAAGGCCACCTCTAAAATGTGCAGTTTTAACACACAACACAATGCCACAGATGTCACAAGTATTGATGGAGCGTGCAATTGGCATGCTGACTGCAGGAATGTCCACCAGAGCTGTTGCCTGTGAATTGAATGTTCATTTCTCTACCATAAGCCACCTCCAAAGGCGTTTCAGAGAATTTGTCAGTACATCCAACCGGCCTCACAACTGCAGACTATGTGTAACCATACCAGCCCAGGACCTCCACATCTTCACCTCCAAGATTGTCTGAGACCAGCCACCCGGACAGCTGCTGCAACAATCCGTTTGCATAACCACAACTCTATGCGAAGGAGATGTTTTGCACTGCATGAGGAAAATGGTGGTCACACCAGATACTGACTGGTTTTCGGACCCCACTAATACAGTAAAACTGCACATTTTAGAGTGGTCTTTTATTGTGGCCAGCCTAAGGCATACCTGTGCAATAATCATGCTGTCTAATCAGCATCTTGGTATGCCACATCTGTGAGGTGGATGGATTATCTTGGCAAAGGAAAAGTACCCACTAACAGTGGCGTATATACCAGGGTCGTAGGGGTCGCGGCTGCGACCGGGCCCGGCCCACCAGGGGGCTCGGCCGCCCCTGCGACCCGGTATGTACCTACTGGGCCATCTTCCGGCTCTGGAATCCCTACGCGGCGCGCAAGGGAGCTGAAGAGGAAGCACTCAGGGGAGAGTGCTTCCTCGCGCGCCGGCCACCCAGACAGCCAGCCCGCCCACCCAGGAGCCCCAGGAGCCCATCAGCACCACCACTGGACCCCAGGGAATCCCCCCAGCACTCCAAAAGGTAAGGAGGCTGGGGGGATTAAATTTAAAAAAACATGTGTTAGTGTGTGTTAGTGTTAGTGTCTGTGTGTTTTAGTTTGTGTGTGTGTTAGTGTTAGTGTGTGTTAGTGTTAGTGTGTTAGTGTGTGTGTTAGTGTGTGTGTTAGTGTGTGTTAGTGTTAGTGTGTTAGTGTTAGTGTGTTAGTGTGTGTTAGTGTTAGTGTGTGTTAGTGTTAGTGTGTTAGTGTTAATGTGTGTGTTAGTGTTAGTGTGTGTTAGTGTTAGTGTGTGTGTGTGTTTTAGTTTGTGTGTGTGTTAGTGTTAGTGTGTTAGTGTTAGTGTGTGTTAGTGTTAGTGTGTTAGTGTGTGTGTTAGTGTGTGTTAGTGTTAGTGTGTGTTAGTGTTAGTGTGTGTGTGTTTTAATTTGTGTGTGTGTTAGTGTGTGTGTTAGTGTGTGTGTGTTAGTGTGTGTGTTAGTGTGTGTGTTAGTGTTAGTGTGTGTGTTTGTGTGTGTGTAAGTGTTAGTGTGGGTGTTAGTGTGTCTGTTATTGGGTGTGTCTGTTACTGAGTGTGTCTGATGTCTGTTAGTGAGTGTGTGTTTGTCAGTGAAAGTGTATGTTTTGTGAGTGTGTATGTATGTCTGTCGCTGAGTGTGTCTCTGTCAGTAAATGTGTGTGTCTGTTAGCTAGTGTGTATGCGTCTGTTCGTGAGAGTGTGTGTCTTTAGCATTTACCTTTCTCCAGCGCCGGACTTCCTTGGCGCTGGGGATCCCTCCGTCTTTCAGCTCCGAATGCACATGCGCGGCAAGAGGCGCGTACGCGCATTTAAACCGCCCATAGGAAAACATTACTCAATGCTTTCCTATGGACGTTCAGTGTCTTCTCACTGTGATTTTCACAGTGAGAATCGCGGAATCTCCTCTAGCGGCTGTCAATGAGACAGCCACCAGAGGCTGGATTAACCCTCAGTGAAACATAGCCGTTTCTCTGAAACAGCTATGTTTTCAGCTGCAGGGTTAAAACTAGAGGGACCTGACACCCGGACCACTTCATTGAGCTGATGTGATCTGGGTGTCTGTAGTGGTCCTTCAGGTGTGTGTGCAGCATACCGCGGTCGTGGGGTCGCAGCCCTGCGACCAGGTGCCCGCCGCCATGTGTTGCGGCACCTACCCGCGCCGAGTAAGCGCGGGGGGGGTGGGGCCCACGGATCAATTTTTGCACCGGGGCCCCATGGGTCATGTGTACGCCACTGCCCACTAACATAGATTTAGACAGATTTGTGAACAATTTTTGAGAGAAATAGGCCTTTTGTGTACATAGAAAAAGTCTTAGTTCTTTGAGTTCAGCTCATGAAAAATGGGGCCAAAAACAAAAGTGTTGCGTTTATAATTTTGTTTAGTGTAATTAGGACAATATAAAGAAATGAATGACTCCCAGTGTCTTGCAGGAGATTTGCAGGAATAGTGTGTGGCTGTGTCACTGAGCAGATGTCTTAGTGGACTGTAGTGGGATATAAACAAGGCAAGCTATCAAGCTAAAAGATAAATGCTCAGTGTGGTGAACTTGCTCTTGCCATGAGCTCCTGGAGGAGCCTGCTTGCTAGCCTTCTGCCTCATGACTATGGGCCATGCTAAAAGACAATTGAAAGACTGGGTTCGTGGGATTCCCTTGGACTGTTCGGGAACCGAATCAACCCACGAACTGCGGACCACCTCT
This sequence comes from Pelobates cultripes, assembly GCA_933207985.1. NCBI lineage: Eukaryota > Metazoa > Chordata > Amphibia > Anura > Pelobatidae > Pelobates > Pelobates cultripes. The sequence continues at coordinate 95,390,034 of OW240924.1, read as the reverse complement.
GAACTTATTGATCCTTGTTAACCTCTCCTGACAGTTCTATCAGTTTGGGTTCTAATTGTGCGGCTGGGTGGCCGCCATTTAGTTTGTGAGAATGCAGGCAGCAGTGTTTGGGTGTCGATCGCGTGGAACTAAAATCGGACACTCAAATTCCCAAGCACTGCTGAACTTGGACGAACGACTACTCCTTCCCCACACACATTAGGAGAGCGCCATTCGGTGTGTGCATTCGGTATTTCTTTCAGAACTTCTGAAGTTGACTGGCCAAAAGCACAAAATATCCTGGAACTGTTTTGGGGATAGGACCATGTGTGTGGCCGGTCAGAACTTCCACATGGTGGCGTTTCAGCTCGGTTTGTGGGACACGTTTTGCTGGACATCTTTATCCATCGGGAGATAGAAGAAGGACCACCGAAGTCTACATACTTTTGGACTGGTATCAATAGCACTTAGATGTTTTTATTGTTTTCTTATTAATAAAGTGTATTTTAATTGTAATTCCAAGTCCTGTGGATCCCTACAGCTTCCTGCTGCAGTTAACAAGAAGGGCAGTGCTCCCCATAAAGGCACACACACTATAACATCAAGAGCTTAGTATAATTGGCTCCACTAAAGGTGAGCATTCACTTGCACCTGCACTTTTGTTGTATATTCTACCTCAACAATTCTGCACAAGGATACGTTGTCTCTCTAGTGTCTCCACATTGAGAACGATTGGGGCAAAAATCTGAAGAGTGTTTGATATCACCTCATATATCCCTGCCTATGAGATTTGAGCCTATTCTTATAGGGCTCCATACCAAGTGAGTGTGCTTGCACATATCATTGTGGTGGACTTGATATACTTCACTATTTTGTATTTGTCTCTCTTTTTAGAGAATTTTGTCATTATATATCTCCCCCAGATTTTAGTGGGGTAAGTGCATTTATTTTTAGCGCTCTGCTAAGTAGACTTTTGGTGGTGTGTTCCACCAGGTTCACTTTTTTGGTATGACTATTTATGTGTAATTTTGAGGTACTTACATGAATGGTGAGCTGCTATATACCTACATTTGACTTGTTAAAATCACTAAGCACCTTATATTGCACAGAGCAGCTTTTCTATTATGTATTTGTATATACCGTTGGCATTTAAATGCAGTTGTGCGTTTGTTCATGTACGGCTGCCATTTGAAAGCAGCGGTGTACTTGTGTGTTGTGTAGTGTTTGCTTTTGAATGTAGGGGTGAGTTTATATACACTGGCACACTCTCACACAATGATTCACATATACACACTGACACATATGCAGATACACATTTACTGAAACTAACATACATACAGATACACAGACACACAGATAAAAAAAACACTGGCACACACACACACATAATGACACACATGCAGGTACACAGACAGAAACTCACAATGAACAGAACAATAGTTCGAAACAAAATGCAGTTACAGACACCAGAGGCATAGCGTGGGGGGTGCAGGGGGGGCCGGCCGCACCAGGCGCAACATCTGGGGGGGCGCGCTCGCACTCGCAGCTCTCTGCCCCTGCCTGGCTCACTCACTCTTTCTGCAGTGCTGGCTGTGCGAATCCGATCTGAGCCACCGGGTCGCCGCCCACTGTGGAGGGGGGGGGTGCGAAGAGAGAGCCAGGGACTATCTGGGGGAGGGACAGTGCAGCGGCCGCCCAGCGCAGCGCTGAGTGCGGGAGAGAACCACACCAGACCAGCCCAGGCAGCAGCAAGAAGAAGCTGGCAGCGGCTGCAGGTGACACAGCCAGGCCAGAGAGGAGAGAGGGAGCCAGTGGTGACAGACGCTGCAGGAGGAAAACCTAGGAGGACCTGGAGGAGAAAACCTAGCCTGCTGACTGCTGTGATCGGGTCCGGGACAGCCGGTGAAAAAAAAGGTAGGAGTCAGGAGTAGGAGTCAGGACTGACTGGGCTCAGTGGGCTGGCTGTGTAGTGCTAGCAGAGGCAGAGCATCTCCCAAACTGAAGTTTCTTTGGGATGTTCCCGGTCTGCAGGTCAAGACTGGCATGTTGAGCTGACCAGATGGATTGAAATTTGGTTGGTTCAACAGTGACGAGACAGATTTCGATCCATATGTAGCTGCTCCAGCTCAACATAAGTTGATGCAAGCCAGTGGGTCTAGGCGCAACCTTTAATTTATTTTTATTTTTTTGCTGAAAGAGTAAGGCAATAGGCATGAAGGTGAATAAACATTATGTTAAGAGTAAAGAAATGGTTATACAATGAAGGGGTGCTAAAAGTGCAGCAAGGCAAGAAAGTGATTTTCTTTTTTTTTCTTTTTTTAGAATTTTAGCAGAATACTACTATGTCATGCCATACAAAAAAGAATCTGGTGCACAAGGCAGGAAAAGGAGAAAGATAGAGACAGAGCAACAAGCTAAGTTAGCTGGAAGCCTTCACCGGTTTTTGGTGAGTACTGCTGAAATTACAGCAGGACCATCATCAGCAGCACCACAGGAGACTCGTAATCCTGATCCTGTGTCGGTAGACATTCCTGTTCCTGCATTAGAAGCAGAGACAGTTTCATCTAAGGATGTTTATACTCAGCCAAATCTGCCAGAAAATATTGACCAAAAAGTTTATACTGATATTGGCTATTGGCCTGAAACCATGGATGAAACCTTGAAAACTGAACTTGTCAGGCGAGGGACAGAGGAACTGCAGAATAAGGATGCATGGTTTCCAAGAGACAGTAATGGCAGGTCATTTTCCAAGGATTGGTTCTACATACATTTGGACAATGGTGAGACTATGTTAAGGACATGGTTGGTGTTTTCTCCTGTAAACAATGCTGCACATTGCTTTCCTTGCATGCTTTTTCAGAAGGCTAAATGGAAAAGTTCATTTGGAAAGTCAAGTGGATTTAATGCATGGAGAAAGTTAAGCCCTAGATTACTAGAGCATGAGCGCAGTTCATATCACTTGAGTGCATTTACAATATGGAAAGAATTAGAAATGCGGCTGCATAAACAGGAGACTATTGATGCTGCTGCCCAGCTTGCACAACAGAGGTCATTTGAAAAATGGAAGGCAATCTTAGTCAGGATACTTGATTGTATTCTGTATCTAGCCAGGCAAACCTTACCCTTACGTGGTCACTCTGAAGATTTAAATACAGATGGTAACTGTGGAAATTTCTTAGAAACTTTCAAGTTACTCGCCAAATATGACCCAGTTGCCAAACAACATCTTCACAGACATTGTGTCCTATCTCTCTCCACAGAGCCAGAATGAGTTTATTAACCTGCTCGGCGATCACATTCGAACAGTCATCTTTCAAAATATCATAAAGGCCAAGTATTTTGCTATAATGTTTGATAGCACTCCTGATATTTCACACACTGACCAAATGTCCCAAGTGATTCGATATGTGCAAATTGAAGATTCAGGAGTCCATGTGACAGAGTCTTTCATTGACTTTATTCAGTTATATAGGAAATCAGCTGATGTCATTACAAAACAAATTTGTGACAAGTTGCAAGCTGATGGCCTTAAACTAGAGCATTGCTACGGCCAGGGATACGACAATGCTGCGACTATGGCTGGACACATTAGTGGTGTACAAAAACGTATTTTGGATATGAATCCCAAAGCAATGTTTGTGCCATGTAACAATCACTCAATCTTGCTGGGATGCATGCAGTTGGTGTTGGGACAAAGTCTGTTACTTTCTTTGGCACTGTGGAAAAGGTGTATTCATTTTTCTCAAGCTCCACCCACAGGTGGGATATCCTTAAGAAACATGTACCAATTCGTGTAAAGCGATCGTGTAACACAAGATGGAGTTCAACGCATGAAGCTGTATGCGTACTTGCTGAACACACTGAGAAAATAATAGACGCTTTGGAAACGTTGAGAGGTGGGCCTGAAGAAACCTCTGAAACCAGGGGTGATGCAGGAAGTCTTTTAGTTTGCATAATGACATATGTTTTTTTCTCTTTCTTGCATTTTTGGAACCCAGTACTAACCGAAGTAAATGATACTCAGATCTACCTGCAGCAAGAAGGACTTGCGCTTGATCAATGCGTGCAAAAGTTAAAAGCATTGACTTTATTTTGTCATGAAAAACATGATAGTCTAGTGTCAAAGGCAACTGAGAAAGCTTTGCAGGTATGCAAAACCTATTGCATACCTACAGAGAGAAGAGTTGGAAGACGCAAGAAGATGGATGGGGAGAACAGTTGCGATGCTGGCTTGACCTTAATACAGGAAACAAGCAGAGAACAACTGGAAGCAATTGATCAGCTTCAGGCAGAAATTAAAAAACGTACTACGCAGATGAATACGCTGCACCAGCGATTTGCTTTTTTGCAAATTCAAACATTGTTGGATACTAAAAAAGATGATTTTATTAAAAACAAATTCAGCACACGTGTGCTCAGTACACGGAATTGAATGCTGCATCTATGCTCACCGAAATAACTCGACTTCAGCACCACATTATCTTGTATAAGGAGGTCAATCCTGATGAGCAGGTTGCAAACTGGTCAGCTTTAGATTTGCTTCGCTGGGTGTATAAGTGGAAGCTGCAAGAAAGTTTAACTAACTTTGTTGTCACATTAAGAATCTTTCTTACTATCACTGTTTCTACAGCGAGTTGTGAAAGAAGTTTCTTAAAACTTAAACGAATTAAAACATATCAGAGATCTACAATGAGCCAAGAAAGACTGAGTAATCTAGCAATACTGTCCATTGAGAGAGACTTTAATGTAGATTTCAATTCCGCTAATTAAAAGCAGGCGAATTTAAATTAATCTGTATATTATATACAGATTGATATCTTGCACTTCTATTAAAGAATTACAATTAGAGGTACAGGATTGAGGAAGTTGGCTCCATCTAGCCCAGTCTTGGATCATCTCCAGGGTATGGTTCCATTTTGATGTTTAGTTTTTGTTCTTGATATATTTTGTCGTTTACGATGGTTGTGAGACGACATATAATAGCATGGCCCATGCTAGGTTACTACATTTGTATATTTGTATTCATAGGCCTGCTGAAAATGTGAAGAATGTGTGTAATGCATGTTCGTACTCAATAAAGTGTTGGAAAATAAACTTGTATTTAGATGCATTTTACTTTAATTACATAAGTATTTTCATAACAAACAATACATGTGCTTGGGGGGTAAGGGTTTCTTTAACTAATCTAGTGGAAGAGACTCGAGTGCTAAAATCCACGTGTTAGGGGGCGCAAATTACTTGCCTTGCCCCGGGTGCTGACAACCCACGCTACGCCACTGACAGACACACATATGCACACACTAACACATGCAGATACACAGACACACATTCAGATACACAGACACACAGATGCAAACACTGACACACATGCAGATACACAGACACAAAGGTACACACACTGACACACACACACAGATACACATACACACAGATGCACAGACTGACACACATTCAGATACACAGACACACAGATGCAAACACTGACACACATGCAGATACACAGACACAAAGGTACACACACTGACACACACACACACACAGATACACATACACACAGATGCACAGACTGACACACATTCAGATACACAGACACACAGATGCAAACACTGACACACATGCAGATACACAGACACAAAGGTACACACACTGACACACACACACAGATACAGAAACACACAGATGCACACATTGACACACATTCAGATACACAGATAGGCACACACTGACACACGTGCATATACACAGATACAAAAACTGATGCACATACAGATACACAGAAACACACAATGACATACATAGAGATATAGATCAAAATACAACAATATAAAGTGTCTAGTTGCTTCCAAATGATAACTGTATCATTTAAAATGTGTGTCTGTGGTACAAAATGCTCCCCTAGCACTCAAATATAGTTATACAAAAAAAGTACCAAATATATACCAAAGTGCCACACACAGATTAAAAATACTTACATAATTAGAACGTTAGGAATTTTAGGAACCAGAACAGGACCTAAAGACAGAATACAAAACCAAACATATAGTAAAACTGTAACAGAAAATAAAATAATGTACATAGATGGAGCCCAACTCACATGACGCAGAGCCGTACAAGACTCTGTATGTTTAGCCCAAGGTTGCTTATACAGGCTAAACGAAATTCCGGTAGTGATATCACCTCAATTCAGAGAGATAGAAATAAATAATTTTTATTTCAGAAAAAATATATTAAAACCAATATAAAATATATCTGATATGCCAGAGTAAAGCAGTGTAACAATGTACAAACGGATCTGAAAATGCACAAAAGGCTCACCACTGGCGCTATCAAACTTAAAAATTCCTTCAGCAGACGCATTTCGACCTAATCAGGTCTTCGTCCAAGTGCTAAAGTTCTGTCTCTGGATATGTGACTTTTATAGCCAGTTCCCGGTCTTTTTTTCCCAGTGTCCCCTGTCGGGTAAACATTTCAGTCTGCTTTTTTGTGACATATCTTCTGGTAACGTGTTGATTTTTCGACGTTATCTCCGTCCCATACTTATGATGTAATGTCCATATTTGGAAGTCTTCCCTTAGTTCATACTCGATATCCATATTTGTTTAGGGCATGTAACAGTAATCGTTCATTTACATTCTAAAGTATGTAAAATCATAATGAAAACCTCAAATATTTAATTTAAGGCTGTTATTCATAAAAATAGTATTTCGATATATATTTAAAAACAGAAAATAAAAAAATGGAGAATAAGTTCTTTCGTTCATATACAAATATAAAATCAATTTATACACAATCTCCCAATTATAATGAGCAATGCTCAATAATATTTATACAATATCAATATTGTTAGAAGAGTATATATATAAATATCTCAGAAATACCTTCTTCAAAAACAATACGTTCTGGCAAAAGTGAAATCATTTGGAATTAAACAAAAGAAAAATACATATAAATAAAGATAAAAGCCAGAAAATCAATAATTATATTTTGTATAATAAATTAATAAATACATAAATAATGAATAAGAGGAATGTTTAAGAAAAAAATGAGTAAATTGGAAATACTAATTAAGATCAAAAGGTGCTAAGGTGTTGATCTCATAAATCCATTTACTTTTACCCTACCTTTGCCAACTCCTAAAAATTGTGCATTTCAGAAAAATGTGTAGAGACACTGTGATTCATATACCTCCTCTGGATATATTACCCATGTTTTCGGCTATGCGTACTTTAAAATTCCTAGTAGTCATGCCGATATATTACATGCTACATGGGCACCAAAGGAGGTATATGACATTAGAAGAAAAACATGTTAAAACTGTATTGATTTTAAAAAGATTGGAAAACTATCTTAAACGAAAAATGGGATCGAAAATTAGATACATTTCGTAAAAGGATGAAAGTTTATAAAACAAGAGCTGAATGACTGCAAGATACCTTTAACGAGTACAATCTCTTTGACATATGAAGGGTGCAGCACACAAGTGTAAAAGATTTTACTTTTTATTTTAAAATTCATTCTAAAATAACAGCTACTCTCGAATAGACTTTTTTTTACTGACTCAGTAAATGTAAGTAACTTTACAAAGGTCCTATTACTTGGACTGACCATGCTCCAATTGACATTATAATTAAAAATGATTTGTCTTATAAAACTAGTTATAAATGGAGGCTGGATGAAACAATTCTACTTAATAAAGAGAATAGAGACCGTTTGGATTTCTCAGCTAATGAGTTCATAGCATTTAATGATATAGGTAACGTTTCCAACGAAACATTATGGTCAACATTCAAATGTGTAATGAGGGGTCATTTAATCCAATTAGAAGCTAGAGTGAAGAAATAAAAAAGGAGCTGAATTATCAGATTTATACATAAAGCTAGCCAAACACAAACAAATTAATAAAATACATCCTTCTAAAGAAATTACCAATCAAATTAAAACCACTGCAATTACAGATACATTTTTTACTTGCTGAGTAAAAAAATGGTCATGTCCTGTCCAAAAAAGGTACAGCAGTAGTAATAGAGCTTACTATCTAAAAAGCTCAAACCCGAGAGGAAAAAACAATCAATTAAAAAAAATAATGGAAGGATGTAAAACCCTCTTTTCTCCTCAACAATTAGGGAATGCCTTTGCAAATTATTACGCATCTTCGTACAATCTACCAGAAACCAAATTTTCTAAAGAGGAGCTTTATTCATTTTTAAATAAAATTACTCTTCCTTCAAGTAAGCCGGATAAGCTAAAAGAACGAAATAATGTTATAACAACGAAAGAAATCAAGACAACAATCAACAATCTAGTGAATGGGAAAGCTCCCGGCCCAGAAGGCTATACTGCACTCTTTCACAAGACACTTGAACCTACAATATCTCCTATGCTATATAAATTATCAAAATAAACCTAGCAAAAAGTATATATTCAGAGTTATTAAGTGCTACAATATCGACTATTCCCAAACAACGGAAACATCCAAATTTTGTCACCAATTATCGACAGATATCTCTTATAAACTTAGACATAAAAATATTCTCAAAAATTCTTGCAAATAGACTAAGTAAAGTAATTCCTGAATTAGTAGCTAATGATCAGGTTTTGTAAGAGTAAGATCGGGCAGTGATAATCTTCGGAAAATTGCCAATATGACATGAAGATTAATAAAGAATATTTACCAACTGTTTCAATTGCTGTCGACGCTGAAGAAGCATTTGACAGAGTAAGTTAGAAGTTTTTAGCTGAAACTTTGACAGCATTTTGAATTGTATAAACTTTTAAAGATCTAGCTATGTCATTATATACACATCCCAAAGCAAAAGTATTTGGTAATGGTTTCAACTCACATTGGTTCAATATTAGGAACGGTACACGTCAAGGGTGCCCTTTGGAGCCTCTGATGTACATTCTTACTATCAAATCTCTAGCAGCTTATATCAGACAATCTAATAATATTTCAGGAATTTCAAAAGGGGAGAGCAAGCAAAAAATAACGTTATTTGCAGATGACATAATATTAAATCTTACCCATCTGGAGATCCCCTCAGCAATGAAGTGTATAGATAACTTCCGTCGTTTCTCCAATTACAACTACAATTAACTTTGATACAAAAACTTGGATAAACTTAAACTATCTTAAACTTCTTAAAAATTTGAAACATCAAATTAAAAACTGTGGTAATACAATACTTTCCTGGATGGGCAGACTAAATACGTTAAAGGCATACTTAAAGAGACACTCCAGGCACCCAGACCACTTCTGCCCATTGGAGTGGTCTGGGTGCCAACTCCCACTACCCTTAATCCTGCAAGTGTAATTATTGCTTTTTTTTAATAAACTGCAATAATTACCTTGCAGGGTTAAGTCCTTCTCTAGTGGAACACGAAAAGTGTTTTGAACGACACTGGATGTCCTCACGCTATGCATGAGGACCACCAGCATCACCGGAATAATTGAATTGAATAATGCTTTCCTACGGGGAGGTCTAATGTGTGCGAGCGGCCATTACCACACAGGCACGTCAGACGTCAGAAGCAATGGAGGAGCGTGGGCAGAGCCTCACCCAGCGCAGAGGGACATTGGTGCTGGATTCAGGTAAGTAACTGAAAGGGTTTTAACCCCTTCATCAACATGGGATGGGGGCTGGGAAGGAGAGGGACACCGCAGGGTCCCGCAGTGCCAGGAAAATGGATATGTTTTTCTGGCACTGGAGAGTCCCTTTAATACCCAAATTGGAATATCTTTTTCACACAATACCAATAAGAGTCCCAAATAAAATACTGTACCTTTTTGATAAGTGTAGCGGAACTCCCTGTGCCCCAGTTGGGTACCTCTGCCAAGGACCGCTTCCTAGCTCTAGACACCCCAGGCACTTGACGCCACTCAGTCCTGGGAGCTCTAGTCCTTACAAGGAATTTCCCTGTTGAATCCCCTGCAAGCTGGAACAGCAGAGACAGGAGTAAATCTTCTTTCCCTCCAATAACAGGATGACACATAGTTTTGGAGTGCAAGCTGGAATAGATTTTAATGGTGCCACACTTGGCCATATATTACAATCCCCATGCAAGGTGTACGCCCACATGGACCTGATGGTGGACTGATTTGCCCCTTCACAGACCAATAACAATAAGGTTATGTAACGGCAACCCCAGGCATAAAAGGGTTACACTGCCGTTTAGTAGATCTTTCCCTTCCAGAGACACAGGGACAGCTACTGCAGAACCCCAAGCTCCCGAACAGGATACCAAGTAGCACTCCAAACTCCCGAACTGGAACCTCACGAATAGCTGCTAGCAGCTGAACAGGAAAAGCACCCAAGCAGCTTACACTCCTGGCAAACAGTCTCTAACATCATACAGTAAATCCCCCCAAGAATGAGACAAAGCTCTTTGTTGAGGGTCAAGCAGTGAACAGTCAGAGCTGTGGGTTTATTGTTCTTATATACACATTCTTACACATTAGTACCATGCACAGGCTTTTGGAAAACAACCAATAAACACATACAATACACTCAGACACTCCCACACAAATTCCTCCCCTCTGCCTGTGATACAATTACCTTACACAATGGGTAATGTAATTATCACCAGCAGAAAAATACAGTTTTTCCACATTATTCATAACTTGAAGTATGCATCACATTCACATTTTCAGAATCAGCATACTCCAAATACAAACATACGTCAAAATCATAAAAATTGGTCCAGTGGTTCAAAAGATAGATCATAGTCCTTTGTGACCAAAGGAAGCATGGCTTTTCTGCCCAAAACCAGTTCCACAAAGTCTTCTATCCTGGAGATAACTGGGAAGTAATCCAATTATCCAAGGACAGAGGCAAAACTCCATTGAACACATGGCCGTAAAAAGACAGTAAAATACAATAAAATACACAAGGTTACATTTATGACATAAAATACAGACATGCAACATATGCCCAGATAGCTTAGGTCTGAGTGCACATTAATACTGAATGGCGCTCAGACCACACACACATACAGTTCAATTGCCATGGAGCCAAAGTCTTTTATTACACGAATAGGCTCCATGGCATAGCTATCTGGGTTATATGAGTTCATTCAGTAAATCCGAGAATCTACCGAACGCCAGGGCAGAAAACATGAATAGACCTTTCTGCATAGGAAAATAAAGTATTTAAATGCCGGGCCATAGTCAAAAGGCAGCAGGCAGGCAACCAGGCTCCTCCAATGCACAGTGGCGAGATTGGTCTCATCACAGGTTACAAGTCACGACACTCCCACAGACAGCACATAATCCCTTCCCTCTGCCTGGGAGATAATTGGATCAGTAACTGTACTAATTCTTATCCAATTATCTCCAAGCACAGAAAAAAACATACTTTTTAAAAACACCCCAAAAGTACCCCAAAACACATAGTATCCCTACAAATGTCACATTCCCTGATAGCCCTGACCAACATATCCAACAATCACCCAGATTAGTTCAGGGGTTCAGAAATTCGATGGAAGTCATTTATTTGACCAACCGCAGGCATGGTCCCATGCCTAAAAACAGTTCCAGAGAATCAGGGCTTGCGGTCGGTCTACTTCGGTAGTTTGAAAATGAGCAAACTACCGAACAGAGTCAATAGTCTTACCCTGGAGCTTGTTCCCCTCATCCAGATGAATGATCTCACCGAACAGTGTCTTTCTAAGTTGAACAGAATCGAACACAGGCGATGATGGAAGTCCAGTGGTGATCGGAAGTTTCTGTATCTGATTTTAGCTCCATGAGATTCATGCCCAAACACCGCTGCCTGCATTCATGCGAACAAGATGGCCGCCACCTCGTGGTTGTCCATAGGAATCGCGGCAACCCAGACGAACAATTTTGAACACTGTGGTGAGAAACGTTCCAAGTTGTTGATAAGTGTTAACAAGCTCCAGGATGGTCTCTGGTTTGCGCGGTTGTTCGGTAAACGAACCATGTAATCCCAATTGCACAAACAGAGACTTTAACATTATATGTCACATGGTTTGTGGGCAGGAGGCTGGCAAGCAGGCTCCTCCAGGAACTCGTGGCAAACTTACCGTATATACTCGAGTATAAGACGAGTTTTTCGGCACATTTTTTGTGCTGAAAAACCCCCACTCGTCTTATACTCGAGTCAAGGTCTGTATTATGGCAACTTACATTGCCATAATACAGACCAGGACTGCCAGGCTCATTACAAGCCCGGCGGTCCTGTTGGGGGCTGGCAGAGAGCTGTAACTTACCTTTCCTGCAGCTCCTGTCAGCTCCCTTCTCTCTCCTCCAGTCCGGTCAGCTCCACTGCAAGTCTCGCGAGAGCCGCAGGGTCAGAGCGTTGCCACGGGTTACCCCATCCCAGGCCAGCTAACAAGCAGGGAGGGGGGAAGAATAAAAAAAAAAAATATTAAATAATAATAAAATAAAAATATTAAAAATATATAAAAAAATAATATTAAAATAATAATAATTTAAAAAAATAAATAAAAATGCCCGTCCCCCCACCAAGGCTCTGCATCACATACACAAACACACACTGCATTCATACACACACTGCATTCATACACACACACTGCATTATATGCACACACACACACTGCATTCATTATATACACACTGTAAATAAATATTCAATTAATATAATTTTTTGGGGATCTAATTTTATTTAGAAATTTACCAGTAGCTGCTGCATTTCCCACACTAGTCTTACACTCGAGTCAATAAGTTTTCCCAGTTTTTTGGGGTAAAATTAGGGAAGGGGTGGTAAGGACCACCAGGGAAGGGGGTTATGGACCAAAAGGGGGGGAGGGTAAGGACCACCAGGGGAGGGTAAGGACCACCAGAGGGGGAGGTAAGGACCACCAGGGGTAAGGAAAGAGGGTAAGGACCACTGGGGGAGGTGGGGAGTAAGGACCACTGGGGTAAGGACAGGAGGGGGAGTAAGGACCACTGGGGGAGGAGTGGGGAGTAAGGACCACTGGGGTAGGAGGGGGGAGTAAGAACCACTGGGGAAGGGGAGGTAAGGACCACTGAGGGAGGGGGGGAGGTCTTCTAAGGGGTTTGGGAGAGGGAGGACCACTAAGGGGGGAAAGGACCACCAAAGGGGGGTAAGTAGGACCACTAAGGAGAGGGAAGGAGGGTAAGGACCACTAAGGAGAGGGGAGGAGGGTAAGGACCACTAAGGGGGTGGGGGGAGGAGGGGAATGTCTACTAAGGGGTTTGGGAGAGGGAGGTCCACTAAGGGGAGGGATGGAGGACCACTAAGGGGGAGTGAGAAGACCACCAAGGGGGGACTACAGGGGGCCAAGGGAGAGCACTAAGGGACAGGAGGGAAGGGGAAATCAATAATTGACAGGAGGGTGAGCACTATGCAAAAAATTTAAAAAATAAAGAGCTGCTCCCCTCTCAGTCCCTATCCTACCCCACAAACCCTCTCTTTTACACTACACACATACACACATACACAATGCACCCCCCCCCACAAACACACACACAGAAACATACAATGCATTCCTACTCACACACAGACACACCCGAAACACACAATGCATCCCTTACGTTCACACAAACTCATTCTCTTACACACAGAAACAAAATGCATCGCTTACACAATCAATGCACCCCTTACAGACACACACTGCATTCAATTAAATACACATAAACACACATTGCATCCCTTACACACACACACACACACACTCACCCAGAAACAAACAATGCATTCCTTACACGCAAACACACACTGCATCCCCTATAAACACACTACATCCCTTACAGAAATTGGTATCCCTATACACTACATTCTATAAGAACACACACACATTGCATCCTCTACAATAACACATAAAACATCCCCTACACACATACACTCCACTTCCTGTGAGAGAACTCATGGGTGGGCCATGTAGCTGGATTTATGGGTGGGCATTGTAGGCATACTCACGGTCAAGCCCCGGGGGCCCAGACCTTGAGCTGTGTAAGGGGCCCTAAAAAATGGAGCTGCTTCCGGTTTGTTAATTGTTGTGAGCACTGTTACAAACAGTCTCCTGAGAGCCTCTTCTACACCAGATCTGTGGAGCCAGACAGAGCCCATCATCAGCCTCTTGTCCTCATCTGGTGGTAAGTAGGCAATCCAATATATTATTAGTGGCACTAATCTCTACACATTAAATGGATACTATAGTCACCAGAAGCACTACAGCATAATGTAGTGGTTCTGGTGTCTATAGCCTGTGCCTGTAGGCTTTTTAATGTAAACACACTGTCTTTTTAGATAAAAGACACTTTGTGAAGACTGGAGTTGGCCCATATGGCAGAGCATATGGGCGGGGCATTGTGATGTCACATGGTGGGCAGGACATATGGGGGGGGCAAAATTCCTTGCACCAGCCCTGGGTGGACACTCCCCTAGGGGACCAAATGGGAGACTGGAATAGCAGATAGACATACGGCATCTCAGGACATACAGTCACACAATATTCCCAGCATACATCACAGTTTCCTCCCCTCTGCCCGGGAGATAATTGAGAAGTAATTCAATTATTTCCCAGAGCAGAGGCAAGTCGCCATTTTAAATGCAAACCATAAAACACATAAAAATACATAACTTTATAACTGCTGAACATTTCTAATTCGTGTAACACATCCCCAGATAGCCTGGATCTGAGTGCATATTATTGGCGAATAACGCTCAGATCCCATACGCATAGTTCAATCGCCATGGAGTCAAAGTCTATTACAGTTCTTCGGTATGCGATTGACTCCATGGGAAGGCTATCTGGGGTAAGTCCATTCGTGCCTTTAAATCTCCCGAACGGCCGGTCTTCACACACTTCTGTCGATTGAGAAGGGAGGTCGGCGGCTTCAGCGGTGTTCGGTTGAAAAAGTGTCTGTTTTCAGTTCCATGAATTTAGTACCGAACACCGCTGGTCTTTCGCATGGTTTAAAATGGCCGCCGCCTCGTGGTCGACATATGAACGACGACCACCCTGTATTCGGTTTTAATTGAGAAGTGTCTGTGGTTAACCGCAACGTTCTAATTGGGATCAATAGGTTAACCAGCAGCACACTTCTCTTCTGGGTGGCCGTCCGTTCGGCAGTTTTGTTCCGTAGAAAAGTCAATTCCCTTAGATCCAGGCATAAGAATGGGTGAGTTCGTGAAACAGGCAAAACAGACGAATCCAGCAATCTTAGTCCATGCAGATGGGTCTGTCACACTACTGTTTTGGATAGATAGTAAATTATTTAAAAACCTAACAATTGACAACATGATAATCTCTCAAACCTATAAATATATTGATCCTATAAAAAAGTTATGTTTTGCTCAAAATCAAATTTCCTGTAAAGCCCCAGTTGAAGTGGCTAAAATATTTATAAAAGATCTTAATATAACCTGGCTGGAGATAGGTATAGTAAAGAATTGTCAACTGGGTAAAAATATATCTCCTAATACCTCTCTAGATTTGCAACAGAAATATGAGTTGTCCAATAATGAAAAATTTACATATCTCCCTCTAGAATTATTATTATTATTATTTATATAGCGCCATCAGATTCCGTAGCGCTGTTCAAAGGGTGGTCTACCAGACATTTAATTGTAACTAGACAACTCGACGTACAGGAACAGAGAGGTGGAGGGCCCTGCTCAATGAATGTAAGCTCAACACTCCAACCTATGTTGGAGATGTAATAATGATCTTGGAACTTTGAAGCATATCTGGTAGGAATTCCCTAATTTGAACCAGATTAAAGAATTTGTATTACAGCTCCTCAAGGACTTAAATTTAAAACTATTAGAATTGACTCCTGAAAAGTTCCTCTTTCACATTAATTTTACTGGTCTATGGAATTATGAAAATGTCTGTTAATTCATATTTTAATGGCAACAAAGATCTGTATTTCCAAGTATTGGAAGAGCGAAGAAACTACTACTCTAATTTAAATTATAATCCAGCAGAGTCTGTTTAGTAGGACAACCCATCCTGCAAGGAGCGTTGGCTCAAGGCTGGTTACAGGTTAAGGTTCCTGGCATGAAAACTGTCATACTTAAAATAAAAGACAATTATCTTATGGACAAAGTAACAACTCAGATACAGAACACAATGAAATCCATCAGCGATATGTTGCAGCTGTAGAAGTCTTGGTTGGGTGTTCTACTCATTCTAACTCTTTATGAACTTTCTTTGGCTTTGTGAGACTTGTGAAAGGAGACCTTTCTTAATGCTCCTCCCCCTCTTAATCTTGTCTTCCTCCCCCCTGCTTCTTTTCTCTTTCAGTATTGTATTACTTTGAGGCAGGTGAGCGATACATCATTTGGCTTATAATATGACTGGTAAACTTTTTATGCAGCGTTTACTGTATTTTATTATGGAAACCAATGCTGTCTTATGTACCATTCCTTGCTCATAATTGAAGAGTAAATAATAATAATGATCAGAATGCGGTGAAATTGGAGCTGTCCTGTAATCCCTAAAATATTTTATATACATGAGGTACTTGGAGAATCTTTTAATTAAGCCATCCATGATTACATACAATTTATATTTTTTTATAGTTTTAATGTTATAAAACAAAATATGCGTCCTTGGTAAAAGGTACAAAACTAACTTGCATAGTTTCATTCAGCAAAAGTTTCCCTTAAAGGTGTTGCAACTAAATGTTTTCATTCTAGATCTCTTGTCAATAACATAAT
Organism: Pelobates cultripes; assembly: GCA_933207985.1. NCBI lineage: Eukaryota > Metazoa > Chordata > Amphibia > Anura > Pelobatidae > Pelobates > Pelobates cultripes. Next base: position 95,373,385 of record OW240924.1, on the reverse strand, counting down.
TATGCAAATCAAGTAAAATTGTGCATGATTTATTTTATCCCATTCCATAGTAGATGATGTGAAAGAACACGGTGGGGTTTATCAGTCATCATACTTTAAGCACACAGAACAGTTTGTTCCCATTAGAGCTGAACTGTCAAAAGAAGCATGTGTCATCAACAAGCGATCCGTTTAATGAATAAATGGCTCTCCATTGAACACCAGAAATACACGGATGAAGAAGTGGATAGGATAACCCATCAGGAGATGCAAATAGAACCATCAACATTATTGGTCCCCAGGAGAGATCAATATAATATAATTGTCACAGATGGTAAGGGTAAAGTTGTGACTTTCAAGCAAATTCGAGTCAAATTTAGGTAGAGAGTTATGATTCTTAATCAAAATTTCAGGGATAAAATGATCTACATATAGGGCTAAATGGGAATATAATACAGCTTCTCTTTATTTGTTTATTTCTGTGCTCATATGTCTGTCTTTCTGTGTGTTTGTTTGTCTGTCTTTCTCTGTGTTTGTATGTGTGGTGGTCTGCCAGAGTATCACCACCACAGATGCCCTTTTCCCAATATACGAACACCAATAATCCCACAGGTAAAATGTTGCTGATGTCCCATAACCCCCCACACATGAGCCAAGGCTTAATGCTGGGAGAAGACTCATTTGTTTTGAGCCAGACATGGCTTTTCATACAAAAACACCAACACAGGGTTTCTCACACAGAAAAACAGGGAAATTCCTTCCATGATCCTCTGTTCCTGAGAAATAATTATCGGAATACACATGGTACAGAAAAATCATTAATTTCTTCTCCACTCCAAAAGTACCCCATAGCCTGGATCCGGGCCAACAATATATCCAAAAATCACCCAGATCCGTTTGGTAGTTTTAGATTGCCATCGCCGGGAAGTTCTGACTGGTCTGTCACGAGATTGAAGCCCAAAATAGTTCCAGGGAAATTGCGGTAAGAGCCTGTCTCCGTTCATGGGGTTTTGTAGGAAAACAACATAAGGTAGATGAAAGCTGATTCGTGTAGAATGCTCCCCGTGTTCGGTAGTTTGTAGCTCCCAAACACTTTTCATATAGGTTAACAGGAACTGGAAAGGGCAGTAGGTCCATGGTGACCAGTGTTTGCGGGAGTGCCTGGCTGAAATTAGTTGATGACCAAGTCCCGCTGCCAGCGTTCGGGAGACAAAATGGTCGCCATCCATTGTCCCAACCACATGCGTTCGTATGCACAAAATGACGGCCACCCTGTGGAGCATTCTGCTAATTATTTCCTTTGCGATTTTCATATAAGATACTCAACGTTCCATGTTCTAATGGATCTCTGGGCAATTCTTGGTTCAGGAACCAAACAAAACAAAATTAAATACAAATTTGTATGGATGAAAGGAGCCAAAAGTGATGGAGTCTGTCTTTCTGTGTGTGTGTGTGTTTGTATGTCTGTCTTTCTGTGTGTCTGTCTGTCTATTTTGAGTCTGTTTGTCTTTCTATTTTGAGTCTGTTTGTCTTTCTGTGTGTCTCTCTTTTCAGAATTCATATAATCACTAATACAAAGGATACAAATAATCTCAGATAGAAATAATTCTTGGGATTTCTATTGGGAATTATTAATTAAATCACTGCTCATCATGTGATCAATGATGAGAATTATTTGTGAGATTTTCTAGTAATTTGGAACGTTGAGGAAGGAGAAACGGATATAAATTGTGAAATATTTTCTATGTTGAGGGGCATAATACAAGGTGTTATGAGCTGTGGGTTCATTGGTAAAACATCTTGTTACAGCCAATCGCACAGGTTCTGCACATTTGTCTTGCCTTTCTCCCAGTTTGCTCTCGGTGACTCTTGGTTCATTTCTCTTCGATCGCTGATATGAGAGCACTCAGATGGTTTTTATTTGCTCGATTGGAGTTGGATTGAAACCAATGCTGTGAGGTGAAAGGGCGATGTGTAATACGCTGAGACGAGAAGAACAACACATGAAATAATGTAATGTTTTGAATACTTAAGAAGTAAAAGGCAACAATAAAACATTGTAGGAGGAGGAAAAAAAACACAAGAGCCAATATATTTTAAATGTAGATAGAAACATAGAAACATAGAATGTGACGGCAGATAAGAACCATTCGGCCCATCTAGTCTGCCCAATTTTCTAAATACTTTCATTAGTCCCTAGTCTTATCTTATAGTTAGGATAGCCTTATGCCTATCCCACGCATGCTTAAACTCCTTTACTGTGTTAACCTCTACCACTTCAGCTGGAAGGCTATTCCATGCATCCACTACCCTCTCAGTAAAGTAATACTTCCTGATATTATTTTTAAACCTTTGTCCCTCTAATTTAAGACTATGTCCTCTTGTTGTGGTAGTTTTTTTTCTTTTAATAGAAACATAGATGCATGCAGATGTTCTGTTCTAATCACAAAGATTCTCGGACTGAGATAAAGTGGTGATAGTTTATACTTAGATGTTATTTTCCTGCAGCTCTGACCTGTATTGCATGTGTGTCATTGTGGGAGATTGTGTTTACACCCCTTTACGCAGGGATGGCCCGTGCCTGGCCATGGCCCTTTGGTGGCATTTTGCTGCCCCTGTACACGCTAACTAGTCTGCTGTATGGAGCATAGCTTTACCGCTATAAATAAATGCAGTTGCCAGCCCCTCTTCATTGTACCAGCATGCTGTGCATCCGGACCACCAGGGAATCTATTGTCCCCCCTTCCGAGTGTTTGTGTTCCTAGCGCTAAGTATTACTGATTATACGATATCACAATCCTTTATAAAAAAAATATAAAAATTTCACAGAAAGAAAGAATTTTGCTTTTAGTCCATACAAAAGATATTATAGGTATTTATTTAATACATAAATGAAATCTATATCTAAAGCGCATTTAACATAAAACGGCTCAAATCTGCTTGATTTGCAGCAGTTTGTAACGAATCTGAAGCCTTGATATCAATAATTTGTCTTTTAAATAACTTTTTTTTTGCTTTTCAACACCATTCTGAGTTTCTATGAAAGTTGTAATGGATGTAGTGTATTCACTAGTTATCTATATCACCCCACAAACCCTAACATTTTAAGATTAACAAATAAAATATTTTTAGCCATTAATTTACCTGACTCTATATTTTGTGTCCTTAAACAGAAACCTTTTCACACAAAAAAAACATTGTGTACTAAGCAAAACAATCTGTTTAAATGTAATTGTATATGTTACTATTAATCTGTATTTTGTTCTTCTTAAACGTTTTGTAGTGAAGGAGTTAACCCATGCAAGTGTTGTGGTATGACTATACATAGCTGTAAATGGCTTAGAATGTAAGTGTAGTGGTATGACTATACATAGCTGAAAATGGCTAGCAATGCAAGTGTAGTGGTATGACTATACATAGCTGTAAATGGCTAGCAATGCAAGAGTTGTGGTATGACGATACATAGCTATAAATGGCTAGCAATGCAAGTGTAGTGGTATGACTATACATAGCTGTAAATGGCTAGCAATGCAAGTGTTGTGGTATGATGATACATAGCTATAAATGGCTAGCAATGCAAGTGTTGTGGTATGACTATACATAGCTGTAAATGGCTAGCAATGCAAGTGTAGTGGTATGACTATACATGGCTGTAAATGGCTAGAAATGCAAGTGTAGTGGTATGATGATACATGGCTGTAAATGGCTAGCAATGTAAGTGTAGTGGTATGACTATACATAGCTGTAAATGGCTAGCAATGCAAGTGTAGTGGTATGACTATACATAGCTGTAAATGGCTAGCAATGTAAGTTTAGTGGTATGACTATACATAGCTGTAAATGGCTAGAAATGTAAGTGTAGTGGTATGACTATACATAGCTGTAAATGGCTAGCAATGCAAGTGTAGTGGTATGACTATACATAGCTGTAAATGGCTAGCAATGCAAGTGTTGTGGTATGATGATACATAGCTGTAAATGGCTAGCAATGCAAGTGTTGTGGTATGACTATACATAGTTGTAAATGGCTAGCAATGCAAGTGTAGTGGTATGATGATACATGGCTGTAAATGGCTAGAAATGCAAGTGTAGTGGTATGATGATACATGGCTGTAAATGGCTAGCAATGTAAGTGTAGTGGTATGACTATACATGGCTGTAAATGGCTAGCAATGCAAGTGTAGTGGTATGATGATACATGGCTGTAAATGGCTAGCAATGTAAGCGTAGTGGTATGACTATGCGTGTCTGTAAATGGCTGGCATTTGAAGGGTTAATAACCTTTTGCCTGGCCATTATGTTGCGTGTCCTCACTGAGACAGCGAGCATTACATAATGGGGGCCTGTTCTCACAACTGACAGGACCAGGTGACGAAGGAAACCTGGCATGGAACCTACGAAGTAGGACTGGAGCATGGATATCAGCAGCTAGAAACTGAGAACGTTCTTCTGGGCCATAATGCTTCCAGTGCAGTACTTGAGGGAACCCCTAGAATACAGGAAATCTACAAGTTCCTGTATCTCGTATTCCTCCTCTCCATCAACCAGAACAGGAGGAGGGGTCATTGAAGTAAACCGATTGCACAGTAAACGTTTCAATAAGGAGGTATGAAACACATTTGGAATGCAGAGATTACAAGGTAAATCTAAAGCATAGTGTGGCGAAAGTAACCTCGCCACTGGGTTTTGGAGAGACCTGCTTGCCAGCCTCTTGCCCTGTGACTATGGTCCCTGGGGTGTATTGGGACTTAGCACAATGCCCCTTTCAAACATGTGGCAGCGGCCATCTTAAATTGTCCAGCAGTGTTTTGTTGTCGAGTGTATGGAACTGTTTTGGGCATGGGACCACGTGCATAAAACATAAAACTTCCAGGAAATTCCTGAACCCCTGAACCGATATGGGTGATTTTTGGATATGTTGTTGACCCAGACCGGGGCTATCAGGGGATATGCTGTATTTTTGGGTACTTTGGGGGAGGGTTTGTGTACATTTTATGAGAGTGTCTAACTGTACAATACTGTTCTGAATGGCTTTGTGACTTTGTGCCTTGTGCTCTACAAGGTACACCTGGCTGGTAACCTTGTGGGGAAAACTGTGTAAAAGACAATAAACCCTCAGATCTGCTGAGTTCCCGTTTAAACCTTGTGGCGAAACCGACCTCGCCACTGGGCATTGGAGAAGACTGATTGCCAGCCTCCTGCCATGTGACTATGGCTCCTGGGATGTATTGCCCCTTAAAGACATGATTTGGCCATAATGGATTTGTGTTGTGCTGCTGCTGGCCCTTTAAGAACCATCTGGGGACATACTGTGGAGTTAATGGGTGGCCACCATTTCATGTATCAGAGGCACATGGTGAGAACAATGGATGACGCACATGGTGAGAACAATGGATGGCGGCCATTTTAACTCACAGACACTGTTTGGACTTTTCTACACGGTGCCATCTCGCCGGTATTTGGTGCACAAAGACATTGTGCAGTAGTTTTAAACTATACAACAGGGTACACATTGTACAGTAATTATTTTTCAATAGTCTGTATATGTTCTGCAGAATCTGCATTAAACTGTATCTTCCAAACTACTGAACGGATCTGGGTGAATTTTGGATATGTGGTTCACCCAGATCCCCTGGTTCCGAGGATATATTTTTATGGGAGTATTGCATGTTTTGGGGTCCCTGTGATATGTTTTATAATAATGTATTTCTCTGCCTGTGATAATGATATTAACCATTGTGTTCACTAATCATATCACATTCAGAAGGGAGGATTTTGTGTGGGAGTGTCTGTGTATATTGTACGGATTGATTGGTTGTATTTAAAAACCCTGTGGGCAGTACTATGTTTGTGTATTGTGAATAAAAGATGCTGTATGTGCCAGTACAGTCAGTTCTGCTTGACCTCAAAATGAAGTGTCGTCTTGTTATTGGGGGAATTGGATTGTAAGCTGATTGCCAGGAGTGTAAGCTGATTGTATGCTTTTCCTGTTCAGCTGCTTACAGCATTCAAATGCTTGAAAGCATTAATATGCTTCTCTGGTTCAGTGGTTGTGGTGTCTGCTGCAGTGCTTGGAGTCCCCAGGAAGCGCTAGGAGCATCCTTCAATGGAGGTACCCAGTCGGGGTGCCAGGTGATCCGTTACAACCCTCAACATAGAGCTTTATCTCATGTGTGGGAGAAAAGGCTGCATCTACAATGGAGGATTGCTATACTCTGTATACTCCCCTGGGCTATAATCACAAAGCTCTTTTAAGAGATTGGTCCTGCTATACTCTCTGGACTAGGAGAGGCCTACCTACTGGGAGCTGGATCCTGGTCTTGGGTCCAGGGTGGGTGGAGGACGGCGAGACCCAAACCAATCTGCGGTGGTTCGTGGGATCTGTGGTGCTTATGGTGTCTGATACGGTGCTAATGGTCCTTGGTAAGCACTGGGAGCATCGATTGACAGAGGGTCCGTCAAACATCGGATACAGGGTTCACTTTACACAGGATCTTAAATGTACTGATAAAGCGATAAATGCCTGGAGTAGACTCGGTGACAGATATTTTGTGTAGAGAGCCAAAGCCTATCAACCACTTGATAGGAATGAGCTGCCCTACAGTGACAATCAGTATAACGTTTCTGGAGCATGGCATTTCTCTGCAGGATGGCATGAGCCTGCCCTCAAACCTTTTGCAAAGAGGCCAAATGCGAGTCCAATCCAGGCATCCCTTTATCAACAAAGGAGGACGGGAGAACTGCGACCAGAAGCTTCATGATCCAAGTTATTGTGAGCAAATTTAGCCCTGGTAGGTGGGTCCACCCTGTTGTCTTGCAGAGTAGAAATAAAACAGAGCAAATATTGCTCCAGTGATTGATTGGCCCACTCAGCAGCTCCATTAGTTTGTGGGTGATAGGCTGATGAAAAGGATAACGTGATTCCCATTTCAGCACAGAAACCTCTCCAAAATCTAGATACAAATTGTGAACCCCTGTCTGATACTATAACCTGAGGAATGCTGTGCAACCGGAATACTTCACAGGCAAATATCTTGGCTGGGTCAGCGGATGATAGCAATTTGGGCAAGGGTACGAAATGAGCCATCTTACTGAAACGATCTACTATCACAGTGTTTCCCTTGAATGAGGTAAGGTCACCATGAAGTCAATGGAAAGATGAGTCCATGGTTTTGTGGGGATTGGTAACAGCTGTAATAAGCCACAAGGTACTTGATAAGAGACCTTGGCTTGTGGACATACAGTACATGCCAGGACATACTCTTTAACTTCTCTCCGGAAAGAAGGCCACCAGAAATCACAAGAAATTAAATAAACAGTCTTATTTATACCCGCATGTCCTGCAGTTTTGGTGTCATGTAAATGGTTAAGGACAATAATTATTTTCTCCATTGGGACAGACAGTTTTCCCCTGGGTGTGTAAGGGGGAGCCTTTGTTTGTGCCCTTTGAATATTCTCCATCAAATAACTAGACAGAATGGTTTTGGTCACAGCTATTCTATCAGGAGGTACTATAGGTGACTCCTCTTGGTCAGGAGCATCAAATTGCCTGGGAAGGGAACCAGCCTTGATATTTCTACTACCAGGTCTATATGCAATAACATAGTTATAGTGTGATAAAAGAAGAGACCACCGAGCCTGTCTAGAATTCAACCTTTTAGGACACTTTTTTATGATCCGTAAGTGTCATAGCTGGTATATTAGAACCTTCCAGGAGTTTTCTCCATTCTTTCAAGGCAAGAATAATAACCAACAATTCTCTGTTCCCTATGTCATAGTTTATTTCTGTCTGTGTCAATCTCTTTGAAAAGAAGCCACAAGGATGTAAAGGAGACTCAGGAGATGACCTTTGAGAAAGCACTGTCCCCACACCAATTTCAGATGTGCCCACTTCTAAAACAAAGGGTTTATGAGGACCAGGGTGGACAAGCAGAGGAGAAGAGGAACATGTTTGTTTCAGAGTCTCAAAAGCCTGCTTGGTTTCCTTAAACCATTGCTTGGTATTAGCACCCTTCTTGGTGATAGGAGCAGTTTTAGAGAACCCCAGGATGAACATTCGATAATAATTGGCAAAATCCACAAATCTCTGGATAGCCTTGATTCCTAGTGGCAGAGACTTTCAATTTCTTTAGGTCCATTTGAAACCCATTACCAGAAATAACATAACCCAAGAAGTGTACACTAGTTTGGTCGAATAAACACTTCTCAAGTTTGCAATACAAACTATTCTCAAGAAGTGTTCGAAGAACAGTACGTACATGAACGAGGTGTGTTTCAAAATCAGGTGAGTGTATGAGGATGTCATCGAGATAAACAATAACAAAACTGTTAAGGTACTCTCATAAGACATCATTAACAAAATCTTGGAACACGGCAGGTGCATTACATAATACGAATGGCATGATGAGGTACTCATAATGACCACTGTGACAGACCTCTCTGTCCCTGGATTCCCTATTTCTCCTTATTTGCTTGGATTTTATATTCTCCCTTATATATTCATTAATTGGTTCGGTGAATTTCTCTTCTATTGCTACCAGGATAATTCTATTCAAATAACCAAACAAAATGCAGAATGACCACCATCCTGGATGTGGAGTGAGCTGCTTGTTAACCTCCCAGAAGCTTAGTTGACAAATGGCTGAGTGGTCATTGTTCGTATGAACAAACATAGGGCGGCGGCCATCTTAAACTGTCGAATGCCCAGCTGTGTTTTGTCGTCGAACACGTGGAACTGTTTTCGGGACACTATTCCACATGAGCACCTCTGGGACTTCCAGATTTCCAGCAATTTGTCTCTTTTCATACGAAAGCGGCGGTGTTCGGTACATTTAAACACACGAACTAGAGACACACATAGACTATTGACATTCACCAGTTCATTTGGTAGATTGAACAGTATTTGAACTATTGGAAATAGACCGACTGCACAGCCTAATTCTCTGGAACTGTTTTAGGCATGAAGGCATGCTTGCGGTCGGTCAAATATGACTTCCAGGAATTTCCCCCTTCTCTGATCTGGGTGATTTTTGGATATGTTGTTCACCCAGATCAGGGCTATCAGGGGTTATGTGGTGTTTTGGGATGTTTTCAGTACTTTGTGAAAAATTTAATTTTTCTGCTTGGGGATAATTTAGTTAATTACAGTATCTTACTCAATTATCTCCCAAGCAGAGGGTAGGGTTTGTGTACATTATCTGGGAGTGTCTAACTGTACAATACTGTTTTGATTGGCTTTGTGACTTTGTGTCCTGTGCCCCAAAAGGTCCACCTGGGCGGTAACCTGGTGGGGAAAACTGTATAAAAGACCAGTATGTGCCATTAAACCTTCAGTTCTTACTTAACCCTCAATCTAGAGTCTTGTCTCTTATTGAGGGAAACTGCTATAAAGCTATCACACTAGCTTTATAGCTTCTCTACTTGGATGACTGCTGGAATGCTGTGAATACCCCTCACACTCAGGAGAAGGACACCCTCTAGCGGTGGGAACCCCTCTACTCATCGGGGTAACCGCTACAACCACTACGAGTATTAAATGCAGTTTTCCACTCATCTCCCGCCTTGATCCTAACCAGATTATAGGCACCTCTTAAATCAAGTTTAGTAAACCACGTGGACCCCTGAAGACGGCCAAAGTGTTCGGTGATGAGTGGAATAGGATATACCTTTTCACTGAGATTTTGTTCAAACCTCGGTAGTCTAGATCACCTTCCTTTTTGGATATAAAAAAAAATCCTGCTCCTGCTGGTGAAAAAGACCATCTAATAAATCCCCCTTGAAGTGCTGCCTGGATGTATTCCTCCATGACTAAATTCTCCTTCAGAGAGAGAGGATAAACCCTACCCCAGGTGGCATAGTACCAGGCAGTAAGTTTATGGCGCAATCATAAGGCAATCATAAAGCAATCATTATCAAATACCTTTTTCAAATCGCAGTACTGAGAAGGTACAACAGTAGATAACGGGGAGCAGTAGAAGTGTTTATATTTCTTACAGGTTTAACCATAGACAGACATTTTCCCTGACAAGAGAGGCCCCACTCTTTCATTTGTTCAGTAACCTAGTCAGTAGCGGGGTTGTGCTGGTAGAGCCATGGAAACCCCAGAACACAGGGAGGGATGGATGGAGAAGATATGAGTTGGAGAGTAATCTTCTCCTTATGTAACACACCCACAGTCATAGTGATGTTTTGGGTTTCATGAGTAATATGAGGATTGATAAGAGGTCTACCATCTATGGCTTCTATTGCCAATGGTGTCTTTCTGTCTTCTGCACCCCTCCACCCCTTCCTTTGCCATGCCTTCTAAATACACATACACACTCACTGACAGACACATATACACCTAGCTAACAGACATACATACTCACTGACAGACACAGATACACACACACTCACTAACAGACACGCATACATTCTCACTAACAGACACGCATACACACTAACAGACACACACATACTAACACATTCACTGACACACACATAGTAACACACTCACTAACAGACACACACACACACTTACAGACACACACATACTAACATTCACTGACACACACACAGTAACACACTCACTAACAGACACACACACTAACAGACACACACATAGTAACACACTCACTAACATACACACACTCTCTAACAGACACACACACTAACACACTATCTAACAGACACACACATAGTAACACACTCCCTAACAGTCACACACACTACCAGACACACACACACTCACTAACAGACACACACACTCTCTAACAGACACACACATAGTAACACACTCACTAACAGACACACACACACTAACAGACACACACACTAACACACTATCTAACAGACACACACATAGTAACACACTCCCTAACACACACACACACACACACACACACACTAACAGACACACGTAGTAACACACTTCCTAACAGACACACACGCTGACACACGCACACTCACTAACAGATATACACACATGCTCACTAACAGACACTAACACTCAAACACACTCACATTTAAAAAAATAATTAAAATTCAATCCCCCCACCTCTAACAGACACACACACTAACACACTCCCTAACAGTCACACACACTACCAGACACGCACACACTCACTAACAGACACACACACTCTCTAACAGACACACACATAGTAACACACACACTAACAGACACACACACACTAACAGACACACACAATGACACACACACTCACTAACAGATTTACACACCTGCTCACTAACAGACACTAACACTCAAACACACTCACATTTTTAAAAAAAAAATTAAAATTCAATCCCCCCAGCCTCCCTACCTTTAGGAGTGCTAGGGTGGATTGTCATTTTCCCTGGGGTCCAGTGGGGTTGCTGGGCTGCCGACCGGTCACTGCAGGCGGCAAGGGAGCACAGATGACGCATAGCGATGACGTAATTTTCCGGCTCCACTGCAGTGCGCGAGGGAGCTGAACAAAAGCCGCCCCCCTAAAAGTGCCGCCCCAGGCAAATGCCTTGTCAGCCTTGCTGTAAATACACCCCTGAACATAGGCTCAGGTGATTGCTCGATTAGAGGTTTCGGAGGGGAAGTCCTAGAATTGGTTCGGTGAATTTCTCTTCTATTGCTACCAGGATAATTCTATTCAAATAACCAAACAAAATGCAGAACGACCGACCATCCTGCATGTGGAGTGTGCTGCTTGTTAACCTCCCATAAGCTTAGTTAACAAATGGCTGAGTGGTCATTGTTCGTATGAATAAACATCGGGCGGCGGCCATCTTAAACCTTAGTTTAGGTTTGCATCCCTTTTCTCTATCATCAAATCTGTCTCTTAATCGATTATCAATGTCTGACATGAAAGTTATGAGATCTTCTACTCTCAGAGAGGTCTTTAGCAGAGACTTCATCCTGCATGATTTCAGATAAACCCTGCTCAAATGCACAAACCAAAGCACTGTTATTCAAAGAAGTTTCAGAAGCAAGGATACGGAATTGGATGGAATACTCAGATACTGATCTGGAGCTTTGTTTTATCCTCATGCATTTAATACCAGCAATCCTGGCTCTACCAGAAGGACTGAAAACTCTTTTAAAGGTAGCCAAGAAGTTGGGATAGTTAAACATAAGTAGATCATCCCTTTCACATGTGGGGTTGATCCATGCAAGAGCCTTCCCTTCAAGTAAATTCATGATGAAGCCAGTCTTAGCTCTGTCAGAAGGAAATGCCTGGGGAACCATCTCAAAAGGCACCCCTATTTGATTAAGTTATCCCCTGCACAGAGATGGATCCCCATTAAAATGTGTAGGTGGAATAAGGTGTATTGAAGGAACAGAAGGGGAAACAGGGTTGGAAGGGACCTGGGTTGCCACCTGAGCAGACTGATTCTCAGGCTGGAGACAGACAGTTCTAGTGAGAATTGTTTGCAGCATTTGTGCAAACTGATCTATCCTGTGATCCATATTTCCCATCCATGCCTCGCAGGGAGCTATCTGTTGCCCTAGGTTTGCAGGCTCCATGGCCCTGTCGTAATGTCAGGAATAGAGTTACCCTATAAATACATACAATTGGTGGGAACACACATCTGATGGTTCTAGAAAATAAAACGGAGTGACATACTATAATACTGTATAGTTAAAATGTATAATCAAAGAATAGAGCAATAGTACTCACAAGCCCAGAGCCAAATTAGCATATGGCTCTCATGGGAAACGTAGCGGGACTCTTAATGGGATGTCCCCATCCTTCTTCTAGTTGCTCCTTAAATTGTCTAGATAATTGCTTGGTAAAGATGAGATGGTCAAGTATTATTCCAAGAAGAAAGAACTTTATTCGTAAAATTAATAGAAGTGCAAATAGCAAAGTAGGAAAGTTCCAATAGAAATAATAATAAAAAAGTCCTGTGTTTACAGTCTGTTACCCTAACACACAAACCTAAAGGTAACAGTAAAGGTACACCTACCAGTCCTTAGAGTGGCCGGATTAGTGCCTGAGACAGATATTTGAAATGTCTGCAAGCAGGCAGAATAAACGAGAGAAAATGTAAATGTTTATTGGCAATTAGATCTAAGCTGAGGTCATTATTGACCTATGAGGCCCAAAGAGCGGTCCAGTTGACACAAAGTACAATCTACACACATGGGGACAAAAGTGGGAAATTGTTAGCTAAAGCCTTAAAAGTAAAGTTACAAAAAACATATATACCCAAAATTAAAGATAAACAAGGAAAATTTGTTTAAATTTAAGTGGACAGATACTAGTATAACATACCTAGGGACACAACTGATGATACATTTAAAAGATTTATTTAAAGTGAATTATGGAAAATTATTGAGAAAGATTGAAGAAGATCTTAATAAATGGAACCAGGCCTCTTTCTCATTGATCGGGAGAGTAAATATTATAAAAATGATGATTTTACACCTATTTCAGACATTGCCGGTTTCACTGCCGAGAGACTTCTTTAGAAAACTGTGATCTACGTTCCTTTCATTTATATGGAATCATAAAACTCCACGTATTGCGTATAATATATTGACACTACCTGTTGAGAGAGGTGGCTTGGGCCTCCCGCATATCTATAGATACTATGTTGCTGTATTATGTGCGCGAATTAGAGAATGGACGGCTATAGATAAGGGGAAGCCTTGGTATAAGATAGAACAGGATTTTATTAAGGTTAAGTTGGAGACCCTGCCTTGGCAGAACTGTAAATTAAAATTACTATCACCCTCTAAACACCCAATTATAAACCACACCATACAGATTTGGAGAAGGCTTAAAGATAGATGGGGATTATCCCCGGGAATATCTGTATTCTTTCCAATAGCATCTAATGTGGATTTCCAGTTTGGGTCGGGTTATAAACTGTTGGAAACGTTAACAGGAGATGCAGACCCTCCAGTTTCAAGTTTAATAACAGATGAAACACCTAATAGACTAAGAGAGTTCCCTTCATGGGACAATATGACAGCTCTTATAGATAAAATGGGTATTATGTACTTAAAGTTTTTCATAAACCAAAAAGTGTTACCATATTGGCAGACGAGAGAGAAAACAGAGTTTGAGTCACTCTGTGGTCCTGGAATAGAGAAAAAACGTTACCTGTCCAGTTTATATAGTTTAATTCATAAGGGAGCTATGGAGAAGACTGTCCCTTCATTCCAAGTGAAGTGGATGAAAGGTTTGAACATTCAAATGACCAGCAACGATTGGTCACTTGTGTTCAAAATGGGGATGAAAGCCCAGGTGAGCACTCCTAGGAATATTATATTTTTTAAAAGAGTCACTAGATGGTACAATACTCCAGACCGACTTAAAAAATACGGTGCACCGGCTTCGGATGGCTGTTGGAGATGTGGCGAGAGGGGGGCGAATATGGAACATATATGGTGGGAGTGCAAACTTATTAGGAGCTACTGGTTACAGGTACTGAGTGTCATTTATAAAATTTTACCAATGCCTGATCAATTATCCCCATCCAAGATTCTATTGGGATGGCCAGCTTCCTTTAATGAGAAGAACAAACAGATATTGCTGAGTTACTTATTGAATTAGGCAAATGCTTTGATCCCGTTGTATTGGCTTAAATCTAGTATCCTGACTAAAGAACAATGGATTCTTAGAGTGGAAGCTTTGAAGAAGTCCATTGGGCCATTCAGGGGAAGAGAGATCATTATGATAGGATATGGGAACTCTGGCGAGCGTACTGGGCAGAAACATCATAGCAAGATTACGTTAAGACATACTGAAGATGAGTTAATAGACCACTAAGGTTAGAAGTATTGGCAGAACCCTCCCCCCCTTTTTTTCTCTTCTTTCATTCTTTTCTTTTCTCCCCTTTCTCTCTTGGAATGTTTTAAGCATATGATGATATGGGACTTTGATAATGTTATTCGACAATGGCGTAAAGAAGTCCCAATGTCTGACGCCAAAAAAAAGAAAAAAAAAAGAATAAATGAGAGACAAACAGAGGTCAGTGTAGCGAAAGGAACCTTGCCACTGGTTTTTGGAGGGGCCTGTTTGCCAGCCTCCTGCCCTGTGACTATGGCCCCTCTAGGAACTGATTTGGGCATAATTGATTTTTATATTGCTGTTTCTGCCCCTTTAATTCCCAGAGAAAGGATTTGTACTTTTAAACTGGCACTTCGGATGTAGTCGAAGTGGCAAAGTCGTCGAAGTGGCCGCCATTCAAAAACCGAACACGTGGCGGTGGCCATTTTAACTCATTCGAACGCGGTCAGCGGTGTGTGCAGCCAAATCTATTGAACTGTTTTCGGCTACCCAATTGCACGAACACCGCTGACCCGTACCTTCTACTCTACTTTGACTCTGCGGCTGGAGACTTAGTCCCGTTCGAAGATTCGAACGCTCGTTCGAATGGGACTTAGTCATTTTCTCAGTGTAAAATAGACCGACCGCACAGCCCAAATCCATGGAACTGTTTTGGGCATGAAAATGTGCTTGCAGTCGGTCAAAAGTGACTTATATCGATCTCCCGGACGGCTGAACGGATTCGAATGATTTTTGGGTATGTTTATATTTGAAATGTGCTGATTAATAATATGTGACTTTTATTAATATTGGATCTATAGTTTTAGAGTTATGAAAGTTGGGTAAAAAGTATGTTTTAAACTGTACGGCTAATTGTGTTACCTCTCAGGCTAAGGGGAGGAGATGTGTGGGATGTAACCATTGTTTAATTGAGGAGAGGTCTTCCCCACACAGTCCTGGATGCTGGAGGTTCATACAGGGTGGAAGGAAGAGGTCTTTCCCACACGGTCCTGGAGGACAGAAGCTGATCCAGGGTGGAAGGAAGACGGCGAGACTCCGTCAAGCTACGGCGGTTGTGGAGTCTGCAGTGGTTGTGGTGTCCGGTGCGGTGCTTGTGGTCCTCGGCACAGGCTAGGAAGCGCCCATCAACGGAAGGTACTCGGTCGGAGTACGGGGAGTTCCATTACAGTGGTGGCAGCAGTGGGATGGCGTCTTAGTTCGAGGAGAAGCAGCTCAGAGACACCGGTAACACTATGGATTTACAATAGAGGGATAGAGCTAGATATCGTGCAGCGTCCCTGTCTACAGCAATATGGAAGAGGAGTTCCATTGGAGATTGCAGGAGCTCCTGTCCCTGCAAGATGGGCCTATATCAGAAGAGTAAGAGTGCGCCTAAAAATTATAATAAAGCATATGCAGAATATAAAATAATATGGAGTATAAAATGTAAAATATAAAATTAAACAATAAGAAAAAGTCCAAAACACTTATCAAGAGTCCGTAATAATAGGTTCTTATGGGAAGACAAAAAGTCTTGGGACGTCTGGCGGTGTGGAATCTTCACAATGGTAGGCTCGGATCCAGTGGAGAATATATGAAAGGGAAACAGAAACAGGAACTCCAATGGTACAGTATATCAATGAAAATGAAATTCTTTATTTTTTCTTTATTTTCTTTATTTTAATTTATTTTAATTTATTTTAATTTTGCACCTGACCTATATCCACAAGGAGCCTAAAGAATCCATAGGTGGGGATTATACCACCCAAATGTCTACACCGAGCAGTATGAGTCTGCTCTAGAGAATGTAAGTTATTTACTTTATATTCTTACGTTTAATCATATACAGAGAGCACTATATTCTCATTCTCTCATTTTGGGTCGAATAATATTAATTTGAACACCGAATCTGGGCTAGAAACCCTCCAATCAAACAGTATTCCTGCATATCCTTGAGTGGGGATCATTCCACTTCACGCACATAATATCAGAGCTATAATCTAGCTCTGAAAAGTGTGAGTACGGCTATTTTCACTATTCTAGAATTTCATTTTCATTGATATACTGTACCATTGGAGTTCCTGTTTCTGTTTCCCTTTCATATATTCTCCACTGGATCCGAGCCTACCATTGTGAAGATTCTACACCGCCAGACGTCCCAAGACTTTTTGTCTTCCCATAAGAACCTATTATTACGGACTCTTGATAAGTGTTTTAGACTTTTTCTTATTGTTTAATTTTATATTTTACATTTTATACTCCATATTATTTTATATTCTGCATATGCTTTATTATAATTTTTAGGCGCACTCTTATTCTTTTTACTTATTTTTATCTTCTAATAACTGGGGGATTATAGGGGATTCCTCTCTGAGCAGTGCTGCCTTTTTTATCTATTTGTGTGGCAGTTGAGCGCTGATTTTTCCTCCTTCTTTTCCTATATCAGAAGAGGCCATGATGGACTACCGGGAGGCCGCCAGAAAGGAACTTTGGGATGAAGCCCTGGAGGATGTGTAGCGTCAGCTAGGTGAGAGGCTCCCCAGTGAAGAGAAGCGGCAAGAGAGGCAAGTGGCTCTACGAATGTCTTTCCTAGGAGAGCAGCCCCTGGACGAGTGGGTAACAGAGCTCAAGAGACTGGTATGGAAGGAGATTTGGCTGGAGGACGCCTACCAGTCCCTCTGGTTGTATACAGTGCAGCATACCCCAGAGATGGAGGAGCTCGACAGGCCTGAGGAGGACGAGTATGATGGTCCTGCTCTACTACTGGATACCGTGGAGGAGGAGCCTGATTTCGGCAGCACGGAGGATTTCTGATTTTGGGACATCCTTGACTACAGGACGGGCATGCATGATTGGCCTGTCGACTGCGCGGTGAAACCAGACATGATGTACCTGGCAACCATGGAGTGGGAACTAGATCAGGCCTACCAACATCTGCTCTGTGCCATTCAGCCCCAGTCTACCCTGCAAGCAGAGCCAGAGAACTGGGTAGCAGAACCAGGTCTAGAGCCCTTCAGCTGGAAGGATATCGTAGAGGTTTACTGGGAGGAACCTCAGCCAGGAGGTAGAGATGGGACCGAGGTCTCTCTACCGGCCCTACAGGGATGCTGGGCAGTCGGCCCAGATCCCCAACCCCAGAGTGAGTGTCAGGAAGCGGAGAGCATCGACCTCCCTCCCCAGTGGCAGTGTGAGTTCCATGGAGCCGACGGTGCCGTCCTTCCTCCCCAGTGGCAGTGTGAATCCCAGGGAGCCAAAGGTTTCGTCCTTCCTCCCCAGCAGCAGTGTGAGTTCCAGAGAGCCGAAGGTGTTGTCCTTCCTCCCCAGCGGCAGTGTGAGTTCCAGGGGGCCGAAAGTGTCATCCTTCCCCCCCAGCAGCAGTGTGTCCTACAGGGAGCAGAGACAGGTGGTCTCTTTCCCCAGCAGCAGGACAATGTTACGGGAGTGGAGACAGTCGGTCTTCCTCTCCAGTGGCAGCCTGTGTTTCAGGGAGAGAAGTACAGCACCCTCTCTCCCCAGCGGCAGCTTACCCTACCAAGGGGAGACACCAGTCTTCCAGACGGCGCAGATGGGACCGTGGTCTCTGTGCCTAACCCACAGGAATGCTGGACAGCCTGTCCAGATCCCAAACTACCCTCGAAGGGACACCAGGAGGAGGGGGTAAGTACTATTTCCCCTCCCCAGCCAAGGCCTAACCCATCTTCCCCAGCAGAAGCGCTGACATCGAGGCAGAGCGCAGCCGGCCTCTGCCCCCCAAACCTCCACAGCATGTTGCCCAGTGACCTCAGAGGAATACCCAGGTGCAGTAACTGTTTGTTGTGGGTGGGCTGCTCTTGCACTTTGCTGTTGTGGGTGGGTTGCCAGACTAACTCAGGCACCGACCGACAGAAGGTCAGGTACCTGGTTAGTCTACCCCCAAAGGGGAGATATGTAGCAAAAGTAACTTCGCCACTGGTTTTTGGAGGGGCATGTTTGCCAGCCTCCTGCCCTGCGACTATGGCTCTGGGATGTATTGCCCTTCTAGGAACTGATTTGGGCATAATTTTTATATTGCTGTTTCTGGTCCTTTAATTCCCAGAGAAAGGATTTGTACTTTTAAACTGGCACTTCGGATGCAGTCGAAGTGCCGAAGACGTCGAAGTGGCCGCCATTCGAAAAGCGAACACGAGGCGGCGGCCATTTTAACTAATTTGAATGCGGTCAGCGGTGTGTGCAGCCAAATCTATGGAACCTTTTTTCGGATACCCAATTGCACGAACACCGCTGACCCGTACCGTCTACTCTACTTCGACACTGCGGCTGGAGACTAAGTACCGTTCGAAGATAAAAAGTATGTTTTAAACTGTACGGCTAATTGTGTTACCTCTCAGGCTAAGGGGAGGAGATATGTGGGATGTTACCATTGTTTGATTGGCTAATGTATAATTGTCTGTGGGCGTCTCCCTTGCATGGGAGAATTGCATAAAAGCAGAGTGTGTGTCATTAAACCAGAGCTCTTCTTGACCCTCAACACGTAGTCTTCCGTTAGAGTCAGGATTACAGAAATACATGGAATCGATAGTAAGCCAAGATCAGGATAACAGAGAGCAAGAATAGTCAAACAAGCCATGGTCAGAATACAGGAAATCCAATACACAGTATAAACATACTCTCAGGTAACAAGAACCACGACAGGGCAAGGAACAAAGGACAACCAGGAAGTATATATACCCTACAATGGGTAGTGATTGGTCACAGAGTACTGTGGTGTCACAAGTGTGTACACACCATCAAAAAGCGACTCATGGGTTGACACTATGAAAGGAGACTAAAGGGAGGGGTCCACATTATATATGATGTCATATTAAGGCACCAGGAAGTTAGAGATAAATGTGTGTGCATCAGAACTCAGAAAATACATAATTTCTGTGATTGCACGGCGCCGTGAAGAACAAGTATAGTGACAGGCTTTAATTAATTTTGCTTGTTCGACCGCATTCGACAGCATTAGAAGATGCCCATTGGCCAGATGCTAGCCAAATGGAGATGAGCTTTGGTTAGACCACCTTTGAGAGGCCACTCTCTGAGTGGAGCAAGCAGTGCTATTGTCTGGCTTCTTGGTTAAGACCTGTCTGACTTGGATGGCCCTTCTGGTAACGAAGCACTCAAGTCCCTCTGCCACAACAAGGCCAGTGTCTATTGAGAGGCGACAGACAGAGAGATAGATAGATAGATAGATGGATAGATAGATAGATAGATAGATGTTAATTTTAACTAGTATTAATAACTGGTGTACTCATGGAGTATTTGAGATAATAAGCAAACTGACAGAAACAACTAGTTTGTCTGCAATGAATGGAAGACTACGATCTCGGTTTTCCTGTTGTGTATCTGTATGGATTGTGAAAACTGCATCTTTAAACTTGAAGAATACTGACAGACGGACCTAGGACCTTATCACACAAAATAACAAACATTTGGCATCCAAAATTCTAAACTTGGAGGGCACAAACACAGGAAACGGATATAGCTGCAAATGAGAAGCTTTCTATCAAATATGGTCCAAAGTGGTGTAAAAATACCGTAAGGGAGTGAGCCGGGGGAGCAGAGACTTTAATTATAAGCTATACTTTTACTCCATGAGATCACATTCGGCCTGTAGCCATCATTATAAGCAGTGGGGAACATTCAGCTTCTTATTTATTATCTAGAATAAATTACATATAAAGGAAATACTTTATGAAAACCATGTACTCATAATTATATGGTTATTTTTTATTCCTTTTTTTATTGAAAATGTTGAATATACACATTCATGCAAAATAGCATCAATACTTTGTTAATTCACGAATATCAATTAGTTACAGATGGATAATGCAGAACGTGAAGCCACGCATACCATACAAATTCACTGATACATTAAGGAGCTCAGATAAAATATCTATATTTATATTATCCATTATTCCGACTTGCACAATGCAGATAAGAAAATAAAAGCATATAGAAGTAGAGGACAGGGAATTCCTTTCGTGAGCTCCAACCATTAGGAAACTTTATAGAAATCCTTGCAATCGAGATTGACCCAACATTACAGAACAAATCTTATTTCATTTTTATTGAATTATTCATGCCCCAGGTCTGCCTAAATGTTTATTCTCTATATACACACAAACACATTCTTTTTAGATTTTGTTGGCATTTTTATAAAGCTGCGTTGCTAAAATTGCCTTCAGTTTTAAAGGAAATACCCAAAAGCAGTGAATCTGAATTATCCATTTTGCCATATGTGACATAAATATGGTATTTCTGTTTGCATACCAACATTTTAAAAAATGTCGGAAATATTGGAAGACTGTACAATAGACTTGTACACGGCGAGAAAAATACATTTTTGGAAAGGCCAAATTTAATAATGGAAAACTGTTTCTGGAAACAAAATATATATATATAATTTATTTATTCACATTTATATTTATTTATTTGTTTTTACTGCCCCTCCTTTTTCCCTCTGTTGATCATGTCTCACTTGATATGTGAATAAAATTAACATTTAGCAATTGTCCCCTATCTATCTTTGGAAGCTGCGGGCGAATTTCATAATCACAAGTCAAAACGCACATGGTCGCCCATTGCACATTTAGTTTGTTTTGTGATTGGGCTACATTTGGTCTCAGATTCTGGCATTTTGCCCTATAACCAAACTGGGATGAATTAAAAACAAATCTCCAAGTCTACTGTACAATTTCTATAAACTCAACCCCCAATACCAGTGCAAAAGGATAAAAAATAAACTTTACGTTGTGTAAATTCATGTCATTTAAAGGTAAATGTATCTCCAAACAGCAAACTACACAAAAATGACTGTTTTATCCTATGCTTACATGATAGCTAGTGAAGGAGTTAATACCAATGAGCCGTTTGTGTAATATAAACACCTTTCTCAATAACAATTCTGCAGACAGCGTTGGTGTGTGATATACTCGGACCTGGAGAATTTACACAAAGAGGGAGCAAGGGTTGGCTTGTGGAATTTTGTGAAATAAAATATATGTTGTGTGTTCCTTTGGAACATCGGAGTAACAGAACACCCACCTGTGGCCGCCCACATAGCTCACTCACACAATGTTTGGTGTAAGACATAATCTTTCCTGCAAACAGGAGATTTGAAATTCATATAAAGCACATTTCTCCTCCAGCTCAAAACTTTAGACACAATATTTTTGAAAACAATAACTTTTTTAAACTTTTCTCATTTGCAAGAACCGTCTTTAAAACCAAATATTAAAAGGAATTAGGTAAATGTCAGGGAACCTAAAAGACCCTGGATAGAGGAATGATATCGGTGACATTGATTTCATATTATATGTTCAAAGGACATTGCTTCGATGATACCGATATCACGGAACTTTACACAGAGATTACTGGAATTGGGATTGTATATTGCCCACGCAGCTCACAATCTATTTTTGTATGTTCTGGGTAAATAAAGATGTTTTTAAAATACCTTTCTCTGTATCAGTGGCGGTTCTATTCTATTAGATATCGATTCAAGGATTGATTAGAGTAAACAGGGCTGCATCTATTTAATTTCCGCAGCATCCCAAACTCCTCGGATGCAATTTCGATGAATGGTTTGTGTATAATGGCTGGTCCATCTTCACAAATTGTTTTGGAGCTCTGTGAAGCTCTCATTCACACTGCATATTACTGTGAGGTTTATTGTTGCGGAGCTCTGTGAAGCTCTCATTCCCACCGCACATTGCTGAGAGCCTTATTACTGTGGAGCTCTGTGATATGAAGCAGTAAATAAAACATTCATCCCAGATAGAATATAAGTTATGCATCTTTTAAAGTGACGTTTTAAAGGGACATTAAAGGCAAAAGAGAGGCATTGGGGGTTGGGGCAAAAATCTACAGAAAGTTCTCCTGAGCTCTCTGATGTTTTAATTATCTATTTTTTTAGCTAACATTAGTCCTTAGTGTATGTCATACAAATCAGCCATGTACCAACACATTATAATATTTATTTATAAAAAGGAGTTATCTACCAGGTAAGTAGCATTGTATTTTCAATCACCTCTTATCAGTTAATACATATTGGTCATGAGGGAGATGGCCACGAAAGAGAGCTGGCTGCACAAAGCACTGTGTCACGGGTGGGACTACTAAGCAAGAGTACGAAATGACCTCTAAAAAGGATGGCCACAGCAGGGAGCATTGCTGATTCCCTCTGGGGCATTCCTAGTGCCTAGTCCTCTGCTTCCAAAAAGTGGGACAGATCCCCAGGACTCATTTTTGCTTGGACAGTATTTCAAAATACAAACTGTCCTGGAAAATTTGGGAGTCTCGGCACCTTATGAACAGGGTAAGGCTCCCTCTCCAGGGCCTGCAGAACAATTATTTTGTTGTACAGTGATTTAAACTGAAGTATACCGACCTTCCCATATTGTACAAGTATAGGCGAGTCCAAACAACAACATCTGGAAGCAGAATTTTTTCTCTCAGACGCGGAACAGAATTATCTCTTTCTTTCGCTCTTACATTCTTTTTTACAGTTTTACAATTTTCAAATATTAATAGTATTGAATGCATCATTTTATCTGCTAAACATGTGAATTTGTTTGTTTATTTTTCTCCATTTTACATACCCATTATCAGGGGTGGGCTGGGCCGGGGGGCAGGGAGGCAATTGCTCCCCAGGCCGGCCTAAATTCTGTTGGGACCGGCAGCTGCAGGGCCGGCCCTTTAAATGCTGCAGCCGCCTGAGCGCTCTGTGAAGAGCCTCAGGCGGCTGCAGCTGCTCCTCCCTCCCCTCCCCTGTAGCGTGGCCGAGCTGCTTGCTGGTCCGCGGTGCCCGGCCGGACTGATAGGAAGGCACACACTGAGTGTGCACTTCCTGTCAGTACGGCCGGTTGAAGGAAACAGATACTCCACGCGGAACAGGAGTTTCTGTTTCCTGTCAGCGTGCGCCTTCCTATCAGTCCGGCCGGCACTGGCGGACTAGCTGAAAGCAGCCCGCC
>OW240924.1:95139123-95346594 GCA_933207985.1 Pelobates cultripes | reverse complement strand
CTCGAGCTGTGCGGGCCGCCAGTAATAACGACCGACCCTCCCCCGCTCCCTCTCTATTCCAGCCCGCATTATTGCCTCTAATATTACTGCGTCACCGCCTCCCGCGCTGCTAGGCCCCGGCCACCGCGATCAGGCAGGCCGCGGACCGCCCTCCCCCGTTACCACACTCCTGTTTACCTGAGGACATGATGGCGGCAACAGAGATCACCGAGCCTCGCACAAAATGTAGGCACCGCGCGCGGGGAAATCTATCGACTGTGTGTGTGTGTACGGCGAGGATGTCACCAGAGCGCGACGGCAGGAAGGCAGGCACGCTCACTCTAAAGGCAAAAGAGGCCGCGCACAGCGATGACGCAGGGTTAAAGAGGCGCGTGCTGAGGAGGGGGGGGGAGGGTCAACACGATGCGCGAGGCTGTGGGGCAACGGTACGCATGCGTGATAAGCGGCCAGTATAAAGCGCGATCAGTTTATTGTAATAACCCCGGGCGGCCAGCTAGGCCGCAGCCCTGGAAGTAGTGTGACCTGCGAGTCACAGCACATAAAGGGAACACGTTTCATGGTAGCTTGCAGTACTGCATTCATCCTGCTGTGCCGTGCTACTACATGGCACGAGGTCCACCACAGCTTTAACCCCTTAAGGACGGAGCCAAATGTAAACAAAACCTGGCATTTGCGCTACATGTCTGTCCAACCGTAATTCACCTCTTTCATAGTAAATGCACCCACCCTTATTATATATCATTTTATTCAGGGGAAACAGGGCTTCCATTTAATATCAAATATTTAGCTATGAAACATAATTTAATATGAAAAAAATGGGAGAAAATAAGTTTTTTTTGGATTTTTTTAGTTCTACATGACATTTTAACGGTCAATGTCATAATACTGTTTGCTTTTACTGCAATACACATATTTGTATTCAGCAAAGTCTCACGTGTAAGACAGTACCCCCTATGTACAGGTTTTATGGCGTTTTGGGAAGTTACAGGGTCAAATATAGCACGTTACATTTGAAATTGAAATTAGCCAGATTGGTTACGTTGCCTTTGAGACTGTATAGTAGCCCAGGAATGAAATTTACACCCATAATGGCATACCATTTGCAATAGTAGACAACCCAAGGTATTGCAAATGGGGTATGTCCAGTCTTTTTTAGTAACCATTTGGTCACAAACACTATCCAAAGTTAGCGTTAGTATCTGTTTGTGTGAAAAATGCAAAAAACGCCAATTTTGGCCAGTGTTTGTGACTAAGTGGCTACTAAAAAAGACTGGACATACCCCGTTTGCAATACCTTGGGTTGTCTACTATTGCAAATGGTATGCCATCATAGGGGTAATTTTCATTCTTGGGCTACCATAGGGTCTCAAAGGCAACGTAACCAATCTGGTGAATTTTAATGTGAAAAAAATGAAAAACAAGCCTTATATTTGACGCTGTAACTTTTGAAAACACCATAAAACCTGTACATGAGGGGTACTGTTGTACTCGGGAGACTTCGCTGAACACAAATATTTGTGTTTCAAAACAGTAAAAAGTATCACAGCAATAATATCGTCCGTGTAAGTGCTGTTTGTGCGTGAAAAATGCAAAAAAACTTCACTTTTACTGGCGATATCATCGTTGTAATACATTTTACTGTTTTGAAACACTAATATT
Organism: Pelobates cultripes; assembly: GCA_933207985.1. Classification (NCBI taxonomy): domain Eukaryota; kingdom Metazoa; phylum Chordata; class Amphibia; order Anura; family Pelobatidae; genus Pelobates; species Pelobates cultripes. The sequence continues at coordinate 95,344,935 of OW240924.1, read as the reverse complement.
TGTGTTCAGCGAAGTCTCCCGAGTAAAACAGTACCCCCCATGTACAGGTTTTATGTTGTGTTCAGCGAAGTCTCCCGAGTAAAACAGTACCCCCCATGTACAGGTTTTATGGTGTCTTGGAAAGTTATAGGATTAAATATAGTGCTATTAAATTCCCTATACTTTCGGCATGGGTTGTCAGGCAGGTCCCGCTAATAGTAATTAATTAAAATACCTAATTATTTAAAAATATTACATAAATTTATATGTAGAATTAATATATGTGTATATATATATATATATATATATATATATATATACACGTATGTGTGTGTATATATATATATATATATATATATATATAATTTAAAAATATATATTTTTATTTATATATAGGTATATATATATAGTGATATATACATATATATTTATGTATATAGATATATATATTATTTCGTTCTACGTGTGTTTTGATATAAATATATATATATATATATATAGTAATATCACAATACAGTTAGAACGAAATAACACACATCTATATATTTTTTATTTTTTTTTTATTATTTTTTAAATTTTATTTAACGTATTTACATATTTTTTTATATTATATATAAATATATATAACAATAATTATATATATATTTAATCAGTATCAGTTTACGTGTAATTTGATATTAATATATATATATATATATATATATATATATATAATTATATATATATTAATAGTAAAATACACCTAGACAGTGTATGTGTGTGTATGTATATGTGTATATATATATACTTAGATCATATATATATATACAATATATATATATATATTAAAAACAATAAAAGGCTGCGCAACTAAATTAAAGTCCAATATAAGTAAAATAAGGAATAGTCCAATTGGTTAGTTCTTACTGGTGTCCTTGATTGATGAGGTCTTCTATTTATTGTAGTGGTTTCACTTAATAAAAGATAAAAAGAGAAAAAGAAGGACAACCAATGGTGTAGTATGTAAAATTCAAGTCTAAAGATAAAAAAAAATTAGTATAAAACTTACATTTACCAGAGCTAATGTCCAGCTCTGGAGTGAAGCGCGTACAGCGGTTTAATCCCCGCTTATGGGATATGAGGCAGGTTCCTCTCCGTGAGTGGTATCCAATTCTCGGGATAAAACAAAAACAGCCAATAGTGCTCACTGTATGGCAGATAGTAATAAAAAATAAAAGAAATGTACTTACAAAGTAAGAGCAGACACACTGCTCTTTGATGATAGCTTAGGTGGATTGATCCCCACCTTACGGATTTCTTTGGGTACAGGAGACTTCCAGGAATTTTTAGGTTTCTTTTTTTTAAAACCAGTTTAAAAATAATAATAATAATAAAAAGGCCAGGGTTTAAAGAGAAAAGTATGTGTCTATAAAAAAGATAATTGGCACAAATAAATGACCAATAATACTTTAATATATATAAAAAACACAATATTCAAATATCCATAACGCGTTTCGTCACAAAAGGACTTTTTCAAATTCTACATCCCACATGGCGGACTTATGTCCCGTCGAACCAGATCCCACCACCTCCACTCCCACCCCTCACCCCACGTTCACACCTCACTCCTCTTTCACCCCTCACAACAAGCCAGCGGGTGGTCTCCGGGATAAGCTGGGTAGGCCCATCTCCTTTTTAGGTAAAGCACAGGTGTGCAATAATTTCAACGCAGGCTCCTGCAGTTTCAGCGCCTGTAGATTATTGCACATCTGCTCCATATGTTTCAGGGCACATACCAAGACCATGTGTCCAGCCAGGTTGTCACCAAATAAATGACTAACCGACATAAATATCGACAACCTGGTTTTTTATCTAAGGTCTCACCCCAGCAGGCACTTGGTGGATTTTCTCACCACAGGTTTCTCACAAGGGTTTCACACAGGCATAGTAGCCATTCCCCCAGGTACACTAGAATGTCCTAATCTCCAGTCTGCACGTTTAGACCCAGTCGCTGTAGACACTCTCATTTCAGCAGAAACCACAAACGGTTTCATGATCGGTCCTTTCACCTCTTCACCGTTTTCCTCCTGGCGCACTAACCCTATTGGTATTGCTATTCACAAATATTCTAATAAAAAACGTCTCATTATCGATTTATCGGCACCGCACTCCTCTTTTGTTCCAAGCATAAATGCACTCATTCCAGCAGACGAATTCTCACTGCAGTACGTCACCATCGACGACGCCATACAGTCCATCATGACATCTGGTAATCGACCCTGGCTCAGCAAAACAGACATCACTAATGCCTTTAAATTACTGCCCATACACCCCTCACTCTGGCACTTACACGGTGTTAAATGGCGAGGGTATTATTACTTCTCAACACGACTCACTTTCGGTTCTCGAAGCAGCCCCAAACTTTTCGACATTTTCGCAGAGTCACTATGCTGGCTGCTTCTGAACGTCATCAGGTGTCACTCCGTTATTCACTATCTAGACGACTTTCTACTGATAGAGCCAGGGTCATCAACACCCACAGCAATCAATAGTACTACCGCACTTTTTTCCACACTTGGAGTCCCTTTGTCCCCAGCCAAAACTATAGGACCCACAACAAAGTTGACCTTTTTAGGCATAGAGCTCGATTCTGTCAAACTCAGAGCTAGCCTTCCCCACGACAAACTTTCACGATTGAGAGGGGAGATAGACACGTTCCTGCGGAATGACGTTTGCACCAGGAGAGAACTTCAGTCCCTTCTTGGATCTCTGAACTTCGCCATGCGCATCATTCCGCAGGGAAGGTCTTTCATTTCCAGACTTCTTTGCCTGCTCCACGGAGTCCCGGACTCCGGCACAGTTTCTTTGGACCCCCACGCCAAAGCTGACTTAGCTATGTGGGGGAAGTTTTTGAAAGACTGGAATGGTATCTCCATGTTTATCTCCCCTCTCTCCACCTCTTCACCCATCATCCACACAGACGCAGCAGCCAACACCGGTTTCGCAGCCATTTTCGGGAACCACTGGTTTAGGGGCCACTGGCCCACTGAGACGGATGCCTTGCCAGGATTCAGGGAGACCTCAGCCCTATTTGAAATTTACCCCATTGTGGCGGCCGCACACACCTGGGGTCATCTCTGGTCCGGCAAGGCAGTAAAATGCTACTCAGATAACTCGGCAGCTTGCGATATCATTAACAAAGGGCGCTCATCATCCCTGACCATCATGCGGCTGATTCGCAAGTTGACCTGGCTGGCAGCATCCAATCAGTTTCACTTAGTATGTTCTCACATCCCGGGTATTCACAACACCGCCGCTGACGCTCTTTCTCGTTCTCGATTCCAGGCATTTTCTCAGGCACTCCCAGCGGCTCACCAACAGCCATCCAGGACACCACGGTTTCACGAACTAATATTGGATTAAGCACACTCTTGCTTCACTCTAGATCACTCACTCACCAAGCATTATCACCCAACACTGCTATCACTTACAATAGGGCACTTAACATATTTAACAAATTCACTGCAGAATTCGGGCTACAAGGTGACTTTTCTATCCAAACCATGGTGTATTTTGCCTCTTTCTGCCACCTACACCTTAATCTGTCACACAACACCATTAAACTTTACCTCACCGGGGTTCAGCACCACAGCCTCACCAATTTTCCTAACAGCACTCCTTTTTTGTCTTCATACCCCATTAAAAAGGTCTTGAAAGGTATATCAAAGGTTTCACCACCACTCGCAAGCACTAGATTACCCATAGACGGGCCTATCTTCAGGTCACTTAGCAATCTCCTTGACACAGCCCCATTTGATAGCTACACCAATACGGTGATAAAATCTGCCATATATCTCGCTTTCTATGGTTTTCTCAGACCTAGAGAGTTCACCGTGGTTTGTCAAGGAGATATAGCACTATGCCTTAAAACTTCACACCTCACCAAGGTAGAGGATCACTACCTCCTTTCTATCCCTACCACTAAAACCAACCGGTCAATACACCCTACAATAATTCCTCTCTTCCCTACTGATAATGCCTGGTGTCCGGTGAAAGTTCTCGACCAACTACGGTCAACTCTTCACACTCACCTGCCAGACTCTCCGCTCTTAACATTACAAGGGCACCCGCTTACCACGGCAAAATTGATGTTACATGTCAGAACCCTGTTATCTAAGCTCGGACACAACCCGGCTGCATTCTCCGGGCACTCCTTCCGCATAGGAGCCGCCTCAGCAGCCTCTAGCACAAACGCACCGGTCCACATCATCAAAAGGCTCGGGCGATGGAAATCCTCCATATATAACGCATATATTCCGCAACCAGAGAAAGAGCTTCGCCAAGCTTTCAGGAACTTGGTCTTGTAAAATGCAATAAAGTGTGTATTTTCTCGAATTTATCTTTTTGCCCTCTTTTATTTACAGGCCCACTCGTACGTTGGTTTCGGCACACCACAACCAACTTTGCTCACAGATACTATCCATTACGTATTTAAATTCCGAGCACAAGTAGAAAGGCCATTAGGCCTGAATTTGTGGGAGGAGTAAGTCCCCTACTTAAACTCCCAGCCCCTACTCACCGCTGCCGCTCAGCTGATTGTCCCCACCCACCTACACCCTGTTTTAACTACATTATCCTTGGTGGGCCCTCTTTTATTTACAGGCCCACTCGTACGTTGGTTTCGGCACACCACAACCAACTTTGCTCACAGATACTATCCATTACGTATTTAAATTCCGAGCACAAATATATATATATATATATATATATATATATATATATTAATTTTAAAATACAGTTAGAACGATATAACACATATATATTTTTTATCTATTTTTTTAAGGTATCTACATATATATTTATTTTATATTATAAATAAATATATATATATATATATAAAATTATAATTGTATATATATTTAATCAATATAATTCTACATGTACTTTGATATATATACATATATATATATATATATATATTAATATTAAAATACACTTAGACAGTGTATGTGTATTTATGTGTATGTATGTGTATGTGTAAATATATACTTAGATCATATATATAATAAATATATATGATCTAAGTATATACAATTTAATTTTAAACTGTTTTAACGTTTTTTTTTTTTTACAGGCAGCAGGGGGAGTACAGACACTCCCCTTGCTGGCACTGACATGGACGGCTATGCTGTCCGTGTGATCGCGAGGTCCTCACAAGGACCGCGTGATCACATGGCCCAGGAGGGCCGGAAAGGAAGGAGGGGGACTCCCTGGGCTGCCAGGTGAGTCCCCACACTGCGATCGCCGGCGTGGGATTGCCGGCGACCAGGTAAGTAGAAAGGACTGCCGTCCTTAAAGGGGTTAATGTGTGTGTATGGGTCACTATGTGTATGTGTCACTTAGTGTGTGTGTGTGTGTGTATGGGTCACTATGTGTATGTTTCACTTATTGTGTGTGTACACTTTCAAGAGCTATATAGAGCTCTGATGTTAAGGGTATGGACAGTATGATCCCAGTCTATGGATATGTTCTCCACAGTAGTAAGAAATAGGTATCAATTCAGACTTATAGATGTGCATACACACTAGTCATCATCACATTTTCCAATTAAAAGAAAAGGTGTCTGATGTTCTAATGCTTATCAGCCCATATAATATAAATATATTAAAAAACAAAAAATAGGTCTATTAAAAATATATATATATATATAAAATATATTTTTAAAAAAACAGCAACCTGTCAAGCCATAGTTTATTATGGCAACTTTTTACATCTATAAAATTATCAGTATGGACTAATAGTATAACTATTACTGCCATTAAGGTTGTTTGTATATAAACTTCATCTGTTTGAGAGTCAAGTTGCACTTCTGATCAAACCAATGGTGAAACATGTTAAGTGTGCTCTTACTTATTTTGATTTTATAATATAAAATAAAGTTTAACCTTTTAAATTTAAGATCTGAATTTTGGTATTTACTTTTTAAATGCTCCGGTTTCCTGAATTCCATTATACTTCCAGTTCTACATATCCTAGGTGGGGATTGTGCCACCAACGCCCTACTACACCAGAGCAGGTCTATGCTCTATAAAATGTGAGTACGATACTTATTTTATCTAAGAAAGGAAAAGTGTACCATACATACTACACTATTGGATGTTCTCACTTGTGTCTTCATATACCTCACTTTATTGAGAAAAAATACCATCATCACTGCTGAATCCACCATCACTACTATGGGGAATATATCCATAGACGGGGATTATACGATCAATGCTCTTAACAGCAGAGCTCTATATAGCTCTTGAAAGTGTGAGTGTGACCGCACAATAAAAGGTAACATACAATATCACAAATTGTAAAATAATGCATCCTTCTCAAAACTTGATGAAATGGGCATCCCCCAAACCCCTATAACGAACTGCGAAACCCAAAGGTTGAACCCTTCGCGGCAGCGCTCCAACGCACTTCAGATGTGTGCTTGCCTCCAATAGTTCCTCGCCACAACCTCCAACCACACCATGCAAAAAAAAAACGGAAATGACATAAGGATCTGGGACAAGTCCACCAAGTCTCCGAGTGGCACAGTCCCCAGATCAGTACCCCCCAGGGGGAATGACCAGAACCAATGACACCCCTCCGCAAGTGAGAGAACCTGACCACTTCCGGGAGGAGCCAGACCCACTTCATGTCCCCCCGGCGCTGAACCACCGAACCTCCACCGTCGAGTGCTCAATCATCCACCCTGAGAAGGAAAAAACAATCAACGGAGCAAACCAGCGTCCCGCACACCGGAACAAATCTCCTAGAGTCCCACCTTCCTATCCTCTGCACATCCCGATTCAGCATACCCAGCCGAGAGGCCTCCGTCGCAGCGCCAATGCGGAAAGCATGACCGCCAAACAAATTGAAAATGGGAGAGGAAGTTCCCCCCTCGTATACCATGATCGGGCCAGCCAGGTACGGCTGTACCGCGGACTCCCTGAGTGCCCAGACCAGACAGGCGTCCAATCCTGGGACCGCTGCCAGCGACTAGCCCTATGGATGCCCTTCCTGGGAGAGCAGCCCCTGGATGAATGGGTGAAGGAATTGGAGCTCCGGGTATGGCAGGAGATGTGGCTGGAAGATGCCTACCAGGCGCTCTGGTGGTATGGGGCACAGTACTTGCCCTGTACAGTCGAGCATGACAAGCCAGAGGGAGAGGAGTTTGATGGTCCTGGCTTGTTATGGGAGGCTTTTTCAGAGCCTGAGTTTGGGAGCCCTACACAAGCCCGGTTCAATGATCTCTTGGAGTGGAGGGAGAGCAAGTATGACTGGCACAACACTCATGAGATTGACCTGGTCCACCTAGTGACCCGAGAGATGGAGCTGGAGCAGGGCTACCAAGATCTGTTCCACTCCAGTGAGAAGGCTCAGCAGGGAAGCAGAGACCCAGATCCAGACCCATTCAGCTGGGCAGATATTGCAGAATGTTACTGGGAAGAACCCCAGGTGACTGGTGGAGATGGGACCGAGGTCTCTCCACCGGTCCTGCAGGGAATTTGGAGCCCAGTCTCCATTCCCCAGCTGGAGATATTGCAGGAAATTGGGAGCCCAAGCTCCATTCCCCACAGGAGATATTGCAGGGAATTGGAAGCCCAGTCTCCATTCCCCAGCGAGAGATTTTGCAGGGAATTGGGAGCCCAAGCTCCATTCCTCAGCGGGAGATATTGCAGGGAATTGAGAGCCCAAGCTCCATTCCCCAGCGGGAGATATTGCAGGGAATTGGGAGCCCAAGCTCCATTCCTCAGTGGCAGGCTGAGTTACAGGGGGCAGAGACAAATGGTCCTGTCCCCCAACGGCAGTGTACCTTGCAGGGAGAGGAGAGCAGCGTCCTCCCTCCCCAGTAGCAGGGTGAGCTACAGGGATGCTGGGCAGTCAGCTCAGATCCCCAGTGGCAGTATGATTTATTGGGAATTGGGAGCCCAGTCTCCATTCCCCAGCGGCAGAATGTCCTACCGGGAATAGAGAGCCCAGTCTCCTTTGCCCAGCAGCAGGACTCTGTATTGGGAGCAGAGACAGTCAGTCTCCCTCCCCCACGGCTGGAAGTATGTATGGGAGAGGAGCTTGTTACCCCCTCTCACCAGCGGCAGCTTAATGTACCAGAGGGAGACAGTAAACCCCACAACCGTGCAGAAGGGACCGTGGTCTCTGCACTCCCAGCACAGGGGGTAGGGACGGTCGGTTCTGCCCCCCAGCAACAGGGCTGTTTAGCCAAAGGGGAGACAGTCGGTCTCCCCCTTCGGCAGCAGAGTGGTGTATCTAAAGGTGAGACAGTCGGTCTCCACCTACGCCAGCAGGGCTGGGTATCTAAAGGGGAGACAGTCGGTCTCCCGCTCCAGCAACCAGGCTCCAACCAGGCTACCTCCACAGTAGCGCTGGCATCAGGGCAGAGTACCGCTGGTCTCTGCCCACTCAGCAACCCACAAAAGCAGCCTACCAGTCACCCACACAGCCGTGGTGAGGCACCTGGACACGGACAAGCTTCTCCTCTACCCAGGTGTAGTAACCATTTATTGTGGGTGGGCTGTACTGCTGATTGTGTTTTGTGGGTGGGCTGCTGGACTAACAAGGGCACTGACCGGCAGGAAAAGTCTGTTTGGAAAAGGGGAGAGATGTGACAAGAGCAATCTCGCCACATTGCATTGGAGAAGCCTGGTTGCTCGCCTGTTGCCTTTGGACTATGGCCCCATGTTAAAAGCCTTCTTTTCCCCTGCAGAAAAGGCTTATTTAACCGGATGCCTGTTCATTCAGTAGTTTAAACCGTATGAACAGCATTACCCCAGATAGCCATCCCGTGGAGTTTATTCGTATAGAGAACAGACTTTGTGAACACTTTAACTCCATGGCGATTGCACTGTGTGCATAGGATCTGAGTGCTATTCGGTACTTTTGTGCGCTCAGATCTAAGCTATCTGGGGATAGGTAGAATGTATATGTTTTGTGCAACAGTTGTAACTTTATAAATTTTTATGTCTTTTACTGTCTTTTACTGCCATGTGGTTAATGGAGTTTTGCCTATGTCCTGGGAGATAATTGGATTACTTCCCAATTATCTCCAGGACAGAGGGAGGGAAGTTAGGATGCATTGTGGGGATGTTTTACCTCTGTCATTGGTTCATGTCTGTCCTTTGTCACAGTCTCCCATTTGGTCCCCTAGGGGAGTGTCCACCAGGTGGGAGACCTGCATAAATACTGGGCAGGTAGCCCTCAATAAACCAGACCACTGATTGACCCTCAAAACGGAGCTCTGTCTCGTCTTTGGGGGGATTTGCCGTATGCTGTTAGAGACTGATTGCTAGGAGTGTAAGCCGCTTGGCTGCTTTTCCTGTTCGTCTGCTAGCAGCTATTCGTGAGGTTCCCGTTCTGGAGTTTGCAGTGCTACTTGGTATGCAGTTCGGGAGTTTGAAGCATTCCCTTGTATGCAGTTCGGGAGTTTGAAGCATTCCCTTCTATGCAGTTCGGGAGTTTGGAGCATTCCCCTGTATTCAGCATCTGAAAAGGGGAATATCGCCTAAACGGTTTTATTTATTTATAACCCCTGGTGTGCAAAACGGTCCGTTACACTTACCTTCCAGTACCTTGCTGTGGAGGAGTAGCAGGAGTGCTAGCACGCATGTGCAGCACAGGAGCCAGCTGATTCCCCTCACCGGAAGTGACGGGGTTATAGAAATTTGACGGGGTATAGCACAATGATAGAACACCGGCTCCTAAGTGGCACTGAGGTCAGTCTGATCTGTCACCACCCACTTCCTCACATCTCACACTCACATATGTAGCATATAGCCAATCATGCATCATTCATCCCACACTCATACATGTGCCCCTGTCCGCTAAGCTGCACACTCTCCCTGGGGCCTTGTATTGCAACTCTATTTTTTTTCACTTGTTTGTTAGTGGGGCCTCATGTTTGAGTTTCGCCTAAGGCCTCATAAAGTCTAGAGCCGCCTCGGCACAGCAGCTCACATTGAGGGTTGAGGTTTACCCCAAACCCTCTCTTCTAGGAATATTTACATTAAATCTCTGCAAAGTAACAATAATAAATAAATAAGCAGTGATTAAATGATGACATTTTCATTTTAATATATAGTGGAGGAGACTACAGAACATTTTAAAGTTTGTAAGCACTCTCAACCTGCACAAATAGTCTATTTGTTGCAACTTGTCATGTCTACGTCTTTGCAGTGAAATTGTTTTTATATGTTTAGCTTTATACCTGGGTCGTGTGCAGTGTTTGCTGCGGTAAGATTAACAATATATGTTTATTCTGTAGGTAACAATGTAAGATCATTAGCTGGCCTTTTGGTAACTTGTGTCATTACATCCAGGTGAATTTTAAATTCAGTATTCATGCACCTTACATACATGTCACATTTGAATAACGGTGGTGTGTGTATTTGTCCAAGTGTATGTGTGTTAGTGTGTGTGTGTATGTAAGTGTTATGTGTGTCTGAGTGCGTGTGTTTGTGTCTGTATGTGTGTGTGCCTATGTGTGTGTATTAATGTGTGTGAGTGCATGTGCATCTGGTTGTGTGTCTCAGTGTATTTGTGCGTATATTTGTGTTTGTATGTGTACTTGTGTATGTGTGTCTGAGTGTGTTTGTGTCTGAATGTATGTGTATCTGGGTGTGTGTGTCTCAGTGTATGTGTGCTTTTGGGTGTGTGTGTCTCTTACTGTGTGTGTTTAAGGACTAATCATTATTTTCTTTTAAAGGGATACTCCACTGCCCAAATACAAAATAAATAAAATCAATGTTAAATCAATGTTCAGTACATATACCCCAAATGAAAACTTGCATGGATTTAATTATGCATGTTTTTATTGGAGTTACATCTAAAAACAGCTTGCAGTAGCTGCAGGTCTCTTGTCTGCAGCCTTTGGAAACCTTCCCCTTCTAACCCCGCCCAGACTTTTGTGTCTGTCCAATCACAGACTTCCCAATGCAGCTCAATGAGATGTCTTTATAATGCAGATGCTCTGGGCAATTGCTGCCTCTTGAGTTTAGATCCACTGTGCTAACCAACCAGGAAGTAATAGGACCACGTGGCTGACTTTCAGCCAAGGGGGTGTGAAGATTTCAGTTTATAAAAGTGTTAGTTTTTATTAAAATTTTTCACACATAAAGCTTTTCAGCAAGCTAAAGTGCTTTAGAAGTCTGACATGTCCCTTTAACAGAGAGCCTGCCCTTAATAGTTTAAATTGATCCCCAATTCCCCAAGCCCTCTACATTTAATAAATAAACAACTTCATGCTTGACCAAAGTTTGACCTGATTTGTTACACAATCCATATTTCAGACAGCCCTGCTTCACCTTTTACATGTTGATGTAGTTTTAGTCCTTCGTTCAGATTTAAATGGCCATCTGTGCGTTTTGTTAGAATAGCAGGGGTTATGGTACCTTGACCTGAAAACACATATTAAAAGGATTTAATTAATGTGTAACAAACAGCAAGAACTTAGCAACAAACTTGGCTGGGGACTAGTAACCTCTCGGTGTAAATACAAATATTTAAAGCAATTTACACAACTCTTCACATTCTCAGCTCATAGATAAACTATGCATTCTGCATTAAAAAAAAAGAAATTAAAAAAATATATACCCAAATTATAACCATTTATTTGTAACTTGTGTTGATCCGAAATTATAACGAGTGGCTAGATTAAAGGTAAATCCCCTTTTGCCATAAAACCCTTCTAATAAAATTGCAATGTTCCCAGGGGAGTTTTTATTGTATTTTATTAGCAATTCTGAGAATTAACTGTTTGGGGAACCAAGATAAGTTCACACAAAGTTCATACGGGCAAAGAACTCGTTATAGGCCTCTTTCTCAACCAGATTACCCTAAGCGGGATGTCCCAGGTGGGCCTGCTCCTAGCTGCACAATTATTTTACTGTTGTGCTGTACGACTATGCAGGTTTTGCCTGAAATTGGCCTGAACAAAACAAATGAAATGTTTTTAAAACAATGTTTTGTGGACCCAGGACCTACCAAAAAACGAGAGAAATCTCAATGTATCCTTACTGATAAAATATTTTATAAATAAATGCCTCCCGCCTGTCTGCAAAAGTCCTCCAAGGTCTCCCACTCCTCTCTGAGTGTGGTGCTTGTTGGGTGGCGGCCATGTTAAGTGGCCTGTGCTGACTGGCTGTATAGGCTTCCCTGGCCACTGTATCACCAGGACTAGCTGAACGTCCTCTGTAGAAGGGATCAGCATAACCCACACCAGTCTAAAAGGGGGTAAAATCAAGAATAGTCTCTGTGTCGCACCAAGGCAGCTCACGCATCAGACTGGAGATCGGATGCTCTTCCACCAGACAGGCTGCCCAGGCCTCAACACTCGGCAGCTGAAGTACATCGTTGGCTCAAAACAGGCAGGCATCCAACAACAGGATTAGAGCCAAGATGGACTCCAGAGCAGGGCAGCATCCACAGGTAGGCTGCAGAGCTTTCTGTAGCTGTGTCTGCTCATCATAATACCAGCCCCCTTTCTGCAATATTTTAAATAAGGCTAAACATGAGATGCACAACAAGGGAACAGAGCACTCTAAATTAACTATGTTATTGTTACTGTTTTTGGAATCTAATGTGTGTGTGTGTGTGTGTGTGTGTGTATTTAAGTCTGTAGAGTAGCATCACCATGATGACATGTCTGTGTCCGAATTCTTTCTTTTTTAATATGAAGGCCAGGTGCAGGAAGCTTTTCTGCTGAAATACTATTTGATTATAAAATAAACTATCCGTCCTGAGCTTTTGAAACATTGGTAATCTTAGCTGGAGTGTTTGAGACCTGTCTATTCCTCCTATTTTTACAAACCAAGTTTTTTTTTGTTTTTTACAAACTAATCACCAAGTAGTGCATTTGGCCATAAGTATAAAACAGAACAAAAGATTGTCAGAATCATTTTTACTGACCAGCACAAATAAGATTAGCAAGTACCTGATCCCAGATTATCCACAGGCAGACGCAATAACTACGCTAAACTATGCAGCTAAACATAACTGAGCCAAGTCCTAAAAAAATCCAGAAAATACGACTCAATTCTGCCCACATCCCATGAGCTCCTATTTGGTATGGATGGACCCTAGTTTGCGCCCAAATCTCTCTGTCCTGCTTTTGTCCCTCTATCTAAGAGCTCCATATTGTTGGTGTGTCTGAGTATATAACAGAGCTCCACAGAAGAAAAACTCACAGTTGTATGTTTTTAAATGGATACTCTACTGCCCAAATTAAAACAAATCACTTTTTAGTAGATACACTCCCAGTGAAAACATGCTTACAGTTAATTATGCATAATTGTCATTGGGGTATATATAAAAGATCTATTTTCTGCAGTCATTTAACTGGACTTGATGTATATATTATAAAGTACAGGATAGAAAACCGTCTGATACAGGCATAAGTCAGGGTTTGAGACAGATAGATAGAGAGGGTAACAAAGACTAGGGTCAGGGGTACGAGAATACAGAATAAACAATTAAACAAAGCAAAGTCAATTACCAGAAATAACAAAAACGGTTTATGGCCTTGTGTATATATTCTCTATTAAATGTATAGTACACTGATATGTGTGTGTGAGTGTGTGTGTGGGTGTCTGTGTCTATGTGTGTCTGTGTGGGTGGGTGTTGTGTTGTGTGTGTATGTATAAAAATCTGCTTGGTAGAGTCTTTTTTAATTATTGCTACTTCTTAATCCTAATGATTAAATGGAAAAGCCTTAAGAATGTAAGGGTAAAATCAATGTTTAAATACACCTTAAAAATGCTTCAGAAGCTGGTAGGTCAAAATTTGATGCAACTCTGCCAAATATTCCTGTTACAGATGGTCCTATCGAAACAGGTCTGGAAGCAGCCTATTTTGGAAGAGAATTATGACATTCCAGAAAAGCAAACTCCAGTAAGGAGCAGCATGTGATGAAGGTATCTTATGGAGTGTAGTCCACATCACAATGTGTAGTCCACATAACATTCCCATATAATAGATCACTGAAAGATACATTGCATTCTGAGTGAATTGCAACATTTGCTAACATGGAAGCCACACAACCGCTGTAGCCCAAGTTCCCCTAATCTTAATTATCAGACACTGAGGCAGCCTGTCTATTATCATTTTTTTAAAAATTATAATGTCCCCGTCTGAGGTTAAGTTCTTTCAAATCTGTTTCTTCACTTGTCTTTCATTTGTGTTGGCAGATGTGATGTGACCTGCAATATCCGTCAATGTCCCGTTTAATCAACCTACCAGATGTACTATACTGCCTGTGTTTTTGTTGGACGTGTAAGCCACAGTTTAATTTATATCAAACTGTTCTATCGCAGTTACTGGTTTTAGAAGATGATTCATAAAGAAGAACTTAGTGTAGTAATATATACTCACCAACACTACAAGTTCAGTAGTTGCTTGACACATTGAGAATTCCAGGGGCCGCTGTTTAGTCCACAATGAGGGCCCTTATATTTACCTCAAGTCAGGCTGTTTATTGTATTGATATGAGCGAGCAATGTTAAATGTTGCTCATTCTCATTGATATGGCTCATGCCATAACATAACTGAAATAATAGATGGCTGCTAGTAGCCGCATGTTTTCCAACAATAATCTCACTAATTCCTTGACAGGCGCATAGTCGCCATATGGGCAGGTGGAATTCCCCAAAAACTTACCCCAAAAACACACTAACACTGATGTATGGGTAAATATGTCCACAGCTTTATTAATATTGATAACAATAAATTAAAGTCATTGCCCAGCCCCCATCCTGCCATATAACATCACGACAATGGCAATAATGGCAATGACCCATTATTTCTGTAAATATAAATAACATCAACAACCATAATAACAAACATCATCAACATAATAGAAATGTTATACAACCAAAAATTAAATATACTTGCACCCCCAAACCACGTGAAAATATAAGTGGTAAAACTAGCCTTATATAGTTTAAAGATTGTAAAAAGGTTCCTCCTATCTTCTATCACAGAAAATTACAAATACAATCTGAAGCTGGAGTAGCGTGAAAGAAATGTGGTGGGCTGTAGGTAACGTGGAGTTACTCACAGGTAGTAACTTGTAGCAGGCACGTAAAGGTTTCTTTATAGATTGTGAACTTTCTCTTGTGTATTTCTCAATCCATAGACCATATGGAAAATAGAGGGAGAAAGGCAAACATAGTGTATTCCTTTAAAATTCAATTACTTTTATTTTCAGATTACACTTACAAAATGGATTCTTCAAATTTGCATGTAGTGAGGTATATGTCCAGACTTAGGATACGGTGCAATGAGATCCTCTGCCGTCGGCAACCATCTAGCAACTTTTCAATCCATATACAAACAATAAAGTAAAAAATATAAAATAAAGAAACAATGAAATAAAATATAATAGAGTAGAATACTCTTCACTATGTCCTTCTCCAAGCCCTACGCGTTTCGTCCTTCAGACGGACTTCCTCAGATTTCATTGTTTCTTTATTTTATATTTTTTACTTTATTGATTGTGCATCTGACTTTCTCCACTATAAATTTATGCTGAGCTCATACCGCTTGGCTCTTTCCTCTGCAAAAATTAATTACTTCAATACCCTCATAACCACACTCTCCCGCGAACCCAAACGACTATTTCACACATTTAACTCTCTTCTTCGCCCTGCTGTTCCTCCTCCACCTACTAACTTGACCGCCTCAGACTTTGCAACTCACTTCACTGACAAGATCTCTACAATCTTCCCCTTACAATACTTCCCCTAACTTCACTCCCTCTGCTGTTCTTTGTTCATTCGCACCTGCTACATTGGAAGAGGTTTCTGCTCTGCTCCAGTCCTCCCGCCCCACCACCTGCTCCCTAGATCCAATTCCCTCGCATCTCATCCATACTCTGTCTTCTTCTCTTTCTCCACCTCTCACTAAAATTCTCAATCTCTCTCTCCTCTGGTATATTTCCATTGCCCTTCAAACATGCAACTGTAACCTCAATTCTAAAGAAGCCCAATCTTGACCCTAACTCCCCATTCAACTATCGTCCCATCTCGCTACTGCCTTTTGCATCCAAGATCCTTGAAAAAATTGTGTATGCGAGATTGACAGACTTCCTCGAGTCCAACTCTCTGCTAGACCCGCTTCAGTCTGGTTTCCACGCTAAGCACTCTGTGGAAACGGCACTGACCAAAGTATTCAATGATCTACTCGCTGCAAAATCTCGTGGTCACTACTCTATCCTAATTCTCCATGACCTGTCTGCAGCTTTTGACACTGTTGATCATCAACAGCTTCTTCTCATCCTCCGGAATATCGTTCTACAAGATGTTGCTCTCTCCTGGCTGCCCACTTCCTTAAACTAAACTTGACCAAAACTAAAATTCTGGTCTTTCCTCCCTCAAGTGTTGTTACTCCTGTGTCTGTTTCCCTCCAAGTCAACGGTGCTACCATCAGCTCCACCATGCAGGCTCGCTGCCTAGGTGTTCTCTTTGACTCCGACCTTTCCTTCAAGCCTCATGTTCAATCTATCGCCAAATCCTGTCATTTCCATCTCAAAAACAATGTGCGCATCTGCCCCTACTTAACGCAAGATGCGACTAAGGTGTTGGTCCATTCCACTGTCCTTTCTCGCCTTGACTACTGTAATCCGCTTCTCAGTGGTCTTACGTGCTCCCAACTTGCGCATTTACAGTCCATAATGCGGCGGTGAGGTTCATCTCCCTGTCCGCCCGTACTTCCCATGCCTCGCCCTTCTGTCAGTCCCTACATTGGCTTCCTTTAAAATATAGAGCTAAATTTAAAATTCTGGTTCTTGCTTTCAAATCTCTACATAATGCTGCTCCCACCTATCTATCCTCCCTTATACACAAGTATGTCCCGTCTAGGCCCTTACGATCTGCTGAAGACTTACGTCTATCTTCTGTCCGTACTCCCACCTCTGATGCTCGCCTTTCGAGGGCTGCACCGTTCCTGTGGAACTCGCTTCCCTCCTTCGTTAGATGCTCAAAAGCGTATCAATTAAACTGTTAATAGTTCCTGACTGATTCCTCTTCTGCAACTGTCATAGTCTAATACTATTCCTTACTCTTTTGTCATTTTACCCCACTCCCTCTAGTATGCTGTAGCGAGCAGGCCTCAATCCTCTGTTACTGTGTCACCCCCTCCCTCTAGCATGTAAGCTCATTGAGCAGGGCCCTCAACCCCTCTGTTCCTGTGTGTCCAACTTGTCTGGTTACAACTACATGTCTGTTCGTCCACCCATTGTAAAGCGCTGCGGAATTTGACGGCCCTCTATAAATATCATAATAATAATAATAATAATTTGAAACAGCCATTTATTGATTCCTGATTTATGGAAAAGAGCCAAGTTCATTATTATACCTGAACGCATTCATTGCTCACAGTTGTGCAATTCTCAGCCGTTCCTATGCAGAACACAATATAAATCTACTGGGGGCTGTCATGAGAAGATTACATTAATTGTATCCCATTTAAAGGTACAAACCAGGGAGATGTATAACCCTTTTTATGAATTATGCATTTTCTAAATATTTGTTCTCTGTGTCATTCCTGACCTGCTATAGATTTCAATATGCTTTTATGAACCACATGTGATTAATGAGCAGCTTAAGTTACACCAGCCATCAAAACCAACAAACTGCCATCAAAACCTAAACACTGCCATCAAAACCTACAAATTGCCAACAAAACCTTTATCCAACCATCAAAACCTTTCCAGACATGAAAACCTATAAACTGCCAAAAAACCCTAAACACTGCCACAACTACCACAAAACCTAAATACTGACATCACAACGTTCATCCAGCCATCACAACCTACAAATTGCCATCAAAACCTTTATCCAGCTTTCAAAACCTACAAACTGCTACAAAACCTAAATACTGCCACACAAACCTTCATCTAGTCATCACAACCTACAAACTGACACCAAAACGTACATTCAGCCATCAAAAATGTCATCCTGCTTTCACAAACTACACACGGCCACCAAAACCTTCGTCCAGTCATCAAAACCTACAAACTGCCATTAAAAACCTTCACCCTGCCTTCAAAACCTTCATCCAGCCTTCAAAACTTACAAACTTTCATCAAAACTTACAAACTGCCACCAAAACCCTCATCCAGCCATCACAACCTACAAACTGACACCAAAACCTTCATCCTGTTTTGAAAACCTACAAACTGACACCAAATCCTACATCCAGACATCAGAACTTAGAAACTCACACAAAAACCCACAAACTGCCATCACAACCTACAAACTGACACCAAATCTACATTCAGCCATCAAAACTTAGACACTGACACCAAAACCCACAAACTGCCATCACAACCTACAAACTGCCACCAAAACCTTCACCCAGCCATCACAACCTACAAACTGACACCAAAACCTTCATCCTGTTTTGAAAACCTATAAACTGACACCAAATCCTACATCCAACCATCAAAACTTAGAAACTCACACAAAAACCCACAAACTGCCATCACAACCTACAAACTGACACCAACACCTACATTCAGCCATCAAAACTTACATAGTTACATAGTTACATAGCTGAAAAGAGACTTGCGTCCATCAAGTTCAGCCTTCCTCACATTTGTTTTTTGTTGTTGATCCAAAAGAAAAAAAACCCAGTTTGAAGCACAATTTTGCAACAAGCTAGGAAAAAAAATCCTTCTTGACCCCAGAATGGCAGTCAGATTTATCCTTGGATTAAGCAGTTATTACCCTACATTGAAAGATTATATCCTTGAATATTCCGTTTTTGCAAGTTTGCATCTAGTAGCTGTTTGAACATCTGTATGGACTCTGATAAAACCACTTCTTCAGGCAGAGAATTCCACATCCTGATTGTTCTTACAGTAAAAAAACTTTCCTTTGCCTTAGATGAAATCTTCTTTCTTCCAGTCTAAACGCATGACCTCGTGTTCCATGTAAAGTCCGGTTTGTGAATAGATTGCCACACAATGGTTTGTATTGGCCCCGAATATATTTGTATAATGTTATCATATCCCCTCTCAGGCAACGTTTTTCTAAACTAAATAGGTTTAAATTTGTTAACCTTTCTTCATAGCTGATATGTTCCATTCCTTTTATTAATTTTGTAGCCCACCTCTGCACTTTTTGTAGTGCCATAATATCCTTATTTCGAACAGGTGCCCAAAATTGAATAGCATATTCAACATGTGGTCTTGCCAGTGATTAATAAAGAGGCAAAATGATATTCTCATCTCTAGAATGAATGCCCTTTTTCATGCATGACAATACCTTACTGGCCTTGGCCACTGCTGATTGACATTGCACATTGTTACATAGTTTGTTGTCTATAACAATTCCCAAGTCCTTCTTGTGTGTTGTTCTTCCTAATTTGCTTCTATTAAGGGTATACAGTGCCTTGCAAAAGTATTCACCCCTCCCCCCCCCTTGTCGTTTTTTGTGTTTTGTTGCCTCACAACCTGGAATTAACATGGATTGTTTGAGGATTTGCATCATTTAATTTACAGAACATACCCACAACTTTGAAGATTTTTTTAGATTTTTTTATTGTGAAACAATTAACAAATAGGACAAAATAACAGAAAAAGTCAAT
This sequence comes from Pelobates cultripes, assembly GCA_933207985.1. NCBI lineage: Eukaryota > Metazoa > Chordata > Amphibia > Anura > Pelobatidae > Pelobates > Pelobates cultripes. Next base: position 95,325,345 of record OW240924.1, on the reverse strand, counting down.
GTGCATAACTATTCACCCCCCTAAAGTCAATATTTTGTAGAGCCACCTTTTGCTGCAATCACAACTCCAAGTCGCTTTGGATAAGCCTCTATGAGCTTGCCCCATCTTACCACTGGGATTTTTGCCCATTCCTCCTTGCAAAACTGTTCCAGCTCCTTCAAGTTGGATGGTTTGCACTTGTGAACAGCAATCTTTAAGTCTGACCACAGATTTTCTATTGGATTGAGGTCTGTGCTTTGACTAGGCCATTCCAACACATTTACATGTTTCCTGTTAAACCACTCAAGTGTTGCTTTAGCAGTGTGTGTGTTTGGGGTCATTGTGAACCTCCATCCTCGCCTCAAATCATGCACAGACTGGTACAGGTGTTGCTCAAGAATATGCCTGTATTTAGCACCATCCATCTTTCTTTCAACTCTGACCAGTTTCCCAGTCCCGGCTGCTGAAAAACATCCCCACAGCATGATGCTGCCACCACCATGTTTCACTGTGGGGATGGTGTTCTTTGGATGATGAGATGTGTTGGGTTTGCGTCAGACATTGTGTTTTCCTTGATGTCCGAAAAGTTAAATTTTAGTATCATCAGACCAGAGCACCTTCCTCCATACATTTTGGGAATCTCCCACATGCCATTTAGCAAACTCAAAACGTGCCATTTTGTTTTTTGCTGAAAGTAATGGCTTTCTTCTGGCCACTCTGCCATAAAGCCAACTCTATAGAGCGTACGGCTTGTTGTTGTCCTATGTACAGATACTCCAGTCTCTGCTGTGGAACTCTGCAGTTTCTCCAGGGTTGCCTTTGGTTTCTGTGCTGCCTCTCTGATTAATGCCCTCCTTGCCCGTGACTTTTGGTGGGTGGTCGTGTCTTGGCAGTGTTTGCTGTTGTGCCATGTTCTTTCCATTTGGTTATGATAGATTTGATGGTGCTCCTGGGGATCATCAAAAATGTGGATATTTTTTTATAACCTAACCCTGACTTGTACTTCTCAACAACATTGTCCCTCACTTGTTTGGAGAGTCCCTTGGTCTTCATGGCAGTGTTTGGTTAGTGGTGCCTCTTACTTAGGTGTCACAGCCTCTGGGGCCTTTCAAAAAAAGGTGTGTATAGGTTGTGACAGATCATGTGACACTTAGATTGCACACAGGTGGACATCATTTCACTAATGTGAGGTAGGCTGAACTTGATGGACGCAAGTCTCTTTTCAGCTATGTAACTATGTAACTAGGTAATTATGTGACTTCTGAAGGTAATTGGATGCACCAGAGCTTTTTATGGGCTTCATAACAAAGGGGGTGAATACATACGCACATGCTGTTTTATATTTCTAAAAAATAGTTTTTGTATATATTTTTCTCATTTCACTTCACCAACTTAAACTATTGTGTTCTGATCCATCACATAAAATTCAGATTAATAAAACATTGAACTTAAGGCTGTAATGTAACAAAATAGGTAAAAAGTCAAGGGGGTGAATACTTTTGCAAGGCACTGTAAGTTGCTCATGTATTTTTTACACCTAAGTGCATAACTTAGCATTTGTCTACGTTAAATTTCATATGCCATTTGAGAGCCCAGTACCCCATTTATCTAAATCCCTCTGCATCAAAGTAATATTTTGCTCACATTGTATTACTTTCAGGGCATCACTAGGGGGGGTAGGAGGGCAGAGGGGGCCATGCCCCCTGCACCCATAGATCAGGCAGTGGTCCCCCTTGTGCCCCCCCACCCCATTCAAAACTAAAGTTATGGCTCGTTGCGCTGCTTGCCTTCTACTCGCTTTAATCTGAAATCAAAACATGCTTGCCGCCGCACCGCGAGGGAGCACTGCTTTAACCTCCCTCGCAGCTCGTTACTGTCAATTCCCTGAATGATTTTAATTGCGAGGCTGCCACACAGCACTGAAGAGTATAAGCAGAGCAAGATCAGTGAGGAGAAGAGCAAACAAACAAAAGCAGATAGCAGAGCAAGTAAGGGGGAGCAGAGAAAGCAAAGAGTAGCAGAGCAAGTCAGGGGGAGCAGAGAGCAGAGCAAGTAAGGGGGAGCAGAGCAATCTAAGGTGTGACAATGACACCTTACCTACCTGAGATTGGAGACAATGTGGACACACGTAAGATGTGAAACCATACCTACCTGAGATTGCAGTTTGCAGAGGAACTGAGCGAGCAGAGAAGACACTCCAGACAGTGGCATTACTACTGTAAGTAACGTGAACTTTAATTGAAGCTTTTGAGTAAATAATATTTATGTACCCATGACTGCTGACCAAACCCATCCCGTTGCCCAATAACACACATGAGACCTATATTTGTTGGGTAAGGGTAACGGCCACAGCTTTATTTAACTTAAACACCAAATGCCAGCAAACATATCAGACTGTAAGCTGTTGGGATGCTTCTCCAACAGACAGGTCTACCATTAAATAATCCAAGAGTCCTAAGCAGCCTGCCCCCGCCATCAGCTCTCAGCAGGCTGCAACTCCCCAAGCCACCTCAGCATCTTCCTCAACTGTACTGCGCTGGCCAGGACTCCCACCACCGCGATGGAAATCTAACCCTTATCTAGATGTCATCGCACCCTCTGCCAACAGGACAGCCTCAATACCCACCTGTAGTCCTGTATTTTAAATATGTCTAAACCAATTAAATTCAAGTGAACCCCATAGTTCCACTTTAAGTTTGCATTGTTGCCTTCTAACTCCACATGCCTAACCATGAATCCCCTAAGCGGCAAACAAATCTGGACACAGTTATATTAAGCTTGCGCCTCCCTCTCTCAATACCTCGCGCGTGCAGCAACCCTTTTCCAACATGGGCTAGGCACCATCTCTGACCACACTAATGACAGGTCCAGGAACAGAGCAACACAGCGTGCCAAATCCGGTCTGATCGCATGTATAAAGTCAATGGTTCTTACCCGGCCCAAATCATTACCCCCTGCATGAATAACTAAGGTAACTGGACAAGTAACAAATCTACGCAGCGCGGTACATTCTGGATGGAGCTGCAGCCATGACAGACCCCTGATACCTCTCCAGCTCACCCGAGCTACCTCAAACAAAAAGCCCAGATTCCACCCATATTGACTCTCCTTAGCTCATCGCTCAGCCCAATAAATATATGAGTGACCCAGGATCCAGACATAACAAGGGCTGGGACCAACAAAACAACAATTATAACAAGTGAGGACAAACATAAGATCGATAGCGACCAGATTCCCATCTACCTAAGTGCCTGATATCCTCAGCAGTATACCCCAACAGACTCGCTTGTGTGACAGCCCTGATTCTAAACGAGTTAATCAAGTACCCTTCAATATCGAAGTAAACTGGTAGCGGAGACCCATCCAAGTGAACCAACAAGGAACACGGCACCCTGGGTCCTAAATAACTGATAAACAGATGAACCAGACAAAACTCACCTCCTGTAACACCAATCCATACTCATGCAACCCTTCCTACCTGATCGTTTTTTGATCGACGAATCAGGAGATCCACTGCCCTATCCGACAAACGCATGTCTGACAAAAGAAGAGGGGAAACCGAACGCAAATTACGCGCTACTAGCTCACCCACCCAAGAAACAGAATACATATGCCCAGTGGTGTATCCTGGTTTTGTGCTGCCCTAGGCATGACAAAACTCAGTTTGTTCATTTTCAAACTACCGAACTAGACCGACTGCAAGCCCTGATTCTTTGGAACTGTTTTGGGCATGGGACCATGCCTGTGGTCGATCAAATAAATGACTTCCATAGAATTCCTGAACCCCTGGGTGATTTTTGGATATGTTGGTCATCCAGATCAGGGCTATCAGGGGATGTAACATGGGGATATTATGTGTTTTTGGGGTTTATAGAAATATGTGGGGTTTTTTCTGCCTGGAGATAATTGGATTTAAACAGTATCTGACTCAATTATCTCCCAGGCAGAGGGGAGGGATTGTGTGCTGTATGTGGGAGTGTCGTGCCTTGTAACCTTATTTTTATTGGTCTGTGACGTTGTAAATCAGTCTACCATCAGGTCCATGTGGGCGTACCCCTTGCATGGGGATTGTCATATAAGGCCAAGTGTGCCACCAGGTGGTCCATCACACCTTCCAAGAAAACCAACGTTCTTTTAAAACTACCAGACTCAGCCCCTACACCTCCCTCTTGGATTCCTATCAGCAGTCTTTGCCTCCATATTGCCTGTTATGCTCTCCAAGATGACTATGATAACGAATCCTGATAAAGGGCACTCAACTCTCGAAATCGAGATTCCATAAAGATGACTTCCGCTTCCGGTGACGACCTCCGAAATTAGTCCCACTGAAACCGAGAAAAAGCGCCAGCCATCACATTCAACACATCCGACATGCGATGTGCTTTAATTGCCTTGCCCACACATTAAAACTCAAGGTTAACAAGACTAACAGGCGCAGCAACACTAAAACCGAGGGCGAAGCAGATAAGGAGCGGTTATCACATGAACAACACTCATGTTGTCCATGTGAAAAACCCCAGCATTACTCATGGTGGCATGCAGACAACACAAGCAACCATTGTAGGAACCCAAGAACGAACTCCACACCTGCAGGTTACTGCGTAACCGATGCGTAACCCGAATGTAATGAAAAGGTTCCCAAACTCCTACCGTCACCAGCGAGAGCTGCCTACAGAACGCCCTACCCATAGGAAGAACTCTACATGCGAAAGCTAGATGACCCAGTAAGACCTGCAACTGTCGCAACAAAACCCCCAACTTATCCTCCGGCAACCGAAATATCATCCTTTCCAAGTCAATTTCAATGCCCAGGAAGGATAAAACCGTCGTAGGAACCACCATTTTCTGCTCCGCAACTGGCACCCTAAAGTCCGCTGCAACTTCCCTGAAAGTGCACAACAAAAGCAAGCACTCCTGCGAGTCGCCCGATTCCATAAATAAGAAGTCATCCACTTAACAGTGACCCACTCCAAGAAGGATGAGAACATCTTGAAATAATAACATGATATGGTCTAGCAAAACCAGCATTGCCCCCCATACACCTTGTAAGCCCCCCAAATCAAATTCAGGTACCCAAATAACTCTGTCAGGGAAATGCCGCACTAAAATACAGGCAAATATGTTAAAACCCTATAGCTTATCTTTTTCTGGGTCGCGAACTTCCCCGCAGCGTGGCCTGTCCACTGATTCCTTGTCCGGTGGCACCAGCAACAGGACTTTCACAAACTCACCTCTGCACATCTCATCCTCTACCTCCATTGGGACATGCATGCCCAATGGAGCCAACTCACAGCCCGACAAGGGTGGGGGGACCGATGCGCCCCCGCTCCTACCCCTTTACCACACCCAGGGATTGTTCTAACCAAGAGACTAAACTGCGAGACCTCCCCAGCACAAGCCATTGGAACTAGGAGCCTATCCAACAACCCTTTAAGCAAGTGCTATACCTCTTGCCCAGGACCCTGACTGTGATGGATCACCCTGTCCCTGGATCGTAATCCCTTTATTTCATTCCCCTATGGGTTCGGGACATTGCATTCTTCTATGTTTTATTTTTATTTCATTCTCCTACGGAAAAAACTACTGAACAAACTACCGAACGTCTAGTCTACCCGTATGTGGAGTGTGCCACTCATTAACCTCTATCACCTCCTTAACACTTCTAAAAACGCAAGTGTTCTAAGCGGTCGTCTGGGTGGTCGCCATTTGGTATACGAACATGTGGCGGCGGCCATCTTAAAACATACAATGGTGTTTGGTCGTCGAGTGCATGGAACTATAATCGGACACACGACGACGCGAACACCGCTGGGACTTCCATCTGTATATATGTTCGGTGGGAGCAAGCTCCTGAACGAGGAACATAGACTGTACCTACTCACAAACCCCTATGTTCGGTATTGACTGTATTGAGTATTTCTGAAAGAGACCGACCGCACAGTCTGATTTCATGGAACTCGTTTGGGCAGGAGCTTTGTGTGCGGTCAGTCAAACTGTGACTTCCAGGAAATCTCGAACCCCTGAACTGATCTGGGTGATTTTCGGATATGTTGGTCACCCAGATCGGGCCTATCAGGGGATGTAACTTTTTTTGGGGTATCCATGGGTTTTGGGGGTACTTTTGGGGTAAAATGTATGTTCTCTGTGGCTGAAGATAATTGAGTTAATACAGTCCATGACTCAATTATTTTCCAGGCACAGGGGAGGTATTGTCTTATTTTGTATGGGAGTGTCCTGGACCTGAGAGCCAATGTAATTGTGTGTTTGTTTTTACTGTAGTTTACTCTCACGTCCAGAGGGAAGTGCCCCTTGCATGGGGATTGACATAAAAGGCCGTGTGTGGCCCTATTAAAACCAGTTGTCCCACAGCATAGAGCCTCATCTCATGCCTGTGGGAGAAAGCTACAAAAGCTGTCTCCCTTCTGCTTGGAGTGCTAAATCACTAGCTATTGTAAGAGCTGTTCCTGCTCTGCATTACAGCATCCCTCACACTAGGGGGAAAAGAACATCTCTGGCGGCGGAACACCTCTTCCCATTGCAGTGGCTGCCACACTGACTAGCCCCTGAGTTCCCCTAGGCACTAGCGCAGGCAATCAGCCCCAGCCAGGAGTCTTCCAGTCCATGAAACATTGCTGCGGCCTGCGGTCTCCTGAGCTCCAGATCCTGCTTCCATCTCTCTCTTCGGCTCCCTCTGTCTTATGACGGCATTCCAACCTCCTTCAGGCATCAGGGCCTGTGACTCGGTCACGTTCCGCCCATCACGTACGCACCCCGCAATGAAGTCACTCACACCCGACTCCCGGCGCTCTGCCTGACTTACAGATGCCGTGCTGCATCACACACGTTTTATAATTGCCTTGCCCTAAAATTGCCCTAAAAGCTTTGTTTATGTTAACTTCCTTTAGTTGCTGCAGCACCTTGTCTTGAGTTAGCCAATTACAATTTTTCTGCAGCAATCACTTGCATATCTATTGCCATAGGTTCTACAATAATATATACGGAGAAGAAATAGTTATTTAAAATTTCTGCCTTTTCCTGGTCTTAATTAACTAATTAACGGTTTTTAGTGTATCTACACTTTCATGTTTTGTTTTTTTAGAATGTATGTACTTAAAAAACGCTTTGGGGTTGGTTTTGCTCTCTTCGGCTAGAATGTTGAGGTGCTTGCGGTAACAGAGCTGTTAGCAAGGTTAATGGGGTCAACAAGCGGCACACTACGCCTATGGGTGGTCTGTCGTTCGGTAGATTATTCGGTATTCGAATGGGGAAAAGTAAACATATGTGGTGGATGTATTTCACCGAACAAACAGGCGAAGGGAATAAAGAGCTGTAAAATTCAGGGACAATGAGGTCTGTCACATTAACCATTTCTGACGTGTTCATTACTTTATAAATCGGGAAAAAATTATCTTTGAAATTTCAGTATAAAAAGTTAAGTTTAATAATAACTTAACAATAAGTGATCTAAAATACTCCACAATTAAATAACCATCTTACTCTGCTTATACTTATACTCTGTTTACCGTCATATTTTTTTCCAGGCTATTATTCAGGGAAGCATTTAACTAATGTGATAGCTCCGCCCTCCAGCTAATATGACAGGAAAAACAATGAAATAATTAGGTAGGCAGGTATAAGAGTACTCCCATCATCCCCTGCACCTCAGTCCAGTAACAAGATAATATAACATGAAATATGGGGGGTAAACCCAAATGCTGCCATGAATAATTGCCAGGAAAAGAAAATTAAGGTAAGTATGAATACATTTTCCATATTCCTGGCTAATCATGGCAGCATTTAACTAATGGGAATACCCAAGCGGTAAGAAATTCCCACAGGGTGGGAATTAACTTAAGAGGAACAAGACCTCAAAATTGATAAGCCAAACTGTGAGTCAGAGGGGTCAGCAACATCCACCTGATAATGGCGGACAAACGTCTTGAGAGAGGACCAATTATCCGCTTTGCATATGCTCTTAGCTGGTACACCAGCCTCTGCAGCCCAAGAAGTGGAAATCGACCTGGTAGAATGTGCCCGGACACCCTTAGGTAATCTTAACCTTTGAGTTTTATAGGCTTTGGAAAAAGCTGAAGTAACCCAGGAACAGAGAGTGGCCATCGAGGCAGCTTCACTTCTACGAGACCCACAAGGCATAATGAACAATTGATCCGATTTCCTCCATGGAGCTGTTCATGGGAAATAGATCTGAAGACATTGAGATCCAACTTGTGGCATTTTTCCTCCATAGGAGAAGAGGGGGTAGGAAAAAAAGTCTGGCAGCACAATTTCCTGGTTGATGTGATATGTTGACACAACCTTAGGAAGGAACTCCCGTCTGGGACAAAGAAATACTCTGTTGTTTAAGAAGGTGGTGTATGGTTCTTGCACAGAGAGGGCCTTAATGTCCGCCATGCGTCTAGCAGAGACTAAGGCCAACAGCAGCAGAGTTTTTTGAGTGAGCAATATGATAGAAATATCCTCTAGGGGCTCAAATGGTGCTTTGGACAATGTATGTAGAACCAATGGAAGGTCCCAAGCAGCAGCGTGTGGTCTGATAGGAGGTCTAATCTGAATTACTGCCTTAAAAAAACTGATAATCTTCACAGAATCTTCAGCCCATCTAATGCTTGACAAGGCAGATATGGCAGAACAGTGCACTTTTAGAGTATTGAGGCTGAGTCCCCTATCCAGACCCGATTGTAAAAATCCAAGGACTTGTGAAGTGGAAATGACTGAACATCAGATTTCAAACAATCTGCAAATGCATGTCACATCTTGTGGTAAGTACTAGAGGCTGACATCTGCCTAGAACATAAAAGTGTGGATACCACATTTTCTGGAACGCCTTGCAAAATTAGCAACTGCCTCTCAAGAGCCAAGCCTGCATCCTGAGTTTTTGGGGTTCCGGATGATGCAGAGGTCCCTGTGATAACAGACTGCCTGACAGAGGGAGTTCCCAAGGCTGGTTGATCATAAGCCTCTGTAGTAGTGGGAACCAAGGATGTCGAGGCCAGAATGGAAAGATGGCAATCACCTTGCACCTCGTCTTGGAGATCTTTCTGAGAACCGCATGAATCAGAGGGATAGGTGGGAAAATGTAGGCCATTTTGAACTTCCAGTCCACTGACAAAGTATCTTGGGCCATTGCCTTTGGATGAAACCATTTTGATATGAATGGTGGAACCTGGGCTGCTGTAGCCAAAAAAGACACCTGGGAAGTTCCCCATCTCTGGACCAGCTGTGTGAATACTTCTGACAGCTGCCATTCCATCTTCTCCATAAAAAGTATGCCACCGTGTTCTCTTTTCCCGAGACAAAGATTGCACATAGCCCCGGTAGGTTCAGTTGTGCCCAAGACATTAGCGGAAGAATCTCTTTCTTCAATGCACCACTTTTGGTGCCTCCCTGATGGTCCAGGGCAGGCCGACAGCTTTTCCCTTCTCCTGAATGGAGATTTAGGGAAAGATCATTCTTGAGAGCTGTAAAAACAGAAGTCATCAATAACTGCACCCTCTAATGCACTCTTTTAATAAAAATATGGACTTGAAAAAAATGATGATTATGCTCACCTATGACTTATTGTAGATGATTTTGCTGAAGTTGGAGAAATGTCCATGATGCCACTTGGACAAAATGATAACAGAAAACACAAAAATATTCAACTTAATGGAAAAGGAAACAAAACCTTTACCAAAGTTACCTTAATTCATTTCATCATCTTAACTGCAGAGTTTAAGAAAAGGGCAGCTAAGAGAGCACAAAATCACCAAACAAAAACCTGTTTTCACACAAGTAAGCCAGAACTGAAATTACTTACAGTTTGAATTTCACACTTCCACGCCTTTAAATCTTCGCACATGCTCAATTGCACCTGTAATGGACCGCCTGTCACCCCGACACGGTACCTCCGTCAATCACTGCATCCTAATAATTGCGAACACCATAAGCACTATACTAGGACACCATAACCACCATAAACCCCACTTGCTGTCTTCCACCCACCCTGGACCCAAGACCAGGATCCAGCTTTCAGTGGGGAGACCTCTCCTAGTCCAGAGAGCGTAGCAGGAACAGCTCTTATAAGAGCTAGTGATTATACTCAGGGGAGTATTTTGATATAGCAATCCCCAGAGTGAATGTAGTTCTCCAATCCTACAAACATGAGCCTAGACTTCATGAAGGGGTAAACAAATCTCTCTTTAATGGGAGCTACACTGGCCTTTAATGCAAGTCCCCAAGCAAGGTGTACGCTCACGTGGACCTTGTTGGGGACAGGGACACAAATTTACAAACCAATAATAACACATTTACAATGTAAGGCACTCCCATGCATAGCACACAATCCCTTCCCTCTGCTTGGGAGATAATTAGATCAGTAACTGTACTAATTCTAATCCAATTATCTCCAAGCACAGAAAAAACATACTTTTTTCAAACACCCCAAAAGTACCCTAAAAATACATTGAAACCCTGATAGCCCTGATCTGGGTGACCAACATATTCAAAAATCATCCAGATCAGTTCAGGGGTTGAGGAATTTCCTGGAAGTCTTATTTTTGACCGACCGTGCACATGGTCCTATGCCCAAAACAGAGAATTAGTGCTAATGGTCGGTCTCTCTGTCTGGGGTACAAACGTACATACTTCACATGAACAGAGTATTTAGCACATTTGATATGCCAGTCTTTCACTGGCATATTGTCTCTCACTGGCACATTGTCTCTCACTGGCCCATTGTCTCTCACTGATACATTTTCTCTCACTGGCACATTGTCTCTCACTGGCACATTGCCTCTCAATGACATATTGTCTCTTACTGGCACATTGCCTCTCAATGGCATATTGTCTCTCACTGAAATACTGTCTCTCACTGGCACATTGCCTCTCACTGACATATTGTCTCTCACTGAAATATTGTCTCTTACTGGTACATTGCCTCTCACTGGCACATTGTCTCTTATTTGCACATTGTCTCTCACAGGCATATTGTCTCTCACTGGCACATTGCCTCTCACTAGCATATTGTCTCTCTCTGGCACATTGGCTCTCACTGGCATATTGTCTCTCTCTGGCATATTGCCTCTCACTGCCACATTGCCTCTCACTGGCATTTTGTCTCTCTCTGGCACATTGGCTCTCACTGGCTCTGTGCTTGCCTGATATTTTATATTTTTATGAGACATTAAAAAAGAGCAGAAAGAAAGGTGTGTGCAGAGTTATATGATAAGCATTACTCAGCGAGATCTACCTGACCCCAATCGTTGCTCTTACTGTATACATCTATCTATGTCCTTCTTCAACAAGCTGCTATCCGAATGCCTGTGACTAAAGGGACATTATAGGCACTCAGACCACCTCACATTATTGAAGTGGTGTGGGGGCAGTGTCCATGTTCTCCTAGTCCTGCAATGTAAAACAATGTTTTAGAGAAACTGCAATGTTTACATTCTAGTATTTATACTGCCTTCAGTAGTGTCTACCAGACAGTTGTCCCTGCTGTTTCACAGAGACACATGACACTGGACATCTTCTCTCTTTGCATGAGGATGTCTAGTGTGTTGAACACTCCATAGCAAATAATTGAATCCATGTTTTCCTATAGGTAAGGCCTAATAGATGCTCCACACGTGCCGTCCTTGTGCATGAGGTAGTCCCTCATTGACTGACGTCAGAAGAGGAGGAGCCTTAACCATCACTAAGGGACAAAGCCAATGGAATCAGGTAAGTGTTTAACCCCTTAAGGACACATGACATGTCATGATTCCCTTTTATTCCAGAAGTTTGGTCCTTAAGGGATTAAAGGATTTGTATTGCTAACACTATAGTTTTCCTTAACTCTACATAGAATGATGATGGAACACCAAAGGAACAGTGTGTGTGGGTGGCTGACATGAAAGGAAAGGTTGGGAGATAGCATAAAATGGGGGATTGTGGGAGATAGAATTAAAGAAGTATTTGTGAACGATAAATTGAGATGACTTAAAAATGGGAGAGTGTGAAACATGGCATACAAGAGTTAATATCCCCAGGAGACATCTCCTCGGGGCGATCTTGGCCAAAGAGAACATAGTGAATAGACAATCTACTTCAACAAAATATGGCACTCACTTTTTAACCTTAAGATAGTGTTGGTTTAATGTATAATTTTAGTGTATAATTGCTTAATGATGGCCTACCAGTGCCTAATTTCCAAATGTCAATGCTTCACGAAGGAGCCATTTCTGGATGTTTATGTAACGGGTATTTTTCAATTAACTGTGTATACGATGGCTGGGTATGCAGAAATATCACTGTTTAACAAAGAAATAGGAGTTTGGATACGTTGTGCTTATATTAGGAAACCACAGTTTTTCTGGAAATGCTCAAAAAACTCCATCTACCCACAATTCTACAACAAAAAAAGTCTGTTCTTTTCCCCACTTACCAGTAAGTTGGGATTCGGGAAAAATGTAAATAAATGTACAAAAGCATGGAAGTGAGAGGATCATTTTAATCGACGAGGTTACGGTTTTAAAGGTTTGCTTAAACGAAGAATATACACAGCCGTGTTTAACTTAATAGCTTTCAAATACATTGCATTTGACATTTGTTATTACTCTGGGTAATTAAAGTATTTTGTAAGGTTTCCTGGGTTACCAACCACACGGACATTAAATCAGTAGTTGAATTCAAACTTCAGAGTGTCAGTGATTACATAAGACATATTTTTATTTCATATAAAGGCCACCCACATTGGTCTAATACAGAATTAAATGACGTTATGCTCCAAATATGAGCTAGTCTTACTTTAAAGACATAGGCAATCACAGCATTTATACATTGTTGTTTGCTATCTCACAAATATTAAACACACTGACTATCTATTATCTGGATGGGGGATTTACACTTTGTGACAGACCGCCTGTCACCCCGACCGGGTGCCTCCGCCAGCCGATGTTCCTAGTGCTCACCGAGGACTCCAAGCACTCCACCCGACACCATCAGCACAGTAGTCCCCACGTCCAGCGTTACAGCTTGGCTGGGAACTCACCGTCCTGCACCCACCATGGACCCAAGACCAGGATCCAACTTCCAGTGGGAAGACCTCTCCTACTCCAGAGAGTATAGCAGGAACAGCACTTAAAAGAGATAGTGATTATAACACTCCAAAGAGCAATCCCAAGAGCAGGGATTATAGCAGATATAGCGGTTCCCTCAATCATGAGACAAGGTTCTGTGTTGAGGGTAAGCAGGACCTGATTTTAATGGTGCCACACTAGGCCTTATATGACAATCCCCATGTGGGGCACGTCCACATGGACCTTGTTTGGGACTGCAACACAAAGTCGCAGACCAATCATAACAGTGGTTAAATGCATGACACATATACAACCACACAATCCCTCCCCTCTGCCTTGGAGATAATTGGATCAGGAACTGTACTAATCTAATCCAATTATCTCCAAGTACAGAAAAAACACACATTTTTACAAACACCCCAAAAGTACCATAAAACACACAAAATCCCCCAAAACACCCACAAAACACCCAAAACAGTTCCAAGGAACGGTTGGTCTCTCTGTCTGGAGTACAAAAGTACATACCCCCATCAACAGAGCTTTTTCAAGTGCATTTGACAAGGTATGTTGCAGGGCCCATAGTCCTGAGGCAAGAGGCTGACCAGCAGGCCCATCCAAGAACCAGTGGCGAGGTCACTTTCGCCACACACATTGTTTGAGGGTATATATTGTGTTTGTTTATGCCTTATGTGGTGCTTTCAACCAGTATTTATCTACATGATGAAGTGATATCTTAAGTCTGTGAATAAATCCCTGTGAAATCTATTTTGGTGGTCAGTGTTTATACACTTAGCAAATGGTTTATCTAAGAAGTCACCATTAAAGTCTACAGGAATGTTTGTAGAAAACTCATTTAAAAAGTTTATCCAAAAATATCAAATTAAGGTCTAAGTATGAGACTAGCAACAGCGACTTCACTTGGGATGCATTTATGAATGGTACCACTATAATACAATCTTTTACCAGGGAGGGTACATGTTCTACCAGGTTTTATATTATAATAATATTGTAACCCTACATAGGATGGCAAAAAAAAAGCCTTAGGACAATAAATTGTTTTATTGCATGATGCAGGCATTATAAAACAGGTTTTGTTGGCACAAATGAGTGTTTCAAGCTACTCTTTCTTAAAGGAAGGCTAACTTTTTAATTACACACAGGTAGATTCCACTCAGGTAATTAGATCACTTCTCTTAAAGAGCTGACACATGGGGGTGGGGGGGGCGGATGTTCAGAACAATGGAGTGAAAGTGCATGTACGTGTGCAAACAAATGCTATATTTTTTTTCTTATTTACTTTTAAAGAACTTATAAAAAAAAAAAGGTCTGGAATTCGTATAAAGTTACAGTTTTGGAGAGGGTCTCATTGTGACTGTAGGGGTGATAGCCATTGGTGCAGCTCTCTGTTAGACCAGCTGTTCATCACGTATTTGCGAATTTAAACGGTGAGGTACAGCATCCATGACTCTGTATTCTTGTCTCAAAAATAAAAAAAAAGAGAGTTTCCTCAATCACAAAACACAGACAGGATGCTAACTGAGCATGGGTCAGCATACCCCATATAATCACATACAAGAGGCACTCACTGTGATACGTTCAAAGCAGTTTTAATGGATCCGCAACATTTCGAGGTCTTTAGCAAGCTTGATAAAGACCTGGGTACAGGTCGAAACATTCCGGATCCATTAAAACTGCTTTGAACGTATCACAGTGAGTGCCTGAGTTTTTCTCTTATCAGTATTCTTGTCTGTCATAGAAATGAGTATGGAATTTTATCCATTTTTCCATATTTATCCAAATAACAGATGCCATTAGAATTTCTCCTTTGAAAACTGAGTATGTGAAACATTTGTTTTTTACCTGACTTTCTCCGATCTTTGTTGACCCCCCTTTAATCCATTGCAATGACTCATGTGATATTCTCCTGGTCTGCTTGGTGTGTATAGTGATTCACACGACAAAATGAAAAATACATAGAGGTGTGGTCACATCTGCGGGCCACGAATCAACCTGTTCGTACGGTATGATTTGTATTGAATGGTGCACCCAGAACTATTACTTGTCACCAGAGACAGAGTATAAATTCTGTATCGTACAGCAAGAAAGATGAAGTCTGACTGGATACGATCCAGCTCTGACAGAAGAAGGTTAGACATGACACGGCATTGATCGAGGCCTTTTCTTTGCTATCCTCTCAGGAAGGAAGAGTCTGTTTTACTTTTGATCCACCCATACATAACCACAGCGACCACAGCTGCACTTATAAAAAAGATTATTGGCAATCCCGTTGCATTCTTTGCAAAGCTTCTCTGCTGTGTTTAGAATAGCAAATGATTTAAATAAAGATCATGAAAAGACCTTCCATTAATTTTGGGACCATCTACTTTGTGGTTCAGATGTTCCACTGAAACTGATTAACCCTGCAAATTCTCTGTGGGGCTGTGCTCCATTTTTTACATGGCTGCTGCCGGAGATATACAGGTACCTGAGGCCTCTTCCTAGACATTAGTGGCATCTCTTGCTCCTGATGTCACACAGCTCGGCCGATGGACGGTCATTAACACCATAGACTTTAGATAACACTGTGATAGAAATGTTATCTAAACTCTACATTGTATCTATACATCCATTTGGCAATATACTTGTAATCAATACTGTATGAAGATTAAGTTCATCATTTATCTTAGTAAAGTACGTTTAACACTAGATCAAAAGTGTGTTTGATATATTTTTGAAGATTTTTTTATAAGTATTCAGTTGGTAATATATATTGATTGTAGTTTGATAAATAGATACGACTCTTCAGATTTTTGAGTTTTGCCCTTTTATTGAACAAGCAAAACAAAATCCTCTAAACTGCAATAAATTGAGCCGCGTACCTCTATGAATATACCCTACGACCTGCGTATATACCACTTATACTGTGCCAGAAGGAGCGTTATGCTGTTATGTTAATATTTCATGTTTTGGGGAGCTGGAAAAGAAATAATCAACCGATTCTTTTTTATACTTTCTTTTTAATTGAAGAATACCTTTACATAGAGACTTCAATGCTGCACTCCGAGGTTTAGTCATAAAACATCGGCTATGGCAATTCCAGACATAATTAGCTGAACTGGAAAAATCTGGTCAAACATCCATTATTCACTTATTTTGGTCTAACATTAGCTATTGCATTTTCGATTCCCCCAACTCTTCAAAATCTCACTAACATAGCAGTACTGTTGAAGCCGCAAAGGCATTTTTGTGTAAAATATGTGGAGGAAAATAAAATATAGTGTGTCCTCAATATTAATTGTTTTTGGCTGGGAATAAAGAAAGGAAGATTTTTAAAGGATATCTCTCTGAAACATATGTCCATTTAATCTTCAGTCTCAGCATATTTCTCTCTTGTTTACACTTTGTGGAATGTTCACGGGAAAATGAAATGTTTTGTCAGATTAAAGTTGAGACGTGCTCATATAAAACTGTATTTGCCTTAAAGTTTAACTCTTGTAGGACTCCCAAGTACTGCAGCAAATTCATTTTGTGGAGGGCGACGTCAGGGTCTTTGAAACCAGAAGGAAAGTTTGTAATAATATATGTGGTTATGAGGGTAGGACTCCTTTAAGATAACATCTTCCATTTGTAATTAGCATCATTTTACATGGAATCTTTTACATCAAAGCACTTATATCTGAGATTTAGAAACGGATCCAGTATAATCAGATTGAAGAAAGAGCACACATGTGCAAATGCACCTATACCGAATATTCTAAAATACTGCGAATTTACACCTTACCTTGTAAAAAGAATGCGACATTCAGTGGAGGAGAGGCAGTCTTGCAAAGTATTACATTACTTGCAGCCCCCATCCATCCCTGGTTAGATTATGAAGAAGCAGTACTAAAGACCATGCCTTGAACCCAATCAGGTGTCATCAAGCTCAGATTCTGGGTTTTATCAAATTAGTAAAGAGAAGCTGCCAACCAAAAAGGAAGAGCAGCCCAGTATGTGTCCTGGGCAACCTTACTTAGGGGATAACCCTCCAATATATGGAATAAATAAATAAACAAGAAGACCCTGGGATGAAGGAAAACGGGGGGGGGGGGGGGGACACACACACCCACCCCACCTTAACCCACAAGGGTCAGCAAAAAAGGAAACCCCTGCCTAGAGAAAAATGCTAAAACTTAACCTTTAATCAGAGAAAATAATAAAAAATGTCATAATAGAAATGGTAAAAAGAAATGGAATGAAAGGAGAAAGAGGGAGCAAATAGAGAAATGGGTATGAAATATGACCACTAGGGGTCACCTGGAGAAAATAGCTATAATAGCACTAGGAACATACCCATGTCCAGACTAGTAAAGGGGGGGCTGGGCATGGGTAATATGGTGGGGAAATAGCACAAGTCAAATTGAAGATTTCTGCTCCTAAACAAGAGACAGAAATCACTGTGTCAAACTACCATAGAGTGGCAGTAATAGAAGCCCTGGTAGTAGCTATTGATAGATACACAGTTGCAATGTCTGATATGATGCAACTGAATACACTGTGAGAATGTATCAACTACTATCTACCCACAGGTGCTAAATATTAGATCCAACCACTAATTCCCTGCACAGTAGCAGCCCCCAGGTGAGCAGAGAATCCTCGCTAAATGACTGACTCTTAGCTGGAACAAAAATAAAGAACGGCTCCCTCTAATCAACCTGACCTAAACCTGCCTAACGCGCGTTTCGGCGCAATTCAAAGCGCCTTCCTCAGAGGCACAGCCCCCCCTTTACTAGTCTGGACATGGGTATGTTCCTAGTGCTATTATAGCTATTTTCTCCAGGTGACCCTTAGTGGTCATATTTCATACCTATTTCTCTATTTGCTCCCTCTTTCTCCTTTCATTCCATTTCTTTTTACCATTTTTATTATGAAATTTTTTATTATTTTCTCTGATTAAAGGTTAAGTTTTATCATGTTTCTCTGGGCAGGGGTTTCCTTTTTTGCTGACCCTTGTGGGTTAAGGTGGGGTGGGTGTGTGTGTTTTTCCTCCCCCCCCCCCTTTTCCTTCATCCCAGGGTCTTCTTGTTTATTTGTTTTATCAAATTAGAAAAAGGAGACCTTTAATCATTTGTTGCTTCTCTCTTTTTGTAAATGACCATCACCAAATGGTTTACTTGCTCTCCACGGGAAGGACAGGAGTCACTCATTTAATACAAAAGTTTTTAGTTTTTTTATAACTATCTTTATTTTCATAAGTCTCAACAGATCCCATGCATACAAGCTTAATGATGCTTAAATACAGAAGGGACCATGAATATTAGGGTTTTCAAACTGAAGGAATTAACTGGTTGTTCTGACTTGTAGCACATTGCTATATATCTTTGAGATGTGTACAGTTTCCCCATCAAAAAAATGTAGAAGAATTTGATTCATTTAAAAAAAAAAATCAAATTGTGACATTTCCATTCAAAAAATCCTTGACAACTGAAAACTGGTGATTTTCTCGCATGTATTCTGCAAAAGGGATGGATGCAGTAAGTGTTCTTCAGTACCCACAGATATGATCATGAATTGCAAGCTTCTTTGACAAGAAAAATACACCTTTACTAGAAACACACAATATATTTAATAGTTCAATTTCAAACCATTGGCTTCTCCAAGGCAGATGCAATCTTCACAGCTTGGATATTTATTAAGAATAAATGATTCTAATACTATATTTTGGCCAGAGTCAGCAATGTGCACATCATGTACCGCGACAGAGAATGAATGGGGAAACCTGTTTGGGCACACTGGCAAGAAAGCGGACGGACACGGAGTCTCGCAGACTTTCCGTTTTGGAGTTGGTTACCTGATTGTGTGCTCTAAAACTCTTTTTACACATGGCATAGTAAACAGGACTATAAGAAGGATAAATTACACTCACCCCAAATAAGAGTAAAACGGACACTCCCAAAAAAGAGGAAAATTAACACTCCCAAATAAGAGAATAAAATGAACACTCCCAAATAAGAGGGTAAAATGAACACTCCCAAATAAGAGAGTAAAATGAACACTCGCAAATAAGGGGGTTAAATGTACACTCCCGGATATGGCAGTTAAATTAATATTCCCCAATAAGATGATTAAAAAGCACAGTCCCCAGTAAGAAGGTTAATTTGTATCCTCCTCAAACAATCTTTTTTCTTCAGCAATTTTTTCACACCTTTTAACTCATTTGATCAGTAAATACGGTCAACGTAGCTTGCCAGAAAAAAAATCATTTACAGCTAAATTATACATTTATTACCAAATAACGTTTAACAAACAAATCTTTTTCAAATACATTTTTATGAATGTTAGTTTAATCCTATTTTTGTATCGTGCCAGTGTAACACCTGATAATGATGTTGGGTGGTCCTGAATATATTTTAAACAAAAAGGGGATCTATGTTAGGATATATTTATCTAGTGGTTTTTGTCATCCCAGAACTAATCTAAAACATGAATTTAGTGCACCCTCCACCTGTAAGCCAGGGTGGGCACTTGAATCTAGAGCCAATAATTTGCCGTTCCTTTATATACTTCAAAGCTCTGCCGAAGTTTTATCTGTTACACTTATAATGTAGACAAGTGGGTGGCAAAATGTCAAAGCAATCACCACAATTTCATGGTGCGGCGTGGAGTTTTTGCACTTTCGTTTATTTTGGTTTCTTTTTAATAAAGTAAGCTCTGCTAAATAGCAAATTAAAGTTTCTTTACCGCTCACTACAGGTACAGAAGTATCAACTACAAATGTATCAGTTTACACTATATATTATTCTAGCGTTCGTAGAGTGATGCCACATGATACGTAGCACCCAGTTACCAAGACGTTGCCAATCTCCTTTCTCAGGAAAACGTGTGTTTGCATGAAAAATGTAACTTGGGTTTAGCTGGATTCTCAGCAACTCTCTCTATCCAGGAGAAAGACGCCCAGATTTTTCTATTGCTTTTTCAGCAAAATGTGTGCCAAGGAATGTCAGCCCTCCACGTACTTATCACCATAGTGAAACATGAGATCCACTAACCTAGTGCTCAGAGAGGTTGAAATATTCCAGGATTGTGAGTGTTTGTCAAGTTTCCGATTAGTGCACATTGTCCTGTCAGCAGGGACGCATGGAAACATCACCCACATTATGTCTGGCACTGAGAATGTGCTGTGCTCACACTGACATGGCAACAGTGAAGCCACACTGTGCACTATATTCCTGCAGTGACCCAAATCCTCACATTTCTCATGCAAAGGTTGAGCACATTGTAGTTTTTTAGGATGGAGTAATAAGCATTGTGTGAAGCAGCTTTGGTTAGAGAAGTGGTATATCTTTTAGTAGAACATAATTATGAAGCTTGTACCACGCTAAGAGGCTCCCTACTGAGCCACGCTTCTTTACCACCAAGCTGGCTTTTTAAAGAATAAGTGTAGCAAACACGCTATGTGTCAGGGTTTGTTCTTTAACTTTTTTTATATATCACATATTTTTAGCATTTATTGCTTCATGGCTTTTTTATTGAATGTTAAAAAAAGTCTATAATTAACAGAAAGGCACATGGTCTGCTATGTTTTAGGACCAGGGCTTCTTATTCACTAATCTCCCTATGGAGTAAGTTTCCTCTCTGCCCAAGATGTTTTTGTAAACTTGAAATGTCTGAAGGACATTGTTCGAATTCTCAGATGCAATGGATAAACCAGATACTTCCATTTCTCCTTTTTATTGAATTTAACACTTTAATATTGTAGCATTATTTAGTATTAAATATTGACTTAACTCATAAAAAAGGTGAGGGAAGAGATCGACATAAAATAAATCCTGTTCCTAAATTAAACAAATGAGGCTAATAGTAAACACCTTCGACATAGTTGCCAATTATATTATCCCCATATCTATAGTGTATATTAATATGGTAATTAATAGCGATTGAACCCCTAAGACAAAGGTTAGAATCAAATAATGTTAGACTGTTGTCCCTATTGGATTTCCCATATCCCTACTAGTGAAGAATAATTTACCTTATCTGAATGTTGGTTTAGAATATCGTATAGTTAAGCAGTATGATATACTGTCGGTTAACTTGTAATCTTGGCATATTCGGCTATACTCATAAGTTAGTCTCAGAGATACTCCGGCATAAGAGTCAGTTGGAGACTTAGTTACACATTTGGGCTTAGTACTTGACCCACTGAGACAACAGATAACTCTGAAATTTACATTATACTCTTGTATTGTATATATATTTTATACTATTCATTATTGATTAAACTCTCAAGATAAAGGGTTTCACTCAGATGACATAGGTCAAAGGCACCTCCACACTTTTATTTTCTTTTTTCCTTCCCTTCTCTCATTTTGATAGAACTTTAGAAGCTAGTACACTCTCTATGAGACCCAGTCGACTCAAATTTAGGATCTCAGTATACCATCCAACCTCATTTGCCCTGTCCAGGCTCCTGCGGCAGCAGAAGGAACATAATGGAGACTTTATTTAGAGGTCTTCCATACAAAAGAGAGAATCTACAGTTTGACTGTTCAATTATATGTCTCCCTCAGGCCGAGAATCTGGCCTATTGGGAATGGTACGTGTGGGTATAAATTGTTCAGATGTTGGTAGAGGGTGGGTGGGCAAGGAAACTATGAGCAAGAGATTTTGGATAGATGTAACTTAAAATGTTGTCCTTATATGCCAGGAGCTTAAACTCCGGACAGAAGAGAGGTTATCTCTATAAAATGTTATTGGATAATAAAATAGATGTTGGATTTATTCAGGAGACTCATTGGGTAGTCCCTCCTGCCAGGCTTTGTAGATATCAAAAATTTCAAATAATATATAGTTCTAGCATCCATGGGTTAAATAAAAAGAAAAAAGAGAGGTAGCTATTATTTTTTTCAGTTTTGCTGACGATAGAGACTGTGTTTGAGGAGAGCGACCCATTGGGAAGATATTTGATATTGGTAACACCAATCAATGATAACCTTAGTTAATATCTATGCCCCTAACCAGCTTCCCTACAGGTTTTTGAAAAGTCTCATCTATAAAGTGGACTGGGAATCTAATCATCGGTGGAAATTTTAACTGTATAATAGATAGTAAAATGAATAGGAACAGTTACAATGTTGACCTAAATGATCAATCTCAGAGAGCCGGAGCATCTATTATGCAAAATTTTCTACTTAAAAATAGATTATATGATTATTGGAGAACACAGCACCCAGATAATCAGGACTATTCCTTTTTTTCAAATGTCCATCAGACATATACAAGAATCGACTATTTCCTGGGCTGGGCCGATGTCCTGCAGCTGATCATAAAAGCAAAGATCGGACCTATAACATGGTCTGATCATGCACCAATCTTTTTGGAAATAAAAAATAATTCTGAACATAGAAATAGAAATAATTTGAGATGAAATGAGTCTTTTAAGATCAGATTCTAATATTCAAGACTTACATGCTCAGGTCAAATAATATTTTTAATTTAATGAAAACGGTGCGGTCTCTGACTCTACTCTCTGGTGCACCTTTAAATCATCTATAAGAGGCTGGCTCATAAAATGGGGTACTTATATAAAAAAACAGAAAGGGAAAGATCTTAATAATTTTTATATAGAGTTGATGAATCAGGGAAGGCTTCATAAGACCTGTTTAGATCCAATGATTTTGAGTAAAATTAAGGAAATAGTGTAGAAAGAACTCAGAATATTGTAGAAAGAACCCAAGAAAAAATAAATAAAGCAACACTAACATTTAAACAAGGTTTGTACCATGGAAATAATAAAACGGGTAGAAATATTACAAATCAATGAAAAAACCGGAACAAACTTCAAATTATTAAGAAAATGATCGTTGGAAATTTAAAATTCCTCTCTCCGACCGAAATTGGAAAAGTATTTGAAGAATATTATAAGAATCTGTATAATGTAAATTCTATAGCTCCCTCTATCCAGGACATTAGACAATAAGAGTTAAATAGCCCTTTCTCTCTACAGGAGATTAGAGAGACTATACGTGCAGTGGTAAATCACCGGGCCTAGATGGGTTCTCATCGATATTTTATCAAAAGCTAAACAATATAATCTCTCCCTTCATACTTAAGTTTTTTACACAGTTCGCTTTATGCAAAACTATTCCACCTGAGATGGTTAGGGCATCTATTATACCAATTGCTAAACCAGATAAGGATACGGCACAAACGAGTAATTACAGATCCATCTCACTCATTAATCTAGATATAAGGATATATTCCAGAATCTTGGCCAATAGGCTCAAGGGGGTCATACCGGACATTGTTCATCTCGATCAGTCTGAGTTTGTGAGTGGGAGGAATACATCAGACAACATTAGAAAGATTATCAATGTTATCCACTATGCGGGCCATTGCTCTCGATGCTGGGAAGGCCTTCAACCGGATGGGGTGGTCATATTTGGAAAAAGTTTTGGACTTCTTCGGCATGGGGGGCACATTTAGAGATTACACCATGGCTTTATATGGGGACCCACAAGCCAGAGTTTCAGGTTTTATGTTCCAGTCGGACTGGTTTTAAATCCAGAACTGGACCCGGCAGGGCTGTCCATTAGCCCCACTTTTATATGTGCTTTCCATTGAACCTCTGGCAACAGCTATTAGAATGAACACAGATATTAAAGGATTAACTGACTCCTGACTCTTATGGACCCTGGGGGCTCTTTGCCAAAATTGTTCTCACTAGTAAAAGAGTTTGGCAAACTTTCCGGCTATAAAGTTAATTAAAAAATAAATTTAAAAAAATCTTAACAATGGGCCTAAATGGACCCAGCTTTGATCTTTTTAAGCAGAAATTCAACTTAGATTGGGAGGCGAAGTGCATTAATTATCTACATGTTAGGTTATCTTTAGATCTTACATTAATCAATAGACTCAATTACTCTGCACTGGCTATGCAATATAAGGGAACCTTCAACATTTGGAAAGGCACCGAGTTTTCATGGCTAGGCAGAATTGAGTTAATTAACTCCTATGCATTACCTAAACTTTTATATTTGTTCAAGAATATCCCACTGATGATGGACTCCCAGACGATTTGAGGTTTCCAGAGACAATTCTCTGATTATATATGGCAGGATAGACGTCCCAGAATAGCCCTGGAAATATTACAGAGGCCAAAGAAGGCCTAACACTCACACAGCACCCTACCACACACACGGCACCCTAACACACACACATCACCCTAACACATACAAAGCACCCTAACACACACAGCACCCTAACACACAAGGCACCCTAACACACACAGCACCCTAACACTCACACAGCACCCTAACTCGCACACAGCACCCTCACTAACCCAGCAACCTAACATTCACACATCACCCTAACACACACACAGCACCCTAACACACACATCACCCTAACACATACACAGCACCCTAACACACACAGCACCCTAACACACACACAGCACCCTAACACACACATCGCACCCTAACACACATCGCACCCTCACTCACACATCATCCTCACACACACACATCACACTAACACACACAGCACCCTCACTCACACAGCACCCTCACTCACACAGCATCCTCACACACACAGTACCCTTACACAGCACCCTAACACACACATCACCCTCGCACAGCACCCACACACACAGCACCCTCCCACACACACACAGCACCCTCCCACACACACACTATACTCCTCACAAATGCACACTACACCCCACACACACACAGCAGCCCCCAAACACACTGCACCACTCACACACACACTCACTAGATCTCCTATATGCACTCCTGAGTCCTTCAAACACACACTAGATCCCCTACACACAGATGCTGCACCAGCTACACACACACTACATTTCTGACATACACACTCTGGATCCCCTATGCACACACTAGATTCCATTTAAGCAAACACATAGTGTCTCCATAAATGGGATACAGTGAGTATCCCTATTATGGAAACCCCTGAGACAAGTTTCAAGCAAGCACAACGCAAGCATGTTATTAAATTTGCTTGCGCTGTGCAGAACAAATACAGGGCCCTTTTCTCATGCCCTGGAAGAGCATTGAACCAACATGCTCACTTCCATTGGGGATGACAAAACACACCCTATCTGGCCCCGCCCCCTTTTCAGTGGTCCGCTGTGAATAAAAAATGCCCGAGCCGAATTTTCTCCCCAGTCCTGCCCTGGATTCCCATGTATCTCCTTACTGCTGGCACTGCGGCAAAGTTTTGGGTACATTTTCAAATATTTGGTTGCAGTGTGAGGACCTGTCCAAAACAAAAGAGACTCTCTTTAGATTGCTAAACTATACTTTTAACAGGGAAGTCAAATTAACAGCACACATGCTTTTATTCCATATTGGCTTCCCTCCTGACAATAATAATGCAAAAACCCTTCTGATCCATGTTTTTATTGCCACAATGTTAATAATTGCCAGAAACTGGAGGAAAATAGGCCCCCTGATCTTGTCCAAAATAAGCTTACAGGTTAATTTCCAGTATAGAATGGAAAAAGGGTTCCTACCAGACAGAATTCCACTGACAAATACAAAGAGGAGTGGCTACTCTACATAAATTTAACACCTTATGGTCACTAGATGTAACCGTCTGCCCCCTCCTCCTTTACCATTAATACGACAGGTGTGTCTGAAGTGTGTTTGTAGGTTACTAGTCAGGAAACATAGTTTTGATGCTGTCTGATTAGGTTAGTTTTATAATCAAAAAGTTACATACTCTGCTTTGGTATTCACCTATTACCTGTCTCAACTATGGACTTATTTAGTCTGTAAGAAATGTAAAATTCACTGCTTTTGGAATATTTATAATGATTATTGTATACAAAAAAAAAAAAACAATGTCTGAAGGAAATTCCTCTAACTCAGTGTTTCTTAATCCCTGGGCCACAATCCAACACTGGTTCCTTGGCCATTTTATTGGGTCCCTTATGGTTAAAATAGACACAAATATTTATGAAAGTGTTCTGAAATTGCCTTTTAGGGCATTCAGAAATCTCTTCCAATGTATTAAAATGCTTTAACAATAGTCTGAAACGTGTCTGGAATACACAGCACAACAAACAAAGCAAAATAGAAAATGGTGGGAATGTTGCAAACGTGATGGGTACTAGGCTTGTTTACAAATCCTTTTCACCTGCGACAAATAAATGAAATTACTGTTAATCTACAACCGAAAAAATGTATCTGTAACGGAAATGCTGGACAGATCAATTATCTTGGGTGTAGGTTGACTGGAATTTGATTCGTCAGTCGCAGGTGAAAAAAGGTTTGTGTAGAAGTCTAATAGATACTGTAAAAGATTATCAAACTCAGTAATTCACCCTCAAAATAATTCCAATAAAGTCGTGAGATACCCAGGGAACAAGCCACAACGACAAATAGTATATTATAGCAGTCACCTCTCACAGAAGATTCTAATGTAGGTGTTTTATTTCATTAATGTTAATGTTTATTTTATTGTTCTAACTAATGAAGGCTCATCGAGTGAATTCCAGATACTAAATCTGTACTTCAGTCAAAGTAAGTTAAGGGCTAGTAAATAGGATTAGAAATGATCATTCTTTTCAACAATAAGGCAAATTGCAATTTTAATAAGTAGTCATTAACTTTTATCATAGTGTTAGCTACCAAAAGAATAAACTTAGAATAAAACTTGACTGTGCCAACAAAAAGATACTTGCACAAAATACTATAATACTTTAAAATGTTAGCATTCTTCTGTAGATAGACTGGAATAATCAGACTGGAGAAAGTTGTCTCAAACGATTATTTGAAATAACCTAGGTCAGAACATTTTGTGTAAGCCCTTCTTAGACTAATTCTCTGTGTGCGTAACAGGGGAAATTCTAATTCCGTAGGTCACTTGCGGTAAATTCTCACAACATTCTTGTCCGCTTACACCATCCGGATGTTTCTTCTTTTTCTCCATTATTTCTTAGCTAAGAAAGCTCCCGACGTGCATCACAATCTCTCATGGTTTATGGCTTGTTTCCTTGCGTAGTAAAAATTACTTTCATCAAACTTTCTGCAACTTGCCCTGTTCTTTGTTTTCCAAACATTCTGCCCTAAATGTGCGTATTACATCTAAATACAGTAATCCTTTGAAATGCGTGCTCATGCATTGCAAGATCAGATGCATGATTACATTTAAAAATATTCAAGATTAACTATGTTACGTATTTTTGGGCCAAATGTCTTCTGACTGGGAAACGTGAACCCAGGATAGCTGACCTCTGCTCCTCTTACATTCTGAACTGGATACAGAGAAACTGGGCAAAAACTTTCAAAAAGACTTTTAGAAACTGAGTAACACCTCTCTGGAAGTCTAGCTATGTGATTAAAAAACCGGATCTTACTTTTATTTTTTATATTTTATCTTTATTCTTTACTTTGATACATAGCATCCAGTGACTGCTCCAGTGGACTCTAGTAAATGCCCTTTACTGCTAGCTAGTCCCAAATCAGAACTACTGTATCAGTCCATCAAGAACCGAGTATAATCCGCCACTTTGGGAAAGATGAAAGGGTGTAGAGAGTTTATTGTTGGAACATGTCATAAATAAAGGCATTTGGGATTGTGACACATATTGGCACGATGGACGTAACAGCAAGAATACAAATCATCAACAGAAAGTATAACATATAAACTAACTCACAAAACATTACATACATTTATATGGCTACTCTTTCTAAATTCCCATATTTCCATTGATGTAAGCTGTGAAAAAATTTACTAAAAGTTTTTTTATATGGAAATATACAACTCTCAATCAGTGATCTCACAATCTGTATAGCACGAGGGTGGATAAGGGTTCACACAATATCACTGACTCTTCAGACTTGGAATCTCCCAGTTTTTTAGCTCATTATTGTACACTATCCATCATCCAATAGCTCTCTCCCTGCACACCGTCGCCATATCCTCTATATATATATATTTGTCATGTTCACCGTTATTCCAAGTGCAGCTCTCTCCTCATTGGCATTTTTTTCTGTTATTGGCATTGTTGGTGATCTCTTTGTCCTCAATGTATCATGGCAATTTTGGAGCCCGATAAGATCATCTGATAAACCTTCCTAATCCTAGAATCCTGTTCCAGCACCAAAGGGAGTTTGATACAATTTCAGTAAGTTCTAGAACGTTGCTACATTATATGTACATTATATTACATTCCGAGGACATCTTCATGGCCTGATGCAGATCTAGTGTGAGAAGGTGGGGTGAACTCTACAAAGTGGACATTTGGAAAAAGAGGACCTCCAAGGAGAAGAAGAAAGGATCTGCATTAGAAACCCTGGTTTTATACCAGAATGTCGAAATGTAAGTGTTCCAAGCTCCAAAAACAAAGTGGAGTGCTCTCAAGGTCTTTTTTTAAATGTAAATTTCAGTAAGAGTAGCCCTACATCAGTCCTGCCTAACTCTGTTGAAAAAGTAGAAGACTGGATGTGGCCGCTGTACCCAAGTCAGTGTCAAACGCTAATAAAATGGTTTCACAAGGGTTGGCAGCAGGACACTCCTGGCACCATAATTGTCACAAACTTACCTTTACCAAGTGCCCGTGCCACTCCTCTTCTCCATCCACGCAGGCAGAATGCAGCGCGTCGCTGCATTGCCTCAGTCCACAGGCCGCTCTGCCCGAATGTTCAACATGGCTGTGCCGCCTGAATAAAATACTTACCTTCGGTCCCGCGAACAGCTCCCTCTGCTGGTTCACGGGACGAACAGCAACCCCTATAAATAAAATATAAAGCCATGACATCATTACCTTAAAGTTAGGGACCACGTCATCTAGGCAACCCAATGCTGTTTGGGCTCGCAGAGAGGACGTGGACCAATGGGAACTCTGGTATCCTGACCCCGGCTTTGTATTTGACTTCTGATATCTTGTATCCTGACTCCAGCTTCATATTTGACTCATGATTTCTTGTATCCTGAACCAGACTTTGTCTTGACTTTGAGTATTTCTGTTATCCTGTCTTTGATTTTATCTTAACCCTGTTTCTTGTCGTGTTTATATGTTAAGTCCGGCCATTCTAAGGCTTGGTAATACGCCTTTCAGATCCACCTTTTGTGGGTTTCCTCTTTCCTGTGTGTTGGATTACAACTCCCGTGACAATAATCAGCACACGCTGTAGTGGTTATAATCTAAGTGACAACAGCAAGATTGTGTTAAAAGAAGAAAACTTTCTTTTTAATTTTAACCTAGAGCATGCACTATTAAATATTTAATATAGAAATATAATTAATGATCTTGATGAGGTTTTTTTTTACTACTCTGAGCTGTTTTATTAGAATAAGTTAAAATCCCATTTATACACAGCAAGTGGAACAGGAGAGCTCTGCATTATTCTTCAAATACAGATTTAATATTTTCTAGTTTTCCAGCACATATTTTTATGTATAAAAAATGCAAACAGTCCAAGGTGAAAGAAGGAAATAATATGACTTGGAAATGTGGTTTATGACATCCTCCCCCAAATTGTGTAAAATGAGAAGATTTAGTGGAATTAGGAAAATGGGCTAAATCACCCCCAGTCGGAGGCACTGTATCGTACTCGATTATGTTACAGGGAACAATGAGTGCGTAGATATTTGTTTTGTTAGGGAATATCTTAATACTGCTTCCAGGCTAAACCACTCATAAAGGAATCTATCACTGCGGCCCTTTTTATATGGAGGTGCGTGGTGACAGCCAGTAAACCATCTGCAAAACAAGTTTTACTAATTACCTTGGAAAGGATCACATGTTTAATGGCTTCTTCATGGTGGCAGGATCTACTGGTGGCCGAGTGCCAAATGCTAAAGGTTTAGCACTGGCACAGGAAAGCTTGGTCAGAAAAATCTCCCTTTGGTGGAAAAAAATATTTAAAGAATTTTAATTAGAAATGTTCCTAAACACCTGCATGCAGGGATCGTCCAAAATATTTATCTGTGGAATTTGTACTAACACTTGTGTTCGTTAATTAGTGCTGGTTTCTTTAAATGCCTATTTGTTCTTTTTTTTTTTTTTTGTTCATTTGTTTAAAATAGCCAGAGACTTTTATGCCAATATATTGAAAGCCTTAATGTGTATTTGTATTGTGTATTCTTATCACTGGAGCTATTTATAAAACTCCAACATTTTCTGCAGCACTGGGCAATGAAGTGACAATAAATGTTATGGCAGTATATCCATGAGTAGCTGGGTTACTGCCGCCTAGGTTGTACCTTCCCTGCTGTTAGAAGCTCCAGAGTGGTTAAGCTCTCTTGCAGAGTGTATAGCTGTATCACTAGCTGAGACTTAGTGAAGGGTGAATAATAACTGGTTTGTTAGGGAAAACATGTCACCAGGTTAACAAAAATGGTTATAATATATAGTTCCCCTGCCCACATGCCCACAACAGTGCCATCCCCAGATAGGTCTCTCTGGAGCACCTATTCTGTCCAAAAAGTGACCAGATCGGATGTGGCTAACCAGAATTAGATGGAAATCCATGTTTTCAGTGGGACATGGCTAGCCTCCGATCCAATGCAGAGTTCCAAAGAGTTTGATAGAGATCCCGGTCACCTAAAAAGACAGCGCTTCCCATGTGCACATAGAGCTCCCTCAGGTCTTTGGTGTCATTCAGTGCCTCGCCACTCCCTCGTTTAACCCTCCAAAAAGTGCTCTGATTGCTGCTTCTAAGACCAAGACCTCTCTCATTGATGTTTCAGTGGACCATGGTGATGCCACAATCCACCCTAGAGTTCCAGGGAGTTTCAGGGTTGTTACTGTTCAGGTGGGCCATGCCTCAGCAGCCCCCTAGCTGTTGAAGGGAGACTCCTGAGTCACTAGGAAGGAGTGCAGGGCAGCATGGGCTGGAGGGAGGGTTCGTTTGTAGGGAAAATAGTCTTTTAGGAGAGGAGTGATGGTTGGGGAGACATGTATCCTGTTTGGGTTACCAGATGGTCCATCACAAATGTAAATGAGTGTGCTTAGTGTGCTGACATAGATGACTGACATAGCGGAGACATGGGTTTGGGAAATCTTCCTCATTATGCAGAGGTATGCAGAGCTTTGTTTGTAGGAGAACAATTCAATCTCAAAGTAAATTATATTCTACAGCATACAAAACAATGACTTCCAAGGAGTTAGGTGTGAGCAGGGCCGTATTTACATGATGAACGCCAGTAGGCACGGAATTCTTCAGTGCCCCAATCCCTCTAACCCCCAAAATAATAAAAGCAAAGCTTAATTTTTAAATGTGATAAAAATTACATAAATATATAGATTGTGTATGTGTGTGTATGTAGAATGTACACACGTGTAGCAGTGTGTAAATGTATAAGTGCATGTCTATGTGTATGCATGTCTGTGTGTGTGTGTATAATGTTTCTGTGTGTGCATGCATGTATTTCTGTGTATGTGTGTGTCAGTGTGTCTGTGTATAGTGTGTTTGTATATGTGTTTATGAGTCTGTGTATAGCTTGTCTATGTATGTGTGTGTTAGTGTGCATGTATAGTGTGTATGTGTGTGTCAGTGTGTGTGTGTAGTGTGTCTGTGTGTGTCATTGTGTATGTATAGTGTGCCTGTGTGTGTCAGTGTATGCATATAGTGTGTCTGTGTATGTGTGTGTCAGGGTGTGTGTATACAAGTCTGTGTAAGTTTGTGTCTGTATGTGTGTGTCAGTGTGTGTATATAGTTTTTCTGTGTATATGTGTGTCAGTGTGTGCACATTTTGTGTCTGTGTATGTCAGTATTTGTGTGTATAGTGTGCCTGTGTATGTCTGTCAGTGTGTATGTATAGTGTGTCTGTCATTGTGTGTGTATAGAGTGTATGTGTATGTCTGTCAGTGTGTATGTATTGTGTTTTTGTGTGTGTCAGTGTGTGAATAGTGTGTCTGTGAGTGTGTGTTTGTCTGTGTACACATGTGTTAGTGTGTGTATAGTGTGTATATATGTGTGTCAGTGTGTGCATGTATATATGTCTGTGTATGTATGTGTCAGTGTCTGTATGCATAGTGTGTTTCTCTCCCTCTATCCTTCCTGCTCAGCTCTATTTCTCTCCCGCTATCCCTCCCGTTTAGCTCCATTTCTCTCCCTCTATCCCTCCCGCTCAGCTCCATTTCTCTCCCTCTATCCCTCCCGCTCAGCTCTATTTCTCTCCCTCTATCCCTCTCGCTCAGCTCCATTTCTCTTACCTCTATCCCTCCCGCTCAGCTCTATTTCTCACCCTCTATCCCTCCCGCTCAGCTCAATTTCTCTCCCTCCATCCCTCCCTCTCAGCTCCATTTCTCTTCCTCCGTCCCTCCCTCTGAGCTCCATTTCTCCTTCCTCCATCCTTCTTTATTTGATTAATCTCCTGTGCCCTTCCTCCTTTCTTTTATTTAACACTTGCCTTCAGTTACCTATAGTTTCTTCTTTTAACAGCCTCTGATTCCTTTTTGCCAATCTGTTGCAGACCCAGGGTAACCTGACTGGTTACCTTCGCTAATTCCCTTTCTTCAAACGGTCGGGAACCATTTAAAGTATACAGAGACCCATTTCCCTCCCAGTAACTGGATGACACACAGTTCGGGAGGTACAACACAATTTTATTGGCGACACATGGCTTTTATGCATAATCCCTGTGACGGACCGCCTGGCACCCCGACCGGGTACCTCCGTCAATCGCTGCTTCCACTGCACTGGAACACCATAACCACCGAAACCCCACATACTGCTGCAGATTGGTTGGGGTCCTCTACCCACCCTGGACCCAAGACCAGGATCCAGCTTCCAGTGGGTAGACCTCTCATAGTCCAGAGAGCGAAGCAGGCTGCTCTTATAAGAGCATGTGTTGTGATCCAAGGGAGTATAGTGATTATATCAATTCCCCGAGTGTGAATATAGCTCTCCAATCCCCCAAACATGAGCCTAGACTTCATGAAGGGTAAATCAAATCTCTGTTTAATGGGAGCCACACTTGGACTTATATGACAATCCCCATGCAAGTGGTACGCCCACATGGACCTTGTTGGGGACTGCAATACAAAATTATAATACAATAACAACAGGGTTATAATGCATGACACTCCCATATGCAATACAATAAGCCTTCCCCCTTTACTTAGGAGATAATTGAGTCAAGCACTATACTAAACTCAATTATCTCCAAGCACAAAAAACACAAATTTTTACAAAACCCCCAAAATACCTTAAACACATACATTCCCCAAAAAAGTTACATATCCTGATAGCCCTGATCTGGGTGACCAACATATCCAAATATCACCCAGATCAGTTCAGGGCTTCAGGAATTTCCTGGAAGTCGTAGTTTTTACCGACCGCACGCATGGTCACATGCACAAAACGGTTCCATAGAATCGCGGCTAAGTGCCGCTGGCTATCGACCAGGAACCATGAAGTCTTCATGCCAAAAATAGGGGAGCTAGCATTTGGTTCCATTGAAAGTGCCGAACCAGGAGAACCAGGGGGAATAAAATATGGGTCCTTACAGTCGTTGACTTGGCCTGTAGTCTTTTGGCAAGAGGCTGGCCAGCAGGCCCCTCCAAGCACTCACAACCATGCGCAAGGGGTGTACCACACAAACATACAAGGACACATCCCATGATCCTCCCCATCCCCAAAGTCCACCACTAAATTCACAGAGTGGCGAAAGTAACCTAGCCTCTGGTTCTTGGAGGGCCTGCTTGCCAGCCTCTTGCCTCAGGTCTATGGCCCCTGTGTTAAACTTTGGTTCAGGACTATGAAAAGGCTTTTTTCGTGCCTTTTCCCCTCTATGGTTCGGTATATAGGGCTTACCGAACAGATTAAACTAATGATGTTCGTATATGGAATGAACTGTCGAACGGCCCGACCATCCAGAACCGTTGGGTGCTGCTTATTGCCCTTATTGACCTTGCCAACCGCAAGGTTCTAAGTGGTTAGCTGGGTGGCTATCGTTCGTATGTGCGAACTATGTTTGGTCATCAAGGGCATGGAACAATAATCAGACACTCGATGGCGCAAACGCTGCTGGGTCTTCCATTTCTTCATTCATTCAACTGGATTTACTTGAGAAGAGCGGCATTCGGTGGAAACACACTCCCGAACAAAAGACAAAGACTAAGTATACATACAAACTGGTTACATTCATATTTCTGTTATATTGTTAACTACCGAGCTAGACCGAGCGCAAGCCCTGATTCTCTGGAACTGTTTTGGACATGGGACCAGGCGGAACTGGGACTTTCATGGAAATCCTGAACCCCTGAAGCAATCTGGGTGAATTTTAGATATGTTTGTCCCCCAGATTGGGGCTATCAGGAGATATGACTATATTGGGGTTTCCATGTGTTTTGGGGGTATTTTAAAAATGTGTGTTTTTTTGTGTCTGGAGATAATTGAATTAATACAGTGCTTGACTCAATTATCTCCAAGATACAAAGGAGGGACTAACCTATTATGTATGGGAGTGTCCTGGATCTGAGAGCCAATGTGATTGCGTATTTGTTTTTACTGTGGTTTACTCTCAGGTTCAGGGGAGAGTGTCCCTTGCATGGGGACTTGCATATAAGGCCAGTTGTGGCTACCTTTAAACAGTTCCTCTTCACTCTCAACATAGAGCCTCTTCTCTATATATAGCTGGAGGGGACAGCTATATTCCCTCTGGGGTTTGCTATATCACTGTACTCCCCTGGGATTCTAATCACTTGCTCTTTTAAGAGCATATTGCTACACTCTTTCGGAGAAGAGGTCTACCTACTGGAAGCTGGATCCTGGTATTGGGTACGGGGTGGGTGAAGGAAGGCGAGACCCCAGCCAAGCTGCATTGGCTAAGGGGCTACGGTGCTTAAGGTCTTCGGTGCAGTGTTTATAGTACTCCAGGTTACTAGGAAGCAGCAATTGGCGGAGGCACTCAGTCGGGGTGCCAGGAGGTCCATCACACACAGAGTTCTCAACACCAACCGCCAGGGGTCCTCTTTCCAGTAACCTCTGTGCCTCGGAGTCTAGGCCCATGGGAAAGAGCTGGTCTCTTTGTCCCAAAGGATCATGAGAGTCTGCCAAAAATGAATTCCCTTCGTGGAAGCACTCCCGAATGGGGAGCGGGCAAAATAAACTTGCGGTTTCACACCTATGTTACGAGTGCGAATGTTCTGATTAATTGGTGTGAACGTTCAAATGAAGCACTCCCGAACGAGGCGGGAAAGAATCCACACATGTTCCCCCTGGTGGCATTCACCTCTATGAATGGTGGCAGCCCAGCGAAGCACTCATTAATTGTTTCCCTTGCGGTTTTGACACTTATGTTGTGAGGTGCGAACATTTTAAGCTAACATTCTAAATGAGGTATTGGGGTGGACTGAATTCCCTTCGTGGAAGCACTCCCAAAAATATAGGGGAAACACATGTAAAAGAGAAGGGGATTCATGAACAGGCAGCAGTTCTGCGACACAGCTCACCCTTAACCACAAGCCTGCATTCCTCCTCAGTTAGTCGGTCCCCCAAGTGGACCTCATCTATGGACACTGCTTAAGCTCCATCCTCCAGGAGGTCCGGCAGGGGAAGATTATCAAAATCTTCTGCCGCTGGTGCACAGATGGCAGTTACATCCTCTGTCCGCTCTTGGTAGGGCTTCAGTATGTTAACGTGTAACAGGCGACTAACCCCGGGTCCCGAGCAAGGACCGATCACATAGGTAGTGTTACACTTCTGTTCCACTACCCAGTATCGGCCCTGCCAGGCAGCCTGTCGTGTCAGATGGGTTTTAAAACCAAACCCTTCTGACCGACTTGAAAGCTACGGTTCCTGGCTCCCCGATTATACCATGTGCGCTGGCGCCTCTGTGCCGCCTGGAGGTTTCCTCTCACCAGGTGAGTGAGTTCCTCCAGCCTGTCCCAAAACTCCAGCACATAGGGGAAGATGGGGGTTCCTACCTGCTCCCCCTCTATCTCCCAGTCCTCTAACCCTTCGTCTGAAAATTAATTCAAACTGAGAAAATCCTGTGGATTCCTAGGGCACCTCCTGATATGTGAACAGGAGATGTGGAAGGAATCTCTCCCAATCCTTGTAAGTTACTGCAAAGGTATGCATCAATTGCTTCCACGTGCTATTGAAGCGCTTGCACAGGCCATTGGTGGGTGATAGGGGAACTTAAGATCGGTTTAATGCCGCAAAACCTCTACAGTTTATTAGTAATCTTGGCAGTAAACTTGGAGACTCAATCCGAGTGGATCTCCCGGGGAAAACCCATCCAGGAGAATACTCGCCTCAGTGGTTCGGCCACAGTCTCTGTCTGAATGTTGCTCAGGGCGACGGCCTCTGTGTATCAAGTCGTGTAGTCCACAATGGTAAGAATATAATTATTTCCAGAGGGGCTAGGCTTAGCCAGGGGACCTATGATATTGACAGCTACTCTGCTGAAGGGGTCTTCAATGATGGGTAGGTGCTAGAGCGAGCCCTTGTGCCGATCGCCCCGTTTCACCACTCTCTGGCAGACATCACAGGTCTGGCAATACTGCCTCAGATCCTTCGAGATGCCTGGCCAGAAGAAGCTTTGGGTGAGCCAATGCTGAGTACGACCCTTTCCCAAATGCCCTGCCAGGGGGATATTGTGAACTATCGTTAATAGCTGATGCCAATATTTACTGGGTGCCACCAACTGCTTGTAGGAGTAGGAGTTGTCCCTGACTTCCTTGTTTCTGCTATGTGGTTGTCAGGTTATACCTGCCGGGTTTCCCCGAATTAACCCACTTCCGGGTTCACTGAGCTTTGCCCCGCCCCTTTTTCTGACGCGGTCTTCCCACGCTACATAGGAAGACCGCGCCAGATTCAAAGGGCTGGATTATTGAACAGGTGTCTGTGATACTCTTACCGGCTACTCTATTTCAATTGAATCTACTCCGTGTACCGAAATTGCTCTGAAAATGGCTTCCCTCCTTCTCCACTCCTCGACCTCGGATTGTTAAATGGACTTCTTCTCCTTCCCCTAAGGAACTGATTAATTGATCTCTCCAGTTACCTAAAACTGACTCATAAGCTAAGTACTATTTCCTTCAATCCAATTGCTCTCAGTTACAAATAAGAAACTGCCTCTTAAGCTAAGTTTTTCTTCCTTCAATCCAATTGCTCTCAGTTACAAATAAGAACCTGCCTCATTGTTAAACTCGCCTGAAGTTAATTCTACTACAATTAATTCAAACTAATTCTGCATGCATTCTCTGCACTATCCTTAATTGGGACTGCTTGGCTTTGTGCAAAACTTCAGTGGCATATTTTTCTCCTGCAACTAACAACCTGCTATAAGGGTTTAAAGCTACAGTATCCACTCCTGCAATTCAATAACAAAAAAGGTTAAAATTATAAATTGATGTAATTAAAGTTTTCTGCAGTTGCGTTCCAGTAGTTCAGCATTGCAGTGGTATAGCAATCCCCTATCCCAGACAAATCGTTCCCCATCCTTCCCCACCTAACCAGTGGCTGCCATATCCCTATAGGTCTGGGGGGTATGGTCATATACTGCCTTCCTCCCAAACTCGGCAGGGGTATCCCAAGGGGCCTGTTTACAGGGGCGACTGTGGGAAACAGGGGTATGGGGATGGGTATGTGTGCCTACCTGAGCCTCTGAGTGTGGGCCGGGCTGGGTGGTGTGGGCTTGCTGTCGGGTCATCACCGGGTACATTTCTTCCGGAGCCAGGAGGGTCACATAGATAAAGTAAGTTGGCCCAGGTCCTAGTAGCCGGTCCATGAGCCGACTTCCACTGTCGGGGCTCCATCACCCCAGTCGAGGTGGACGTGGGCAGTGGGTAGATGGTGGATGGACCCCCCTGCTAACCAGAAGGCAATTGTACCCCAGGTCTTCTCCTCCTTGGTAACAAGTTGGGGTTGAACTAGAGTTAGAGTGGCCCCGGTGTCTTGCAGCCCTTGGACAGTGCACCCGTTCAGCCGAACCGGCTGCCTGTGGTGGTCCCAGTTATTGGTGGCGGCCTGAATGGGGTTCACTTCATGCACGAAGGTCCAGGTTGTCACGTGGGGGTGCTGGGGTTCCCTAGAGGAAGCCTGGTAACAGAGGGCAGCTGCTCTTGGGCAGAAGGGGTTTACCCACTGGGGTCAGCTTTTGGACTGGGGTCAATTCTGTTTGACGTGGCACTGAAAGCACAACCGGCCAGTTCCTGCTGAGTGGGTGTCTGAGCCGGGGACCCCCTTAGGTTGTGGGAAAAGTCATATGGGGGGTCGGTAGCTGTGAGAGGTAGTGGGACGTTGGGGCTGCCAGTTATCTGCATACTTGTGGGCCCACTGGGCTGCTTCGGTTAAAGTCTTTGGCTGCCTGTATCTCACTCATGCCTGCATCTCGTTAGGGAACCCATTATAAAAGTGCTCCAGCATGAACAGCTGGAGGATCTCTTCGGGAGACTTTGCCTGCTGGGAGTTCATCCACTCTGCATGGGAGTCCTTCACCTCCTTCTTCATCTCTCTTAACTTTCTGCGGTAGGCCTCCGGGGTGATGGTATATCTTGCTAGAAGGAGCTGTTTTACAAAGTCGTACATCCAGACCTTGTCCGCAGGTACAGCCTGGTAGGCACTCACCCCCTTCCCCGCTAACTTCCTGGACAAGATGGTGACCCAGTCGGTGGGGGCAACTTCTTGTAAGAGTACTGGTGTTTGAAGTCCTGAAGTCCCTCCTCCGCTTCCTTGAACTCCTTGAAGGCGTCATAAGGCAAATTGTGTTTACGGGCAGGGTACTCCCCGGAGACCTCTCTCCCGCCCCTCGTTTATCAGGTTTTGTGGGGTTCGCCCCGTTCTTCTGAGCTAGGACGTAGGCTTGCACCTCAGAGAAGATCTTATTCATACTTTCCTCTGAGGGGGTGTCTTTGTAGAATGTCAGGTGCAAGGCCAGTTCTTTGCAAAAGGTATCCTCCTTCTGTGGTACAGCTGCCACACCGCTTCGATGATCGTCCTCCATGAGGGCGGCAATCAACTCAGCCATGGTGCGAGTGCCAGCTGACTTCCAGCAAATATTGTTATGTTGGCCTCTTTAAATTTGTGTAGTCCATGGGTCTGTTCGGCTCACGAACGCTGGTTCCATACGGCTGAAAAGTGCAATCCCGCAAGTTGCCACCAGTTGTAGTTGGACCCAGGGTAACCTGACCGGTTACCTGCCCTAATTCCCTTCCTTCAACCAGACGACACACAGTTCTGGAGGTACAACACAATTTTATTGGCCACACACAGCTTTTATGCATAACCCCGTGCAAGAGGTTTACCACACAAACATACAGGGACACATCCCATGATCCTCTCCCTCCCTGGGGACCCAGCGCAGTAAGGGACTCCGTTCCCTTTGACCCCAAAGCCCGCCACTAAATCCACAGGGTTCCCCACACCAACAGCCAGGGTCTCCTTCCCAGGAGTCTCTGTGCCTGGGAGTCTAGGCGCGGGAAAAAGGGATCGTCCCTTTGTCTCCCAGGCACAGAAAAGCCTGCCCGCGGGAAAAGAGCTGGTCTCTTTGTCTCTCAGGCTCATGAGAGCCCACCAAACTCGCCAGTGCCCCAAAAGTGCCCACACCCATCTCAGGGTCCCTCGCCTCGGTCCCTCAAATGACTAGTCTCCATTCGCGAGGTCCTGGTGTGAAACCCAGACAAGGCAAGCGTCTCCTTTTGGGGTATGAATGCTCCCCTTGGCTGGCGTTCGTCTATACAAATGGCGGCTACCTAGGGAAGCACTCGTATTACTTCCTTTGCGGTTTCACACCTATGTTGCAAGTGCAAATGTTCTGATTAATTTGTGTGAATGTTCTAATGGGGCAATGGGGGAAACAATCCACAAATGCTCCCCCAGATGGCGTTCATCTGTACGTATGGCGGCCACCCATAGAAGCACTCATTAATTGTTTCCCTTGCAGTTTTGACACTTATGTTGCGAGGTGCGAACATTCTAACCTAACAATCTAAATTAGGTATTGGGGTGATCCCCGTTAGGGAGATGAATGAATTCCCTTTGTGGAAGCACAATAAACGAACGTACAGGGGAAACACATGTAAAAGAGAGGGGGGATTCACGAACAGGCAGCGGTTACACCACACACTCTTTCTGTCTTCTTTTTTTTAACACCTTCTTCTTGTCTTCCTTTTTTTCTCACTTCATCCATTCCTTCTTCATTCATTTCAAACTTCTCTCTTGCTCACTTCTATTGGATCATTCATGATAACTTCCTTTCTCCCTTCTTTTTGTTCCATCAAATTTTGTTGTGTGAGTGATGAGGCCCAGTCATAAGAAGGTGCTTCTGGAAAGTTGCTCACTAAAGGCAGGGGATCAAAAATTGCCTAACGCACTGAATGAATATAGTTGTTTTTTATTCCTATTTTTTTTCACAAACGTTATTACTAAAAGCAACAAATTGTGACTAAGAAAACCTGTATGTGACCCTCCAGACAGTGTTTAAAAATATTTTCCAGAGCAAAGCATCTGGGACCTGATGCAAACAAACAGTTTGGAAGCAAGATTTATATTTGGCCATAGATCTGATCCACCAACAGGAGGTGGGTTTAAAGGGAGCGGTTTTCTAGCTGTCATCGGCACTAGTAAGAAGCCAAAGTGATTTTGCCAAATAATGTGCATAAGCCCCGGGGTTTTGAAAAAAGAGACAGTTACATTTTTCTTTTCTTCAAGACTGTTGAATTTTAATGCAAGCTAATTAAATTTGGGACTGACAATCCTGTGTATGCTCTGCATAACGCTGCATATTGACTCTGAAAAATTCCTCAAATATGTGACATCATCCAGAAATCTTTAGCACATTAGAATTATCCTGGTTCTGTATAGGGAAAATTAAAGCTTATTCCACATTCCATCTAATAAAATATTATATGAAAGCCAAAAATGGTTATTCAAAAACAGGGTGGCATCAATTTCATCCTGCATGATAAAACCGATCTTACCGGTAGAAAAATGAGCCCACGTGACGTCCATCTCCTAT
Organism: Pelobates cultripes; assembly: GCA_933207985.1. Lineage (NCBI taxonomy): Eukaryota > Metazoa > Chordata > Amphibia > Anura > Pelobatidae > Pelobates > Pelobates cultripes. The sequence continues at coordinate 95,284,387 of OW240924.1, read as the reverse complement.
TTAAAGGTACAACTTAAATTTCACCCTTTCTTTATCCAGGGTAAGATGTGACATTCCATGGGATGCTAAGTGGTGGCCAATGTTCTTTAAATTGTAGAAATTCCACATTTAATTCAAGGCTCGGGCCTATGGCAGTATTTACAATTGGTCCAGATGAGTTGAATTAAGAAGTTGTGTGTAAGTTCAGTTCTGTAGAGGTGATTAGGTGAATTATTACACTATGCACATTTTTTATTTGGATCCTCATTCCATCATGTCATGGCAAAAGTCAATAAATGATATTAAGAAGAAACAATAAATAAATCACATACTACTTCAGGTGGAAGGCCTATTCTGTTCTGTTTTCCAATAATTCTTTGTTTTTCTTAAAATTGTTCGATTGCCTCAACATGTAGAATATATATATATATATATATATATATATATATATATATATATATATCAGAAGTCAATGGAATGATAATCCCAAGTTAAAAGCATGAAGTTACATATTACCAGGTCCTCAGAGATGACCATGTCCTCAGAGATTCCAACGCTTAAAGGTTCTTCCAAAGAATGAGAAATAAAGCACCCGAAAGTGCGTAATCTTAATATCATTTAGACAAATTCAGGATCACTTTATGCAATGTGTAGTTGCCTAATAATCAATGACCAGGTTTACAAATGAAAACATGAAAAAATAACAAAAGAATAATGAAATCCACTCTCAGATTAACCAGAACCAAATTAGGTCAGTGATTGGTTGGAGAGATGGGTTTAAATTGGAACTTACCTCTAAGACACATACATGTGATTAATGTATGCATCATGTCGCACTTCTATGACAGCATCCAAAATCTTTATAAAATGACGCAATGTGACGCAAAGACATTAATATTATAAAATGACCAAATGTCACTAGAAGACATTAATATCATAAAATGGCCCAATGTGACTAGAAAACATTAATGTGGATAAGTGCAAGATAAGAGAATCCTAACCTCAAAATGTAAAGGAAAGGGATTTAGGGGTGATTATTTCTGATGACTTAAAGGTAGGCAGACAATATAACGGAGCAGCAGGAAATGCTAGCAGAATGCTTGGTTGTATAGGGAGAGGTATTAGCAGTAGAAAGAGGGAAGTGCTCATGCCATTGTACAGAACACTGGTGAGACTCACTTGGAGTATTGTACGCAGTACTGGAGACCGTATCTTCAGAAGGATATTGATACTTTAGAGAGAGTTCAGAGAAGGGTTACTAAACTGGTTCATGGATTGCGGGATAAAACTTACCAGGAAAGGTTAAAGGATCTTAACATGAATAGATGGAGGAAAGACGAGAAAGGGGGGAAATGATAGAAACATTTAAAAACATAAAGGGAATCAACACAGTGAAGGAGGAGACTATGTTTAAAAGAAGAAAAACTACCACAACAAGAGGACATAGTCTTAAATTAGAGGGCAAAGGTTTACAAATAATATCAGAAAGTATTAATGTAACAGAGCATCCTGTACCCTAAGGACCGCTTCCTAGCTGGAACAGGGACAAACCCTAGCACTTCTGCCCACAGTCGCCGTGGCTTGACTGGGGTCCTGAAAGTGCTCCCTCCTGGAGCCAAATGAGGAATTCGCTCTAGAAACCCCCAGGCACTGAACGAAACTCAGTCCTGGGAGCTCTAGTCCTTACAAGGACTTTCCCCATTGAATCCTCCACACTGGAACAGGCTGGAACAGTGATTCGCTCTTTTGCCTCCCAGTAAGCAGACGACTCATAGTTCTTGGAGTACAAGCTGGAATACCTTTACTGGCAGCCACAACTGGTCTTATATGCAGGTCCCCATGTAAGGGGCACTCCCCCATGGACCAGAGATTAGACTACAGTAAAAACATACACACGATTGCCTTGGTTCACAGGTCCAAGACACTCCCATACAAAACAATATAATCCCTCCCCTGTGCCTGGGAGATAATTGAGTCAAGCACTGTATTAAACTCAATTATCTCAAGGTACAAAAAAAAACACATCTCCCAAACACCCCAAAAGTACCTTAAAAATACATAAAAACCCACAAAAATTGGTAGCTCCGATCTGGATGACCAACATATCCAAAAATCACCCAGTTAGGTTCAGGAGTTCAGGAATTTCCTGGAAGTCATAATTTGACCCACCGCACACATGGTCCTATGTTCAAAACAGTTCCAGAGAATTAGGGCTTCTGGTTGGTCTGGTTCGATAGTTTAAAAACTGAACAAAAGACAAATTGCCAACGGGGACGGTGGACAGAGCGGATAGATAGGAAAACAGGAATAATGACGTAGACCGCAACATTGACACCCATACGGTATCATAACAGCCCCCCAGGGTCTATACTGGGGTAAACCTAAGCGAACGTATACACCCCTCCCCATATACCAGAGGTACGCAACACAGAGGAATGACAAAGACCATTAGTGAACAACCTATATGACCCCAGCCTATGTCATCCACGCAAAGACCAAAAATGAAAGGGAAGGACAGGACTGTATAAATGTATAACTGTGCAATACCTTTCTTTACCCTGCCACAATTTATTTTCTGTATCCCATCTCCCATATCCTGTATATATATCATACCGCATTGTATTAAAGAAAATTAACCACAAATAAAGAATTCTAAAAAAAAAAAAAACTGAACAAACTACCAAACATAGCCAATGTTTTTACCCTGGAGCTTGTTTTCCTTGTTCATGGGAACGTTTCCACCCAAGAGTGTATTTCTCAGTGTTGTAGAACCAAATGCAGGCAATCATGTCCAGTGGTGTTCGCGAGTTTCAGTGTCCGAAAACAGTTCCATGAACTTAACGACCAAACACCGCTGCCTGTGTTCATGCGAAAAAGATGGCCACTTGATGGTCATTCATAGGAATTACAGCCACCAAGAAGAACACTTAGAACACCGCGGTGGAAATTGCTACAAAGTATCAATTAGGCTTAACAAGCTCCAGGGTGATCTCCGGTTTGTGCGGTGTTCGGTTCCCGAACCATATAGTCCAAATACACGAACGGAGACTTTTACATCACATTTTACAGTCTGTGGGCAGGAGGCTGGCAAGCTGGCTCCTCCAGGAACTTGTGGCAAATTCACTTGGAAAGGGGAGTTTGTCACAATTACTTTACTGTTAGGTTAGTGGATGCATGGAATAGCTTTCCAGCTGAAGTGGAGGTTAACACAGTGAAGGAGTTTAAGCATGAATGGGATAGGCATAAGGCTATTCTAGTTATAAGATAAAACCAGGGATTAATGAAATTATTTAGAAAATTGGGCAGACTAGATGGGCCGAATGGTTCTTATCTGCCATAACATTCTATGTTTCCATATTATAAAATGTCCCAATGTGACTAGAAGTCTTTAATATCATAAAATGACCCAATGTGACTAGATGACATTAATATCATAAAATGACTCAATGTTACTAGAAGACATTAATATTATAAAATGGCCCAATGTGACTAGAAAACATTCATATTATAAAATGGCCCAATCTGACTAGAAGACATTAATATTATAAAATGGCCAAATGTGATTAGAAGACATTAATAATATAAAATGGCCCAATGTGATTAGAAGACATTAATATTATAAAATGGCCCAATGAGACTAGAAGACATTAATATCATAAAATGGCCCAATGTGAATAGAAGACATTCATATCATAAAATGGCCCAATGTGATTACAAGACATTAATATTATAAAATGACCCAATGTGATTAGAAGACATTCATATTATATAATGACCCAATGTGACTAGACGACATTAATATTATATAATGACCCAAAGTGATTAGAAGACATTCATATTATAAAATGACCAAATGTGACTAGAAGACATTAATATCATAAAATGGCCCAATGTGATTAGAATTCATTCATATCATAAAATGGCCCAATGTGATTACAAGACATTAATATTATAAAATGGCCCAACGTGATTAGAAGACCTTAATATCATAAAATGGCCCAATGTGACTAGAAGACATTAATAATATAAAATTAACCAATGTGACTAGAAAACATTCATATTATAAAATTACCCAATGTGACTAGAAGACATTAATATTACAAAATGACCCAATGTGATTAGAAGACATTCATATTATATAATGACCCAATGTGACTAGACGACATTAATATTATAAAATGACCCAATGTGATTAGAAGACATTCATATTATAAAATGACCCAATGTGACTAGAAGTCTTTAATATCATAAAATGACCCAATGTGACTAGATGACATTAATATCATAAAATTACTCAATGTTACTAGAAGACATTAATATTATAAAATGGCCCAATGTGACTAGAAAACATTCATATTATAAAATGGCCCAATCTGACTAGAAGACATTAATATTATAAAATGGCCAAATGTGATTAGAAGACATTAATAATATAAAATGGCCCAATGTGATTAGAAGACATTAATATTATAAAATGGCCCAATGTGACTAGAAGACATTCATATCATAAAATGGCCCAATGTGATTACAAGACATTAATATTATAAAATGGCCCAATGTGATTAGAAGACATTCATATTATAAAATGACCCAATGTGATTAGAAGACATTAATATCATAAAATGGCCCAATGTGACTAGAAGACCTTAATATCATAAAATGGCCCAATGTGACTAGAAGACATTAATAATATAAAATTACCCAATGTGACTAGAAAACATTCATATTATAAAATTACCCAATGTGACTAGAAGACATTAATATTACAAAATGACCCAATGTGATTAGAAGACATTCATATTATATAATGACCCAATGTGACTAGACGACATTAATATTATAAAATGACCCAATGTGATTAGAAGACATTCATATTATAAAATGACCCAATTTGACTAGAAGACATTAATATCATAAAATGGCCCAATGTGATTAGAATTCATTCATATCATAAAATGGCCCAATGTGATTACAAGACATTAATATTATAAAATGGCCCAATGTGATTAGAAGACATTCATATTATAAAATGACCCAATGTGAATAGAATTCATTCATATCATAAAATGGCTCAATGTGATTACAAGACATTAATATTATAAAATGGCCCAATGTGATTAGAAGACATTCATATTATAAAATGACCCAATGTGACTAGAAGACATTAATATCATAAAATGGCCCAATGTGATTAGAATTCATTCATATTATAAAATGGCCCAATGTGATTAGAAGACACTAATATTATAAAATGACCCAATGTGATTAGAAGACATTAATATTATAAAATGGCCCAATGTGAATAGAAGACATTCATATCATAAAATGGCCCAATGTGATTACAAGACATTCATATTATAAAATGACCCAATGTGATTAGAAGACATTAATAATATAAAATGGCCCAATGTGACTAGAAGACATTAATAATATAAAATTACCCAATGTGACTAGAAAACATTCATATTATAAAATTACCCAATGTGACTAGAAGACATTAATATTACAAAATGACCCAATGTGATTAGAAGACATTCATATTATATAATGACCCAATGTGACTAGACGACATTAATATTATAAAATGACCCAATGTGATTAGAAGACATTCATATTATAAAATGACCCAATGTGACTAGAAGACATTAATATCATAAAATGGCCCAATGTGATTAGAATTCATTCATATTATAAAATGGCCCAATGTGATTAGAAGACCTAATATTATAAAATGACCCAATGTGATTAGAAGACATTAATATTATAAAATGAATGTGACATTCATATCATATGAATGTGATTACAAGACCATATTATAAAATGACCCAATGTGATTAGAAGACATTAATAATATAAAATGGCCCAATGTGATTAGAAGACATTAATATCATAAAATGGCCCAATGTGATAGAAGACATTCATATCATAAAATGGCCCAATGTGACTTGACCCAATGTGATTAGAAGACATTCATATTATAAAATGACCAAATGTGACTAGAAGACATTAATATCATAAAATGGCCCAATGTGATTAGAATTCATTCATATCATAAAATGGCCCAATGTGATTACAAGACATTAATATTATAAAATGGCCCAACGTGATTAGAAGACATTAATATTATAAAATGACCCAATGTGATTAGAAGACATTAATATTATAAAATGACCCAATGTGACTAGAAAACATTAATAATATAAAATGGCCCAATGTGACTAGAAAACATTCATATTATAAAATGACCCAATGTGATTAGAAGACATTCATAATATAAAATGACCCAATGTGACTAGAAAACATTCCTATTATAAAATTACCCAATGTGACTAGAAGACATTAATATTATAAAATGGCCCAATGTGATTAGAAGACATTAATATTATAAAATGACCCAATGTGATTAGAAGACATTCATATTATAAAATGACCCAATGTGATTAGAAGACATTAATAATATAAAATGGCCCAATGTGACTAGAAAACATTCATATTATAAAATGACCCAATGTGATTAGAAGACATTCATATTATAAAATGACCCAATGTGATTAGAAGACATTAATAATATAAAATGGCCCAATGTGACTAGAAAACATTCATATTATAAAATGACCCAATGTGATTAGAAGACATTCATATTATAAAATGACCCAATGTGATTAGAAGACATTAATAATATAAAATGGCCCAATGTGACTAGAAAACATTCATATTATAAAATGACCCAATGTGATTAGAAGACATTCATATTATAAAATGACCCAATGTGATTAGAAGACATTAATAATATAAAATGGCCCAATGTGACTAGAAAACATTCATATTATAAAATTACCCAATGTGACTAGAAGACATTCATATTATAAAATGACCCAATGTGATTAGAAGACATTAATAATATAAAATGGCCCAATGTGATTAGAAGACATTAATATTATAAAATGGCCCAATGTGACTAGAAGACATTAATATTATAAAATGGCCCAATGTGATTACAAGACATTAATATTATAAAATGGCCCAACGTGATTAGAAGACATTAATATTATAAAATGACCCAATGTGATTAGAAGACATTCATATTATAAAATGACCCAATGTGATTAGAATTCATTCATATCATAAAATGGCCCAATGTGACTACAAGACATTAATATTATAAAATGGCCCAACGTGATTAGAAGACATTAATATTATAAAATGGCCCAATGTGATTAGAAGACATTCATATTATAAAATGACCCAATGTGATTAGAAGACATTAATATTATAAAATGGCCCAATGTGACTAGAAGACATTAATATCATAAAATGGCCCAATGTGAATAGAAGACATTAATAATATAAAATGGCCCAATGTGATTAGAAGACATTAATATTATAAAATGGCCCAATGTGACTAGAAGACATTAATATTATAAAATGGCCCAATGTGATTACAAGACATTAATATTATAAAATGGCCCAACGTGATTAGAAGACATTAATATTATAAAATGACCCAATGTGATTAGAAGACATTCATATTATAAAATGACCCAATGTGATTAGAAGACATTAATATTATAAAATGGCCCAATGTGACTAGAAGACATTAATATCATAAAATGGCCCAATGTGAATAGAAGACATTAATAATATAAAATGGCCCAATGTGATTAGAAGACATTAATATTATAAAATGGCCCAATGTGACTAGAAGACATTAATATTATAAAATGGCCCAATGTGATTACAAGACATTAATATTATAAAATGGCCCAACGTGATTAGAAGACATTAATATTATAAAATGACCCAATGTGATTAGAAGACATTCATATTATAAAATGACCCAATGTGATTAGAATTCATTCATATCATAAAATGGCCCAATGTGACTACAAGACATTAATATTATAAAATGGCCCAACGTGATTAGAAGACATTAATATTATAAAATGGCCCAATGTGATTAGAAGACATTCATATTATAAAATGACCCAATGTGATTAGAAGACATTAATATTATAAAATGGCCCAATGTGACTAGAAGACATTAATATCATAAAATGGCCCAATGTGAATAGAAGACATTAATATCATAAAATGACCCAATGTGACTAGAAGACATTAATAATATAAAATGACCCAATGTGACTAGAAAACATTCATATTATAAAATTACCCAATGTGACTAGAAGACATTAATATTACAAAATGACCCAATGTGATTAGAAGAAATTCATATTATATAATGACCCAATGTGACTAGACGACATTAATATTATAAAATGACCCAATGTGATTAGAAGACATTCATATTATAAAATGACCCAATGTGACTAGAAGACATTAATATCATAAAATGGCCCAATGTGATTAGAATTCATTAATATTATAAAATGGACCAATGTGATTAGAATTCATTAATATTATAAAATGGACCAATGTCACTAGAAGACATTAATATCATAAAATGGCCAAATGTGATTAGAAGACATTAAAATTGTAAAATGGCCCAATGTGATTAGAAGACATTCATATTATAAAATTACCCAATATGATTAGAAGACATTAATAATATAAAATGGCCAAATGTGATTAGAAGACATTAATATTATAAAATGGCCCAAAGTGACTAGAAGACATTCATATCATAAAATGACCCAATGTGAATAGAAGACATTAATAATATAAAATGACCCAATGTGACTAGAAGACATCAATATTACAAAATGACCCAAAGTGACTAGAAGACATTAATATCATAAAATGACCCAATGTGACTAGAAGACATTAATATCATAAAATGGCCCAATGTGACTAGAAGACATTAATAATATAAAATGACCCAATGTGACTAGAAAACATTCATATTATAAAATTACCCAATGTGACTAGAAGACATTAATATTACAAAATGACCCAATGTGATTAGAAGAAATTCATATTATATAATGACCCAATGTGACTAGACGACATTAATATTATAAAATGACCCAATGTGATTAGAAGACATTCATATTATAAAATGACCCAATGTGACTAGAAGACATTAATATCATAAAATGGCCCAATGTGATTAGAATTCATTAATATTATAAAATGGACCAATGTGATTAGAATTCATTAATATTATAAAATGGACCAATGTCACTAGAAGACATTAATATCATAAAATGGCCAAATGTGATTAGAAGACATTAAAATTGTAAAATGGCCCAATGTGATTAGAAGACATTCATATTATAAAATTACCCAATGTGATTAGAAGACATTAATAATATAAAATGGCCAAATGTGATTAGAAGACATTAATATTATAAAATGACCCAAAGTGACTAGAAGACATTCATATCATAAAATGACCCAATGTGAATAGAAGACATTAATAATATAAAATGACCCAATGTGACTAGAAGACATCAATATTACAAAATGACCCAAAGTGACTAGAAGACATTAATATCATAAAATGACCCAATGTGAATAGAAGACATTAATAATATAAAATGACCCAATGTGACTAGAAGACATCAATATTACAAAATGACCCAAAGTGACTAGAAGACATTAATATCATAAAATGACCCAATGTGACTAGAAGACATTAATATCATAAAATGGCCCAATGTGACTAGAAGACATTAATATCATAAAATGACCCAATGTGATTAGAAGACATTCATATTATAAAATGGCCCAATGTGACTAGAAGACATTAATATCATAAAATGATCCAATGTGGTTAGAAGACATTCATATTATAAAATGGCCCAATGTGATTAGAAGACATTCATATCATAAAATGGCCCAATGTGATTAGAAGACATTAATATCATAAAATGACCCAACGTGATTAGAAGACATTAATATTATAAAATGGCCCAATGTGATTAGAAGACATTCATATTATAAAATGACCCAATGTGATTAGAAGACATTAATATTATAAAATGGCCCAATGTGACTAGAAGACATTAATATCATAAAATGGCCCAATGTGAATAGAAGACATTAATATCATAAAATGACCCAATGTGATTAGAAGACGTTAATATCATAAAATGGCCCAATGTGATTAGAAGACATTAATATCATAAAATGGCCCTGTGTGACTAGAAGACATTAATATCATAAAATGGCCCAATGTGACTAGAAGACATACATATTATAAAATGGCCCAGTGTGAATAGAATACATTAATATCAAACAATAACCCAATGTGCCTAGAAGACATTCATGTTAGAAAATGACATATTGGGGAAGCTGTCGGCTCGGAGACATTCTGCACTGGAGAAGATACCGTCATCATGCTGTCAGAGAATCAATGATACTGCTTGCATTCTTTGCCATATAGATCCATATAGAGCTTTCTCCGTGTCAGTTCTTAGTTTTACCCACAGAGCTACACATATTTATGTTGACTTGCACACATCAGGAAAGGTGTTTTGCGCAATCGTCTTAGACGTTGAACTCAATTAACCTGGATGGGCAAGTGTTGACTGTAGCGGATCGGCAGTATTAAATCCACCAATTCCGCTGGTTCAGGAAGTAATCCACAGTCAAGCGCTGAAAAGCAAGGCAATATCCCAAATCTCCCAGTAACCGGACGAAACACAGTTCTGAGAGTCAACTGAGGCTTTATTTTCAGCTCCACAATTTATACAATTCCCCATGCAAGGGGTTTCCTGAGTCCCATCCCAGGGGCATTCCCAGAGTGGACTACATGGGGAACTTCCATTACAGAGCCTTTCTTCCATCAGGCACTGCTGCACGGGAGGGATCCTCCCACAGGAATGTACCGTTAAGTGGATTATCCCTCCGTGCAACAGAACCGACAATTTGTATTAAAATACATAACTTTTCGCCACATGAAAAACACATTCATTAAAATGTATATTCAAAAGACCGATTGAAGTCAAGGGAACATAATACCGAACGGCCTGGACCTCCCGAACGGACTGGAAGCTCAGCGGTGTTCGCGCCTTTGAGTAGCCGTTTTTAGTACCATTCGCTCGACGACCAAACACCGCTGAGGGAACAAAGGATCCAAGATGGCCGACCGCCGCATGGTCGGTAGTCGAACGGCGGCCACCTAGGAGAGCCTCTGATTACCGATTGCAACATTGTTGCAATCGGTTAACAAGCGCCACACGTCTCTAAGTGTGTGGGCTACTACATGGTGGTTATTTCGGTTCACGGCAAAAGTGCCGTTCGGGAAACTAAATGAAATACAGCTATCTGCATTCGGCAGATAGCCAATACAGTAAGTACACGTTATTACAGCCAGTATACATTACACTTAGTTAAACACATATCCCCACAGACATACAGGCAACCCTTAAAGGCACAGTCTCTTTATATTGTCCAAGTGGCTAGGTTTGCCACATTGACTTTTTAGAGATAGTGAAAACTTGGCTTGGCTAAGCTCAATAGACTTCAGTGGGTATATGGGTTTCAAGCTCAAACTCAGCGTAAACATTGTATCTGAATGTTTCTCCTGTATCCAGCTAAACAACAATTAACGTAAAACAGGCCAGTGGCCATCTTGCCAAGGAATCTTTCAGAGCTCAGTTGTTGCATCTCAGGGAATTTGCGCTAATGATTGCTTTAGGGAAAGATTGAGTTGATATTTGTCATTGATCATTCATATCCCATCATGGAAGAGATTAAATTCCATTTTAAACCAATGTCATTATTTATTCCAGTGACACTTAAAGTCTGTGCAAAGAAAGTTTTGTTTTATTTTGTTTTCTGAACTTTCTTAGAAAGAAAAATAACAAGGACCCTTTGTTAGAATAATTAAAAAAAACTTTTGAAACGTTATAAAAGGTTGAAATGATGCTAAATACAATGCGCTTACATGTGTTCCTTATTTCCCTTAGTTTACACTTTATGACAGGGCCTCCAGTGTCAAAATGTATTCATTTGGCTGTTTTTCTGTCCCAGCTATTAGTCATTACAGCATGTCATTCCCCGCTCAGGGATGCGATTCTATTTGATCAACAGGAAACATCCGTTCTCAGCACGCGATTCTAGTTCATAAACAGGGAAAGCACTTTATTAACTGTGTTAGGGGTGTAACAAGCCTCTAACGGAGCCTATGCATTCCCAAAAACGAAACGTCTGCACGAAGGATAGCACTTAGAGATGGATTACAAATGAAATCAGAACACAAAAGAAGATAAATTGAAGAAATATAATGTGTCTATCATATCTGCCTATCTGCCTGTCCTGCCTGCTCGTCTCTCTGTGTGTCCTGTCTCTTTCTCTCTCTGTAAATCTATTTTCTAAATGTAACATTAAATAAACAAACATAAATAATATTTCTTCAACTATACTTATCATGGTGCAGCCATGCATAGATTTGTCCATTTTCTTTATAAACACATTTATTTTTAATGAAGATTTTTAGAGTTGTTTTGCCCGTGACAGGTGCATAGTCGCCACTAGGGTATATGGGTCAAATTGTCCACAGCTTTTATTAAATAAATATAGAATTGGTAATAAATTAAGATTGAAAAGTCATTGCCCCCACACCATGCCATCCCACATCCGTAGCCCCACAGTTAAATATAAAAGGCAATGACCCATGTATAAACACATAACATATATCAGTATTTCAACATGAAGATTGTAGCGAGACCTGGGTAACCGGGCTGGTTATTCCATTTCTTAATAATAGGTCAGACCCATTTATCCCAGTAACTGGACGGTACACAGTTCCAGGGTACAACCTTTGACAATCTTTGGGCACACAGCTTTTTATGCACAGACCCCCACAGGGAGTCTCCATCCAACAAAACACAATCCCAGGTAGAAGGGGGCTGTGTTACAGATAACCATCTCCCGCTCTAGAAGATACTAACAGGACACAAGGACACACATGAATACACATTACATACAGGTGGGTGAACTTTGGGGCTCGGTGCCCCAGACAGGAAGGGGTTACAGGGTTGAAATTTATATTGATAAATAGCCCCGGGTCCCACCTGGGATCGCTGCAAAAAGCGGGGCGATCGGATTTACAGAGCTCGAGATATCATCCAAAGTCTGGGGCTCGAGGCTCTGTACATCCCCGAAATTAGTTCCAGGGAGTTGCTTGGTTTAGTCCGGCGAATTCAAACTTCGCGCCTAAAGCAAGCAACAGCCAATCGGCTGAAAATCAGCACTCGGGAGAGGAAGGAGTTTCATCGCCCAATCCGAAGAAAGGATGAGAAACTTGATTGCGCCAATCGGCATTCCAGGAGTAGAGGGGTTTCGCGGCCCAATCAGAAGAAAGGGAGCGAAACCTGATTGCAGAAATCCACTGAAAGGTGCAAAACCAATTCACGTCAATCAACGTCCGGGGTGAGAGGGGCCTCGCCACCCAATCAGATGAAAGGGCGCAAAACCCCATTTAAATGGGCACTACTGTTCTGACTGATCGCAGGCGCCCCGCAGCAACCAATCAGCGCCTACTTGTGCTGACCAACCAGGTGAATGGCGCAAACCCAGTTTGAATAGGCGCTCCTTCTCTCATTGGTCAGCACAGACTTCCACGCGGCCAGCGGGAGCCTGCAGCCGTGAGACCGACTCACAGCTCCAGAGACTCCCTGCTGATGCGCGTCCCTCTCTCCAGTCAATAACCCCCCCCACTAGCGAGGTGTGAACATTCTAACTAGGGAGAGAATTACAAATGGGGAACCTACTTTCCATGAGGGCACATCCCCACATAGGGAAAGGGCAATTAGGCAGCGGTCCCGCCACAAGAGAAATTAAAGTGCCAACATTTTTAATTAATCATGGTAGGGGTATACCCGGATTCTCCTACCCCACCAGTTTCTGAGCCACCGACAAGCTCGAAACCTACCAAACTTACCAAGAACCATCTAAACCATTTCCAAACCATCCAAAAGGAGAGCCTATTTCCTATCCTTCAGCTCCCTAACCCACCACAAGCTCAGACCTTGATTCCTTAAGCCGTCAGAGCTCCACCACCCCGAAGAAACAGCACCCTAAACTACCCTTCCTGACAACCCAGGTTCAGAAGATCCCAACCCACTTCAGAGAGGTAAACTCCATACGAGTGATAGTAACCAGGCAACCCAACCTCCAACTTCTGAGAAAACTAACTATCAATCCCCCCACTTTCCTGACAAAATTAGCCATCATTCTATTCACCTTTCCTCTGCAGCGATCGATAGCCAACAGGTCACGCGCATGCCGCCACTGCCGCCGTGGAACCATCTCCCACCAAACCTACATTACCCTGGGAAGCAGGTCCCTCAATCTATTAATGTCCTACTTCATCCATTTCACGAGCTGATGCTGCGGTATCAGGTCCAAAGAATTTCCCCATGCGTGTAGAGCAATAAAATCAGCCCTACCCCCAGCTGCTACCATCTGAAACACAGCATTACGTACATCCCCCAACAAAAACCCCTGTAGTCAACCCAACAAAGCACTAAGCTGTTGACCCAGAACTCGAGCTGCAGCCCAGAAAACAAATGAATGCACAACAATCCAGGCGACTTTACCTAGGGAAACAAACAAAAAAAACATCACCACTGACTCCCATTACCCTCAGGCCCACCCTCACATGCCCAGTGCCAAAGAAGCTCTCACGTATCCCCCAAGCAAAATGCTTCCCCCAGCATGTGAAGACAGGCCAAGGAGTTCGCCGGCACCACACAGAAAAAATCATCAAGGTAGTGCACCACCAACTTACTCCCCACCTCTATCCGAACCACCGACTCCAAAAAGGAACTGAATTTCTCGAAGTAAGAGCAAGAAATCGAACAGCCCGTCGGAAGACACAAGTCGACAAAATCCCTCCCTTCAAGGAAACAACCCAGCAAGTGCTAACAGTACGGGTGAATGGGTAGCATGTGAAAAGCATCTTCCACATCCACCTTAGCCATAAAGGCCCGTTGCCCCGCATGGTCGAATGATGCGTGAGAAACCGAGCAGAGATCCTTATCGATGTCGTCATTCACCGACGCCCCTTTCGGGTAGGAGAGGTGGTGAATGAGTTGAAACTTCCCATGTTCCTTCTTGGGAACCACCCCAAGAGGAGACATCCTGCAAATTAGCCAGAGGAGGCGCTACAAAAGGGACCACCATCCTGCCCAACTGCTCCTCTTTTGCCAGCTTCTCCCGCACCACTTCCGGAAATTCTGCCACAGACTGCAGATTGCCCGGCCCACCCCTGTCCCGGAAGGTAATGAAGAAACCTGACTCGAAACCCTCACGCAGCAACTCGCTATCTGCCCTATTGCCATAGCGGCTTAGCTATGGCACCATCGTATCTAACTGCACTGGGTTAAGACCCCCCGACACCCCCGCCTTACCACACATGAAACACCTATTAAGTCCGTGGGTGCCCCCGCAACCCGAGCAGACCCCCACTTGCACTGACCCTCATTGAAGAGTCAGCATAAGCCCTTTTGAAAGGCGGCAGATGAATCAGACTGGCCCCTTTGCACCCGCCTGTTGTTGAAAAAGCTGAGCCTTCTGCACCATCATCAGCTTCATCCAGAGAGGCAGGTCCATATGGTCCCACCTCATACCCAGATTAGCCACAAGCCGCTGCCAAAACTGCTCATCATACCTCCACCACATGAGCCCGCCATACATGCGGCAGGCTTCCCATATGTCGTCCAAGTAGTAGTACAACGATGAACAAAGCCCCGACGACTTCTCGCCCAGGACACTGGTCAGGATGCAGAACGCCCTCAACCAATTTCCAAAAGATTTCGGTATCTTACGATACCTCTTCCGTTTCTTCTCCTCCTTTTCCTCATCTTTCTTGTCCTCCTCATTGAGCCCTCTCGCTCACGACCTCTGCCGACCCTTCCATCGGCCCCATGTCCCCACCCAGGCTGCACCTTGCCATGCCACCTGACCCTGTGCTTTCTGCGACCCCCACCCCGTGTTCCCACACCTGGTCCATGCTAGACCCCTGACCACCCCCTGCCCCGGCATTTGCCTGGAGATTGCTGCCGCCGTGTGTCCCTGGAGCCGGCCTTGCTGCTATTCCTGGAATCCCCCACAGGGGCCGACCTCCCGGCCGGCGGCCCCGTCCCACGAGGCGGTCCAGGGGGCCCTCCGGCGCAAAACTTGCAGGCGGACCTCTACCATCATCTTGCTCCGCCACCTCCACCAACAACGATCCCAGCTGGGCCCAGAGCCACTCAGCCCTATGGTTTCTTGCTGCAGTCCTGATCCCCTCCAGCATCTTCTCCACCTTGTCCATCCTGCAGAAAAGAGAAAAAAGAAACCTACCAGGCCTAATAATTGGACACACAAGGTAGGCAAGTTAAAAGTGATTTTTCTAAAATGGCTGCCTATTTATATATCCCAGCCCCTTACCCTCTAACCACCAATCCCTACATGTCCTAGCCCTGTCAAGGCCCCTTTCCACTAAGCTGTGGTTTTGTTACATGGGGCTACATTCTCATTGGCTAACAAGAAACACTGTAATCATGTGTATTGGTGGTAATTTCTTGACTTGGTTAATTGATTTTCCACAATTTGGCAGAAGGTATCACTGTATATTTAATTACACATCCACTGGACAGTTTTCTGTAAAGCTCCTTAAAGGGAAACAAAACAAACTTGTTTTGGTGGCACTGTAGCTTCCCCTTCTGTTAAGGCCCCCTCCCACCGCGCTGAAGGGGTTAATAACCCCTTCAGTTACTGACCTGGCTCCAGCGTCGATGTCCCTCAGCGCTGGCTTAGACCCTCATACGCTCCATTGTCGATGTCCGTCGGCAAGGGAGACCTAATGCGCATGCATGGCAATGGCAGTGCTCGCATTAGGATCTCCCCATAGGAAAGTATTAGTCAATGCTTTCCTATGGGGATTCCGGCGACTAAGAAGACTTAACCCTAGCAGTTAATTATTGCCGTTTAGAAAAACTGCAATAATTACATGCTCAAGGTTAAAGGGAAATTCCAGTGCCAGGAAAACAATCCTTTTTCCTGGCACTGCAGGTCCCCTCTCCCTCTCATCTCCCAATCCCCGGTTACTGAAGGGGTGAAAACCCCTTCAGTCACTTACCTGAGACCCCTGCCGATTTCCCTCGAAACCACCGCCGCTCCTCCTCTGCATTACGTCGGCCGGTGGCCGAGACTGATCCCTCCCGCCGGCCGGGGAGACCTAATGTGCATGCCGCGCACGCGCATTAGAGCTCCCCGTAGGAAAGCATTAAAAATGCTTTTCAATGCTTTCCCATGGGGAATTGAGCGACGCTGGAGGTCCTCACATGCTAGAGACACGGAAGTGCCCTCTAGTGGCTGTCTAGGAGGCATCCACTAGAAGTGGAGTTAACCCTGCAAGGTAATTATTGCAGTTTATAAAAAAAAAAAATGCAATAATTACACTTGCAGGGTTAAGGTTAGTGGAAGTTGGCACCCAGACCACTCCAATGGACAGAAGTGGTCTGGGTGCCAGGAGTGTCCCTTTAAGGGTGATGGGAGTTTGCACCCAGACCATTGCAATGGGCTGAAGTGATCTAGGTGCTTACAGTGTCCATGTAAAGCTTTTTTAAAGCTGCCTGCAACATGAAACATAAACATAATTGTGCCCTTTTCTTCCCTTTGTGAGACGGGCCACCTAGAATCTCACTATGTTCAGGATCTCATTGCAAACAGTCTCATTATTAAAACAGCACAAGGATGTTATACATCTGAGCCCTTTATCCTCGGCTGTTTCCCCATACTTGGAACATTTGATTGAGTGGGCTAGATGTTTGGCTTAATGAAGCTCAGAAACTGAGACACACAAACATCTCCAACCAACTTCCTGTATTTTAGACTCCATGGAAAATCTTTTCGTCGAGGCTGCTTAACATAATCCATATTTCTCGTCCTGATCGCTCTTTTTTGTTAGACTGTGAGCCTCACCCAATGCCTTGTGCCTATGTGCTGCAAACAGCATATAAAAGGAACACTTTCCAAAATTCTGTTTCTGTGACCTCATTGCCTGTGTTCTAGTTACATTGCTGGAGATACAATAATGTTTGAGTGGGTAAAAGGAGTGTCAGCTTTTTTGTAAAGCTGGTTAATCTCAGAAATGACAGTGTTTTGGATATGAGTTTGCTTATCTCCTCTGGTACTAACTCCAATGAACCCAGGTAATGGTAAGACGTAGAATTGTCTTTTAAGATTGAATGCTACAGCACAAACTGTTAATAAGATGGTGATTTGTCTCACATTATGTCATTATGTGCTCACACGTTGCTTCTTGCCAGCATAATGGTACAATCAGAATCCTACATGAAATGCATCATCCGTCATCTTCATTTTCTGGGCACCCACCGAATCATTTTAAAGAGAAAAATATTTCATAGGTTTCTTTCATATTATGGACAGAACTTTCAGTCTTCCAAATCATATTCACTTTAAAAATGTTAACTTTAAGAAAAATATAAAATGTAATAAAAGAATTTGACAAGAATGAAGATTCTCAACTATTTCTGGACCAGGGTAAACGTCAATGAGCAGAACATTTTCAAGGCTAGCCTATCTTTATTTGCTTATCACTGTCAGCTGCAGCTTCTAATTGAGACTTTGACTTAAAGTATCTCTGAAGAGATATGTATACTTCTAGCCAAATTAATGTTTTAACTAATCACCTGAGTCTCAATGTTAATGTGCCACTTATTAAAAGGCATAATTTATGGACTGTATTCAACCTATTACAACTCTGAACTCAATGTGTTTCTGGCACATTTTCAGGTGGCATGGGATACAATAATGCCTTGCAACACTGGGTGAAAACTCTCAAATACTGGTTTCTTCTAAATTATGGAAGTTCAACAGGAGCGGAGTGGACTGTGCTATTACCCACCTGCTACATAACATCATCGAGGTTTAAACATTTGTAGACACGATCTGGATACACAATAGGTATCCACGTACGTAGACCCATTCTTATGGTAGGACAGGACAAATGCACTATGGTTTGCTTCTTTTGGTGTGCATCTGCCATAGAGCTGGATTATTTACCATTTTTTATCACTCATAGCTGGGCCCCAGGTAAAGTACAACAATTGTGCCCTTTTCTCTGCACATAATAATAATCTGGGGCA
This sequence comes from Pelobates cultripes, assembly GCA_933207985.1. Classification (NCBI taxonomy): domain Eukaryota; kingdom Metazoa; phylum Chordata; class Amphibia; order Anura; family Pelobatidae; genus Pelobates; species Pelobates cultripes. Next base: position 95,265,344 of record OW240924.1, on the reverse strand, counting down.
AACCATTTCAGTCTATTTAAGCAATATGTATTAATAATTATAGTATGTGAATCTGCCAGTATGCCTCAGTGGAAGGAAGGTGAATGTGGCAAACAGAACCTCACCACTGGCTCCTGTCGGAGCCTGCTTTCCAGCATCTTGCCTCAGGGCTATGGGCAATATATCTTGCCCAATGCACTTTAAAAAGCTCAGTTCATGTGAATTATGTAATTTTGTACTCCAGAAAGAGAAACCGACCGTTAGCCTTGACTCTCTGGAACTGTTTTGGGCATAGGACCATGTGCACGGTTGGTCAAAATTATGACTTCCATGGAAATTCCGAACTCCTAACCCGATCTGGGTGATTTTTGGATATGTTGGTCCCCCAGATCGGGGCTATCATGGGTTGTGACTTTTGTGGGGTTTCCATGTGTTTTGGAGTTACTTTTGGGATGTTGTTAAAATGTATGTTTTCTATGCTTGGAGATACTTGAGTTTAGTACAGTCCCTGACTCAATTATCTCCCAGGCACAGGGGAGGGATTATCCTGTTTTGTGTGGGAGTGTACTGGACCTGAGAGTCTATGTAATTACAGTGTGTACTTTGTCACAGTCCCTTCTCAGGTCGTCTCACTGGAAGCTGGATCCCTGACTTGTTATTCTGTTATAGAGAGTTTAGTCTATTGCTAGTAATAATATCCAGCCTTCAATGGGAGAACCTGCTCTTCATTACCAGTTAAGTCTATCACTACTAATAGAATCCAGCCTTCAATGGGAGAACCTGCTCTTTATTATCAATTAAGTCTATCACTAGTAATAGAATCCAGCCTTCAATGGGAGAACCTGCTCTTCATTATCAATTAAGTCTATCACTAGTAATAGAATCCAGCCTTCAATGGGATAACCTGCTTTTCATTACCAGTTAAGTCTATCACTAGTAATAAAATCCAATCTGCAATGGGAGAACTGGCTCATCATTACCAGTTAAGTCAATCGCTAGTAATAAAATTCAGCCTTAAATGGGATAACCTGCTCTTCATTACCAGTTAAGTCTATCACTAGTAATAAAATCCAGTCTGCAATGGGAGAACTTGCTCTCCATTACCAGTTAAGTCTATAACTAGTAATAAATTCCAGCCTTCAATGGGAGAACCTGCTCTTCATTACCAGTTAAGTCTATCGCTAGTAATAAAATCCAGCCTTCAATGGGAGAACCTGCTCTTCATTATCAGTTAAGTCTATCGCTAGTAATAAAATCCAGCCTTCAATGGGAGAACCTGCTCTTCATTACCAGTTAAGTCTATCGCTAGTAATAAACTCCAGCCTTCAATGGGAGAACCTGCTCTTCATTATCAATTAAGTCTATCACTAGTAATAAACTCCAGCCTTCAATGGGAGAACCTGCTCTTCATTACCAGTTAAGTCTATCACTAGTAATAAACTCCAGCCTTCAATGGGAGAACCTGCTCTTCATTACCAGTTAAGTCTATCACTAGTAATAAAATTCAGCCTTCAATGGGAGAACCTGCTCTTCATTACCAGTTAAGTCTATCGCTAGTAATAAACTCCAGCCTTCAATGGGAGAACCTGCTCTTCATTACCAGTTAAGTCTATCACTAGTAATAAACTCCAGCCTTCAATGGGAGAACCTGCTCTTCATTATCAATTAAGTCTATCACTAGTAATAAAATTCAGCCTTCAATGGGAGAACCTGCTCTTCATTACCAGTTAAGTCTATCGCTAGTAATAAAATCCAGCCTTCAATGGGAGAACCTGCTCTTCATTACCAGTTAAGTCTATCACTAGTAATAAACTCCAGCCTTCAATGGGAGAACCTGCTCTTCATTACCAGTTAAGTCTATCACTAGTAATAAACTCCAGCCTTCAATGGGAGAACCTGCTCTTCATTACCAGTTAAGTCTATTGCTGGTAAAATCCAGTCTTAATAAAACTCAGGTATTCAGTTAAGGTGTCTGACTTTTCTTGTTCTGCTGCATGTTAGACAAAGCTGTTCATGTGCAGAGATACAGGATGACAAAGAATAAATAAAACAGAAGAAGTGACATTCAAAATCAAAACACATCTAAAGTGAGGCTGAAAAAATGGCTTCCATCTGTGTTAGTACAATTAGTAACAAAACTAAAAGTGAGCACATTCCGCAGCTTAACAAGTGTGTACTTTGTACTTTAACAATATACTATGCTGCTAATTATTTGCAGAACGTAAGCTGAAGCTTCACTGTCCGTTGAATGCACGTGCTATGAAATGTAACAGTTTTTTACAGGATCTAATACTGAGAACCCTTTATCAACATTATACAGTCAAATGACAGGATTTGGCTAATGATAGTTTCCTTCCCGTCTGGCCCGGGCAAGTGTCACATACATCACTTTGCGTAGAGCCCAATCTGGCTTCTATTGAACTATGACAGTAACATTGAGTCTTTCCCTTGTAAAATGCCAACTGGGAAATGGAATGTCGGAACGGCAATATATTAAACTGTCTTTTATTCATTGTATTATATTCTTAAAGTATCAACATTTTCAGAGTAGATTTACAATGAGTAAAAACAGACAAGTGAGTGATGATGTAACTAAGTAGACATCTTGAGGCAAAATATGACAAGGTTCTTGAAAAATTAGATTCCATTTAAAAGGGTGGAAAATTAAAATGCAGCAGGAAAGAGTGTTCAAAGTTCCTGGAGCAGCTTTTTTGGGGGAGGGGGATTAAACAATCTACTTCGATTTAGTGGTTTTAAAAGAGTCGGAAAAGTGTTCTGATTAGTCTTTGTATATTCAAACTGCTTATGCATTTATATGCAATCAAGTTTATTTAGTGACTAATATGATCATATTCTGTCTCAATTTTTATGCATATAATTAAAAAAAATGCAAACACAAGGAAATAGAATGATTTTTGGTGTATAAAATATGGAAATATTAATGGAATGCTCTCTACATAAAGAAACAAGTATACAAATGTATTTCTTTATATCGCGAGTCTATCGCGAGCTAGGAGTATGTGGCAGTTTCTCAGTGGAATCAGCTCCAAGTGGTGAGAAACTGTCTGAGAAACTGTCTATGTTTGTAAAGAAAAAAGACATGAATGGCACAAAAGTTATAAATGAAATAGTGAAAATGACGGACAAAAAAAAAATGAGAATAAGCTCCTTGATAAGTCTTTCCCCAGTGTGTCCAAAATGGGAGTTAAATTGGCAGATACACAATTTATATCTATCTAGATTATTTGTAAAAATGATATGGCGCAGACATTAACGCTAAAGTAGGAAGGGGTAATAGCGTTAGAGCAGGCTTTATGAGGACGAGCTTATTGAGGTGTGATAAGGAAATAGAGAGCTGAAAAAATACATGTTAATTGGTAAGTTGCTGTACTTTCATACATAAGTGTTTTTTAGGCCTTAAAGTTTTGTAAACTAGCTAAAAGTGAGACAGGATGAGATTATGTTGAATAGAAGTTATTACTTGAATTCATTATTGAACCTTAAATTCAGATATAAAAGGAAGCACTGGATGTGGCCAAGTACCATAGGAACCATACTTCCATATACTCCGTGTTCCTCTCGCATTCTGATTTAAGCCACCAATCACTGATCTGCTTCATCTTCACCTGGTAACTTTAAAATGTCCTCAACATCGAAACTGGGGTGAAACAAAGGAACAGAAAAGTAGAAAACATCTTTGTAGGAAAGTGATATTGCAGCTGTGTAAGTAGAACGCAAACCATAAATCAGGATGTCAAATCTGAAACATATGACTTTAGCAAAGTTCTGCATGTGTTCCATAATACGATCACAGCCTGGTTACTGTTATGATTTAAAACAAAGTCTTCCATGCGAGAAACAAAATGTGGAAAGCGACCAGGTCGGGAAAGGAGCTGCCCACAGGGTCCGTCCATGTCAGCAAGATGGACTGTGGTCAGGTGAGAGAAGAATAATTTCAGCAGTGGGAAGAGGGGTCCAAAGAGGGAGGCAATGCGCTACTCACAGCTCAGCATCAGAAGAGTTAAACTTACAAATGGAAGGATTCTCAAAATTATGGTCAAATTAAGCAATGTTGCTAAGCATTGCATGACAAACTGAAATTAGTTTTTATATTATAAAATCTCAAAGCCAAAAGCAGATACTACGGTAGTAATTTTTTTTCCTTCTATAATATAAACACAAAGCCCAGCTGTTCATGCAAAGATTCCAGTTTTGAAACTTGGACTTTGTTGTATAAACCTTGTTGTAATGGCATTTAAAGTGTCACAGGCAATAAGCGTCTGAAGCTGGTCGATAAATTGTAGACTGGTTACATTAACTTCTAAAGGCTGCTAAAGACAGCTGTGCTTTTCCTTGCAATTTAAACCATTTCGAGAGCTGGGCTTGAGTCCAGGTATATTTTCAGACAAACAATTGGGACAAGGGAGTTTATCAAACTCTTTGAGTTTTGTTCCCATCAGAGTTTAATTTATCAAAACCTCATTCCATTCTGCTCCATTGGAAAAATGTTTCAGTTTGTGCATGTTCGGGTTATAATGCAACCAACCACCGTTTCTCCTGTCCACTCTGCAACTTAAAACATGTGTTTTTCTGACATCACAAACAGATATTCAAGAAAGATCTGTCGTTTATTTTTAGTACAAAGGATTTGTGAGATCTGAGAAAAAGAATATTGTTCTTAATAGATGCTGTATACAAATAATGTTTATGTAGGATGCTCTTGATAGCTTCGGTAACAAGAATGTCTTATTTACAATAAAGTCTCAGAGATATACAAACTCTGTGTGATCCCGTGCAATGGATTTCCCAGACATTTAAACAGATGAACTGGAAGGTTTTAAAAATAGAATTTTTTTTTTTTTTTTTTATCTTGAAGGTGAAAGATGAGCAACACAACCCTACAGATAAACCCAAACAATTTAGTTGACCTGATCTCATGACAGCGATTTTATTTTTTGGAGTTTAGTGAATCCGAGTAACTTGGCAGGAAGGATCCAGGTTCTGATGGAAGTTCAGACAGGACAGACGCATCCACGTTATATTAGGGAAACAAACAGGGGCTTCTTTTCAAGGGCAAATGCTCTTGCTTTTTCATTTGGCCTTGTTTTGAATGTACATCCTTCTCAGGGCTAGTAAAAAATGATAACCGTTACAGTAGTATGTGTTCCTGGCAGTGGCGGCTCTAGACTTTGTGAGGCCTTAGGCGATGGAGGGGCAGTAACAGGGGGTAGGGGTAGGGTGTGGGGGAGGTAACAGGGGGTGGGGGGATGGAGGAGCAATGACAGGAAGTAGGGGAGATGGAGGGGTAGTAACAGGGGTAGGGGGAAGAAGGGTCAATAACAGGAGGTAGGGGGCTGTAACAGGGCATGGGGGCTGGAGGAGCAGTGAAAGGGAATAAGGGGGATGGAGAGGCAGTAACAGGGGGTATGAGGGGTGGAGTGGCAGTAACAGGGGGTAGGGAGGTGGAGGGGCTGTGACAGGGGGTAGGTGGGGTGGAGGGGCAGTAACAAGGGGTAGGTGGGTAGTAACAGGGTAGGAGAGATGGAGGGGCAGTAAAAGTGTAGGGGTGGAAGGGGGCAGTGACAGGGTCTAGGGGGTGGAGGGGCAGTAACAGGGTAGGGGGTGAGGGACAGTGACAGGGGTAGGAGGGGTGGATTGGTAGTGACAGGGGGCACAGGGTGGGAGGGGCAGTAACAGGGGTAGGGAGGATGAATGGGCAGTGACAGGGAGTAGGGGGGTATAAACAGGGGTAGGTGAGTGAAGGGGCAGTGACAAGGGTTAATAGGGTAGTGGACGGGGTAGGGGGTTGTAACAGGGGTAGGGGGAGGGGCAATAACAGGGTGGGGTAGTAACAGGGGGTGGGGGATGGAGGGGAAGTGACAGGGAGTAGGGGGATGTATGGACAGTAACAGGGGGTAGGTGGGTGGAGGGGCAGTAACAGGGGGTAGGGGGGTGGAGGGGCAGTGACAGGGGGTAGGGGGGTGAGGGACAGTGACAGGGGGTAGGAGGAGTGGATTGGTAGTGACAGGGGGCACAGGGTGGAGGGGCAGTAACAGGGGGTAGGGAGGATGAATGGGCAGTGACAGGGAGTAGGGGGTATAAACAGGGGGTAGGGGAGTGGAGGGGGTTCATAAATACCTTCTGTGGTGTTCCTGTTGGTGCCCTTTCTCCTCGGTGGTCTGGCTCTCTGGTCTCTGATCTTTCACTCCCGGTGGAGCTGCAGACAGGAGGCTGGCTCTCTCCCGGGCAGACTGACAGAAGGGGCCTTGCACCCGGCTTCATTATGGGCAAGTCGCCGGGACCCCTTCTGTGTCGGGTCCTCAGTCTCTGACCGAGAACCCGACATGGTAGTCTAAGGTGATTTAGGCGGCCACGAGGCCTAATTAGAGAACCGCCTCTGGTTCCCGGGCTTACTGAGGAAGGAAAAATAGTATAACTATCAGTAGTGACGGTCCATCGTCGAGCGCTTCCTGTTTCCTTTCGTTGCAACGAAGGGAAATGAGAAGCACTCGACTACGGATCAGTGAAACACAGGATGCGTTCCACCGTACAGAAAAGACCAGAGAAATTCAATTATAGGACTCATAAAAGATGACACATGGACCCAGCTCAGTCTAAACTCACCAACTGAAGAAGCCACAACTTGGCGAAACGCGTCTTGGTGACTCTTGGACTTTTAGTCTTTGCTCATCTTTTCTTGTTTTAATATATCAATACATTTCTTTATTTTACCTGATACCTGCGATTTCATCATTCTGGACATTTTAAACACCTTCATCCTATCTGCAGTGGGGTTTGGACTGTGATACACACTGACTGAGATACACACCAGAGCCAGGTTTTGTATATGGCTCTATCTTTGTGAGTGTGTTTTATTGAGATCCACACATTTTATGTTTTATTAAGTATAATTTGCATTATTTATTATCCCTCTGTTTCTATTTCAGCATTTTCTGTATATTAAGCATATTAAGAAGAGAGGGAAGTATTTCTACAGCTCCACTGCTTCTATAATGTGTATTTATCAAACTGTCTATAAAGGATCTGACCTTGAGTTTCAACATTGAACTCCAGAGAACGCGTTCCCTAACTCAATGCTGGATTGCTCTTTCTGCCAGATGGTTGGCTGTTTGAGAATCATGGGAAATATATTCACACATTCATAGCTGCCACATTCCTCATTCATAACTGCCACAGTTCACATTCATAGCTGCCAGAGTCCTCTCTCATAACTGCCACAGTCCAAATTCATAGCTGCCACAGTCCTCTCTCATAGCTACCACAGTCCTCACTCATAACTGCCACAGTCCACATTCATAGCTGCCACAGTCCACACTCAGAGCTGCCACAGTCCTCACTCACAACTGCCACAGTCAACACTCATAACTGCCACAGTCCTCACTCACAACGGCCACAGTCCACACTCACAGCTGCCACAGTCCACACTCATAACTGCCACAGTCTACACTCATAGATGCCACAGTCTTCACTCATAGCTGCCACCTTCCACGTTCATAGCTGCCACAGTCCACACTCACATCTGCCACTGTACTCACTCATAACTGTCACAGTCCACATTCATAGCTGCCACAGTCCTCACTCATAACTGCCACAGTCCATATTCATAGCTGCCACAGTCCTCACTCATAGCTGCCACAGTCCACACTCATAACTGCCACAGTCTACACTCATAGCTGCCATAGTCCACCCTCATAACTGCCACAGTCCACACTCACAGCTGCCACAGTCCTCAATCATAGCTGTCACAGTCCACACTCATAACTGCCACAGTCCACATTCATAGCTGCCACAGTCCTCACTTATAGCTGTCACAGTCCACACTCATAAATACCACAGTCCACAGTCAAAGCTGCCATTGTCCACACTCAAAGCTGCCACTGTCCACACTCACAACTGCCACCGTGCATATTCATAGCTGCCATAGTCTATACTCATAGCTGCCACAGTCCTCACTTATAACAACCACCGTCCTCAATTTTAACTGCCACAGTCCTCACTCAAAACTGCCACAGTCCTCACTCATAACTGCCACAGTCCACATTCATAGCTGCCACAGTCTTCACTCACAACTGCCACAGTCCTCACTTGTATCTGCCACAGTCCATACTCACAGCTGCCACAGTCCTCACTCATAGCTGCCACAATCTACACTCATAATTGCCAGTCTTCACTCGTAGCTGCCCCAGTCCTCACTTGTATCTGCCACAGTCCATACTCACAGCTACCACAGTCCTCACTCATAGCTGCCCCGGTCCTCACTCGTATCTACCACAGTCCATACTCACAGCTGCCACAGTCCACACTCATATCTGCCACAGTCCTCACTCACAGTTGCCACATTCCATACTTATAACTGCCACAGTCCACACTCATATCTGCCACAGTCCTCACTCACAGTTGCCACATTCCATACTTATAACTGCCACAGCCCGTGCTCTGGGTTTCCATTTGGCCAAAGGAAACTACTGAACTACTGAAGGGAACATTTTAGTCACCAGTTATTTACGTCATCGTTGCAAGCATTCAGTCCCAGCAATGAGTGATCACATAGATATCACTATATACCGAAATCAGAAACATTATATAATAACCGGCATTACATAATGTCTTCTCTGGTCAAATCCAATTTATCACAAATATTGAGCGCTGAAATGATAAATGTCAGCAAGATTTAGCCCTAAAGACAAAATACTGACACCATACTATTCCTGACATTATTTATACATCTGCTGCCCCTGAATTTCATGACGGGTGTTAGTACAAAGCTTGGCTCTACTACTCGACATTACGTCTCCACCACCATTATTGTGACCTTTGCTCACGAGGGCCCCAATTTTATGAGAAACCTTCCCATTTAATAAGGGGAAAGTGCCCATCAGGAGGTGATGCAAAACCATCAATTATTATTTCACAGCAAAGATTAATTCAACATTAATTGAAGATTATGTTAGCTTTAGTGTACTAATAATCTTAATTTTAATAAGGACAGGAGGCGAGTATTTTTCCTCCCTTCTGTTCCTTGCTCATTGATTTATTGTTATTCTTTACGTTTTTCTTTACTGCTATGAAGTTTAGTAAAGAGAGTAAAATTAAGATTATTAGTACACTAAAGCTAACATGATCTTCAATTTTATAACATGACAGGAGGCTTCCTATTTTGCACTTTTAACGCTGAATTAGAGATATCCCAGCAGAAGGAGGAGTGCGGAAATAGAAGGTACGAAAGGTAGATTCCCTAGACCAATCCGCTGCACGCAGAATATCCAACAAAGATGCCCCCGCTAGGAAGGCGGTAGGTAGGCCCGTCGAAAACAAGGAAGATAGAAAGTTAAGAATCATGGGAACAGGTGCTGTAAATGGATCGGAGTCCCATTTCATGCACCAAGTAGACCAGGAGGCCCAAGCAGTGCCTAGCAGCGCCTAGTTCTGGGGGCCCAGGAATCCCATTAGACGTCCCTAGCAGCCTGAGAAAGTCCGCCGACTTGCCAGGAACCCCTGAAAGAGTCCAAGCCACAAGGGGCAGACGGTCTTCCAGGAGTTATTATGGTACCTCCAGTAGTAAATGTACAAACCGCCGTTTAGTGAATGCTCCCCGTTCGCAATAATGTGATCTGGTAGCGTATGCAGTATAACCATGCGAACCGCCAGCCAGGGAACACTCAAACTCCCGAACGGTACCTGTACGGCTCCTTCCCTTCACAAGCTCCAAATACACAAACTGCCAATAGCAGCCGAACGGCAATAGTTTCCAAGCGGCAAATAATTCCAATGAGCAGTCTCTAGTCGCCGGTAATAAAATCCCCCCAATAACGAGACCAAGCTCCGCTTTGAGGGTAAAACACGAACTGAGTTTACTGTGGGCTAACTGCCCGTATTTATGCAGGTCTCCCATTTGGTGGACACTCCCCTAGGGGACCAAATGGGAGACTGTAATAGCAGAAGGACATGGGGACATTTTAGACATACAACCCCACAATATTCCCAGCATGCATCACAGTTTCCTCCCCTCTGCTCGGGAGATAATTGAGAAGTAATTCAATTATCTCCCAGAGCAGAGGCAAATCGCCATTTTAAATATAAGTTACAAAACACATTAAAATGCATAACTTTATAACTGCCGAACGTATTGCATTCGTATAACACATCCCCAGATAGCCTGGATCTGAGTACACATTATTGGCGAATAGCGCTCAGATCCCATACGCACAGTTCAATCGCCATGGAGTCAAAGTCTATTACAGTTCTTCGGTATGCGATTGACTCCATGGGAAGGCTATCTGGGGTAAGTCCATTCGTGCCTTTAAACCTCTCGAACGGCCGGTGTTCGCATACTTCTGTCGATTGAGATGGGAGGTCGACGGCTTCAGCGGTGTTCGTTTGAAAAAGTGTCAGTTTTTAGTTCCATTAAATAACCGTTGAACACCGCTGGTCTTTCGCATGGTTAAAATGGCCGCCGCCTCGTGGTCGACATACGAACGACGACCACCCTGTGTTCGGTTTTAATTGAGAAGTGTCTGTGGTTAACCGCAACGTTGTAATTGGGATCAATAGGTTAACCAGCAGCACACTTCTCTTCTGGGTGGCCGTCCGTTCGGTAGTTCCGTTCGACAAAAAAATACATTCCCTTAAACAAGGCATACGAATGGGGAAATTCATACAAACGGCAAAACAGACGAACACAACAATTCTAGTTCATACGGATGGGTCTGTCACAGGAGTAATGGGTGAAGATTCCCTTTGGGATCCGTGAGTAGGTCCGGGAAGGACGGTAGGAGTAGAGGGTCCTTGCATGAGGAAGCCAGGAGGTCCGGGAACCATGGCTGGCTCTGCCACAAGGGCGTTATGACAGTCAGTGTCACTTGCTGTGTCCGGAGCTGGTGCAGTGTTCTTGAAATCATGGTGAATGGGGGAAAGGCGTAGGCCCCGTTGGTCGGCCAACGTTGGAGAAATGCGTCCGTCGCCTTGCTCTCCGGGTCCGGGAGCTAGCTGAAGAATTCCGGGGTCTGGTGGTTGTTGCGGGAGGCAAATAGGTCCAGATGAAAAGTACTCCTCCGGGCTGCAATGGCCCGGAATACTCTCGTGTCCAGCTTCCAGTCGCTGAGGTCCCTCCAATGACGGGAGAACCAGTCCGCCGTGAGGTTGATCTCTCCGGGGAGGTATTCAACCTGGAGTGCGATGTGCGGGGAAGACAGTCGAAGATGTCTTTCATGATGTCCGACAGAAGGCGGGAGCGTGCACCCCCCAGGCAATTGAATTATCGGACTGCGGAGACAATTTTCCATGTGAAGGAGGATTCAACAGTTGGATTTCTCCCAAGCCAGGCTGCGGATTGCGAAGGACCCCGCCAGGAGTTCTAGTCAATTTATGTGCATGGAGAGCTCCTGTGTCGTCCATGTTCCCCCCGTGGAAGTTGTTCCACTGGTTGCGCCCCAGCCCCACAAGCTGGCATCAGACTCCAGTATAAATTCTGGGGAATCTCCGAATATGGCCCTGCCGCTCCAGGCCTGCATGCTGTCCAGCCACAATGACAGTTCTTCGCGAACCTCCACCGTCACTGGGACGGGTTGATCGTATGTGGGCCTGCGGTGAAGGAATCTTGCTTTGAGTCGTTGCATGGCCTTGTAAGGGAGGGGGCCCGTGAATATGGCCTGAATGGAAGCGGAGAGGAGTCCCACAATTCTGGCTAAGTTGCGTAATTGTCCATTTGCTGATGTTGTCGGCAGTAAAGGAATCGGCCTTGGCATAGGCATCGTCCGCCAAGTACATGATGCGGGAAAGGGGGCCTACGGAATCCAGCAGATTGTCTTGAGCACCCCACAGTCCTTTCTCCATCCATCTGCGAGGGTCTCGTCCGCTACGCATCATGAAGGTTGTCATAACCTTGTCAAACTCAGGGGTTTGTGCCACCTTGTCGGGAAGGGAAGGGCGTGGGCATTCCGACCTAAGTCGGCTGCGTACCTCTTTGTCCAGAGGTTTGTGGCGCCACAGGTGCTTGAACCTTGAGAGGTGCTCCGGTGGTTACCAGTCCCCTGATCTGGGGTGGCGTATGTTGCGAGGACATAGCCTGACCCGTAGTGTCCAATATGGTGTCTGAGTCAAGTGGGGGGTCTGCGTCCGCAGGACCCTCGCTCCTCTCTGTCTGGCCAACACCCAGGAGGGTCTCACGCATAAAAGCGGAGGTAGACTTACCGTCCAAACCCCAAGCGTCATAATCCGAGTCGGATAGGTCTGCCTGCCACTCGTCCAGAACTGACATGGAGTGCGACAATGCTTGGTCTTCGTCAGAAGAGTGATCCTGACGCGGGGCCGGGGTACTGAATTTGGAGGATTTTTTATGTTTGGCAGGCGCCTTACCCTTGGATGGTTTGGGTGTAGTGTCCTCACCTTTCCAGTGGCGTTTACTGGGACAGGAGTCCTCCCTGGTATGGTAGTCCGAGACATCGGAGTCTGACTCGTGGCGTGGACGTCTGCGAGAAGATTTGGGTAAATCAGGAGCCGCAGCTCGCACTTTGGAAAGTGCCTTCTCCACAGAAGCAGCGACAGCTGCATTAATCATAGCCTTGAAGTCCACAGGGGGATTCTGGGAGTCTTCCATAGTATAGGGTAGGCTTGTGATACACGTCACTGATAGGCACTATTAATGGCGCCCAAGTCTTAGGAATAGCGTAAGGCGTGGGGTCAGTTAATGTAGTGGTTATGGTGGGTAATAATTTCATCCAGTAAAATACCAGCAGGGTATAGTTGGTGACCTTAGTAAAAACTGGGGCTCACCCAGTTAGAGAGAACTGCAAAAGCTAGTCTCCCAATAAGCAGCAAGTACTTAGTTACATATAATGGGGGCTCACCCCGGTTGCACAGGAATTGGAACCCTTAATTGCAGGTCACAAGTTATATACAGGCAGCAGCACTGACCTGGCTGACCCAGCCAAATGAATGCAGGAATCTTCTTGGTGATGTAGGCACAGAAGCACAGGAGTACCAAGGTAGGGAAAATCACATTAACAGGTACAGGTGTTCGAATAGCCGTTTTTAGTACCATGCGCTCGACGACCAAACACCGCTGAGGGAACAAAGGATCCAAGATGGCCGACCGCCGCATGGTCGGTAGTCGAACAACGGCCACCTTGGAGAGCCTCTAATTACTGATTGCAACATTGTTGCAATCAGTTAATAGGCGCCACACACCTCTAAGTGTGTGGGCTATTAACTGATGGTTTGTTCGGTTCATGAACGGCCCACAAAGGTGCCGTTCGTGAAACGAAAGGGAATCAGCTATCTGCTTTCGGCAGATAGCCCAGGCAGGAAATACAGTATTACTATTACATTACATTACACGCTGGAACACATAACATGAAAATCATACCGGCAACCCTTAAAGAGACAGTACATAAATAATGTCCAAGTGGCTAGGTTTGCCACAATGCTCCCCCAGAACCAAGCCGGCATACACAGTCTGATCCCAATTGATCGGCTTGGGGATGTCCGGAGGAGCACTCACGGATCATGGCTCCAAGTCTGTTTGTCTAGACAACCCGTCGGCGTTGCCATTTTGCTTCCCAGGGCGATAGTGTATTGTAAAGTCAAAAGGCTGCAGCGCCAAACTCCAGCGCAGCAGCCTGGCATTGTCTCCTGACACCCTGTTCAGCCACACCAACGGGTTGTGATCCGTGAGTAATGTAAAGGGTTGTCCGTATAAATAGGGCTGCAACTTTTTGAGGGCCCACACCACAGCAAGGCACTCCTTTTCAATGGCGGCGTAGCTTACTTCCCTGGGTAAAAGTTTTCGGCTTAGATAAGCTACGGGGTGCTCGCCGCCATCTGGTCCAACTTGGCTCAGTACTGCTCCCAATCCAAACATAGAAGCGTCTGTGTGGACGAGAAAACGTTTAGTTGGATCAGGAGCAGAAAGTACAGGTGAGTTAACAAGTGCCATCTTGAGCTGTTGAAACGCCTGCTCACACTCTGGGGCCCAGACTACTAGCTTAGGGAGATTCTTACGGGTCAGGTCTGTGAGGGGTTTGGCAAGGGCGCTATAGTTGGCCACAAATTTCCGGTAGTACCCTGCGGTCCCTAAGAAGGCGAGCACTTGGGTCTTGGTGCGAGGGGTAGGCCATTGGGCGACTGCCTCTATTTTAGCGGGTTCTGGTTTCTGTTGCCCGCTCCCTACCTCCCTAGGTACTGCACCTCTGCCATGCCTATATGGCATTTTCTGGGTTTTAGTGTCAGTCCGGCCTCCCGGATCCGGTCCAGTATGGCTCCTATGTGGATCAGATGTTCGTGCCAGGAGTGGCTGAATATGGCGATATCATCTAGATACGCGCAGGCATACTCCTGGAACCCATCCAATAATCTGTCTACCATTCTCTGAAAGGTAGCTGGGGCGTTTTTCATCCCGAATGGCATGACCTTAAACTGATACAGGCCAAACGGGGTGACAAAGGCCGACTTAGGAATGGCGTCCTCCGCTAACGGAATTTGCCAGTACCCTTTGCACAGGTCTATTGTGGTCAGGTACTGGCCCCTGGCCATTTTGTCGAGGAGCTCGTCTATCCGGGGCATGGGATACGCATCGGAGGTCGTTTTATCGTTGAGCCGCCGGTAGTCTACACAGAAACGGGTCGTTCCATCCCGTTTCGGCACTAGTACTACCGGGGAGGCCCAGGGGCTGTCCGAGTGCTCTATCACTCCTAACTGAAGCATTTCCTCAATTTCTTTGCACATATTTTCTTTGACTGCTTTGGGTGTGCGGTATGGGGGTTGGCACAGGGGAGTCTGATCTAAAGTTTCTACCTTATGCGTAGCTAACGGGGTATAGCCGGGTAAATTGGAAAACGTGGCTTTCTTTTCCTGAAGTAACTTTTGCACCTGTTATACGAGGAAAACAAAAAGAATTAACCTAGGGCCAAAATTTAGATATCACAAGGTAGAGGGCACAAAAAAAAGGGGGGTAACGCCTAAATGGTGAATATCATAGAGAATAAACAAAAAAAGAAACAAATGCCATTCTACCTGTGTATGATTTACTGAGAAAATTGTAGATTAAAAAGTAACTTTTAATAAATAAATCTAAAATAAAAATATAAAAAAGAGAAAAATATAAAAAAGAAAAATAACTGGCTAATCGCCGTCTGTCAGAAATCTGTCTTAGCTGAACCATTATCTTTGATCTTTCTGAGGTTAAGCACCATAGAACATTATCAATTATTGTATGTGGAGTTAACCCATGTCGTTAGTTGTACTATCATGTAGGGATTTACTTATCCATATCTTTTAACTATTGACAGCACTGGTTTAGCAGTTGTCTTATCTCCTCCCCCCTCCCCCCCTCTTGTTACAGCTATTAGTGATATATAATATAGTATCACTTCTATTACTTGGGAATACACTGTTATATTGTAGTTAAACAGTATTGCTTCAGCATTAGTGTTATTATGTATACACTTTTACAGCTTGTATAAGGAGTCACAGAGTTTTACTCGCTGTAGAGTCTCCATTTACTCCTGCTGTTCATATTATTTTCTTTTTTATATTTTTATTTTAGATTTATTTATTAAAAGTTACTTTTTAATTTACAATTTTCTCAGTAAAACTTTTGCACCTGAGCTCGTTCTTGGGAGTTTAACCGCTCTCCTAACTGTACCTCTCCCAGATCTCCGCTCTGGCCCTCTTGGTCTAGGAGATCGGGTAGAGGTAGATTGTCAAAATCTTCAGTGGCAGGGGCACAGATTGCGGTGACCTTCTCAGTGCGTTCGTGATACGGCTTGAGCATGTTCACATGGAGCATGCGTTTGCCTCCCGTGCCTGTAACCGGGCCGATCACATAGGTGGTGTCACAGATCTGTTCTACCACCTTGTATGGGCCCTGCCAGGAAGCCTGCAGCTTATCTTTGTGGACTGGTCGCAAGATTAGTACTTTTTGCCCCACCTGGAAGCTGCGGTCCCTGGCTCCCTTATCATACCATCTGCGCTGTCGTTGCTGCGCTACCTGGAGATTGTCTCGGACGGTCTGGGTCAGCCTCTCCAGGCGTTCTCTGAACTCGAGCACATAGGGTAAGATAGGGGTGCCATTAATAGTTTTGTCTCCCTCCCAGTGTTCCCGTATCAAGTCAAGAGGTCCCCTCACTCTCCTCCCGAATAATAATTCGAACGGAGAGAATCCGGTGGATTCTTGCGGCACCTCTCGATACGAGGTAAAAATCTCTCCCAGTCTTTTTGGGTGTCCATGAACGTGCGGATCATTTGCTTAAGGGTTCCGTTAAACCGTTCACAGAGCCCATTGGACTGGGGGTGATATGGGGAGTTCAGGATTTGCTGTATCCCACATATCTTCCAGAGCTGATGTGTTACTTCAGCGGTAAACTGTGTGCCTCTATCGGAGATAATCTTCGTGAAACGAAAGGGAATCAGCTATCTGCTTTCAGCAGATAGCCCAGGCAGGAAATACAGTATTACTATTACATTACATTACACGCTGGAACACATATCATGAAAATCATACCGGCAACCCTTAAAGAGACAGTACATAAATAATGTCCAAGTGGCTAGGTTTGCCACAAGGGGTATAGAGTCTGTTCGCGGTACACACACGGTAAAACCAAGATGGCCGCATGGATCTCGCAAGATGCGCGATCCAAGATGGCCGCCGCACGTGTAGGCCACAAGCCGGGGACTAAATTATAGCCCGGTCGCTGGTGAAAAGGCCGGCGCGTTCGATGCCGCAAACAGTCGCGACAGAAGGAGGGCATCCAGAAGGGGCTCCAAGGTCCCAGGGCAGAAGGGTAAACTCAGGGGGAGCCACTCAGGGTGTAACCAGGGTCCCAGGGCCGACAAAGTGACAGGGAAAGGGAGGAAAAAACCCTATAAAGTCCAGCCAATAAACCCACTGCCCATATGAGTAGCAACAATAAATAACAGAAAATACAAGAAACAGGAATTAATAAGCTAAATAAGAGTGAAGCACAATAAAGGTATAAGGCTCTGGGTTAGCCAAAAGTCTGACCTGTCTGCGATGGAGCAGTAAAGGAAGAGGAAGTGTGCAGGCAGCATGACCCTTATATAAACTATGCTGCCCATTGATTTATTGTTATTCTTTACGTTTTTCTTTACTGCTATGGAGTTTAGTAGAGAGTTATTGCAAATTAGTAAGCCTCCTGTCATGTTATAAAATTTATATTCACTCAGTCACTGTAGTCTCTTCTCCTGTCTGGAAAATTAAAAAGAATAAAACTGGTTTATTTCATGGTCATAAATGTCTGAAACAAACTGTGATTTGCTGTAAGGACATTCTATGAGGTTTGTTGTAGTGTTGGCTTGTTTGTACTTGACTTTGGTTTTGTTTAGTTGCTTCCTTTTGAAAAACATAAAGTGGTGTGTGTGTACCTGGGGAAGAAATCCAATCTGGAAAACAAAGATTCTCCAGAGATTCCATCTGGTTTCAAAACTGCAACATTCAGACACAGCAGTTAACATATTAGCAGTTGACTGTCCAATCTCTAGAGCAGCCTATGACAAATACACTTTGCACACCTGCAGTGGCTAAACCAGAGGCCATTTCCTTTTCATTATCAGGAGAAGAAA
This sequence comes from Pelobates cultripes, assembly GCA_933207985.1. Classification (NCBI taxonomy): domain Eukaryota; kingdom Metazoa; phylum Chordata; class Amphibia; order Anura; family Pelobatidae; genus Pelobates; species Pelobates cultripes. Next base: position 95,247,767 of record OW240924.1, on the reverse strand, counting down.
TGAAATACAGTAGCTATTTTACCATTTGAAAAAGTGTTTGTCTCTGCTATTTGCCATCTGTCCTTTTTGCATATATCAAATATCCTCCTTATTGTCAGTGGTGTGAAAAAAACTGGCACATCATTATGGAAATGGAAATCGCAGGCCTGCAATGTGCTGCCTGAGTGCCGAGCTTTTCCATGGGTGGCTACGCCTCAACGAAGGAAACTGAAAATTAACAAAACTCTTTTGTTGAAAAAGGAAGTTAAGATTATACTTCTTTTGCATATTTCAAACATAATACACATTTTTTTACAATAATATGTGTATTTTAAAATACTTACAGACACACGCACAGCATTGAAACGTTGTTTGGTTAATTTGGGCTGTCATTTGAAACAAACCACACGTTGACCTTTTGTGTGTTAAAATAACGACCTTGGGGAAGATCTTTGTGCTGTTGGCTCTTTCGCTTTGCCAGATCTTATTAAGCAGAATAAAATAAAAGACAAAATGGGGGCGGAGCCAACAGCAGAGCTGTACAGATGCCATTTCAGACAGCTCCTAAATATCTTACCTAATCTCCTCCAAATTACAGCCATCCCGCACAATCCAGTGCCCACAAACCCCTCAAAAGACTCAGGGGCTTCAGCTCCATCGACTGATGCCCTTCTTTGCAACACCCAAAACGTTCAAGCAGAGATGCACGCCTGGAGCCTACGCCACACGGACACTGCCAGATTAGAAGTCGCTGCTCGGCGGAGCCTATGGGGCCGAAGATTCAGACTTCTACACACCAACACACAGGGGTCAAGTTCTGGGGAATAAAGTGTGGGAGCTTACCCAAGATCCCCCCCACCCAAAAAAATAATATACCCTTGTATGCTTATATAAACGCATGCACACACAATGACAGGTGCACACACACACTCAGGCCCACACATACACTCACAGAGACACACATACGCTCATACACACAGACACACACACACAGATACACACACAGACACACTCACATACACACACAGACACACTCACATACACTCACACATACACTCACAGGCACATACACATACACTCACACACACACACACACACACATATACACTCACAGACACATATACACTCACAGACACACACACACACACATAAACACTCACAGACACATATACACTCACAGACACACACACATACACACACATACACTCACAGACACACACACAGACACACACAAATAATAATTATTTTTTAAAATTTAAAAATGTCCACCCAGCCTCTCTACCTGGAGAGCTGGTGTGGACCTGTCCCTGGAGTCCAGTGGGGCTTCAGTGCGGCAGGCGCCTGTCTCCCGATCAGATGCAGTGAGGGAGCTGTGTCCTCTCTGCTCCCTCTCGCTGTGCGGGCTGTCTACTGATGCTGGGAGATGGAATATGACGTCATATTCCAGCTCCCGGCATCAGCAAATGGTGCGCGAGGGAGCAGAGCAGACAGAACACATCTCCATCGCCGCGTCTGACCGGGAGACAGGTGCCCACCACGGTGGTCTATCAGGTGGCCATCAGGCCACCTCTTGGGCCCCCCATGACAGGGGGGATACGGGGGGCATTTTTTGCTGCCCCCTGAGTGCCTGCAGGAGCAACGGGAACGGTAAAAAAAGTACAGGAACGCCGTTCCCACAAGTCCTACAAACACAGTCAGATCCTCCCGCACAAATTCCAGCAATGGCATGACGTTCCCAGAAATTAAGCACCCAGACCGACACCACGACATTGGAACGCTACTCCAACAACAAGCACGGCCCAAGATGGCACCCACAGAGGGTCCCCGAGCCAAGACACCTGATGCCGCAACTGAACACCAACAACAAGGTGAGCTGGTGGACTCGCACTCCGGGGCTCCCACTCCCAAGGAGATGCCGGAGTCCATGACCCCAGTGACTAAACATGACTTGAAACTCTTACTGCACGACTTTCATAAGATACTTATGGCCGAGCTAGCGATCTTTTGTTCAGAAATGCAAAATACCACTGACAGAGTGCGAGCTTATGAAGAAGACATTTCTGACATACAAGTCAATCTATCTAGTGCACAATCAACGATACAGGAACTCTCACAATCGCACCAAGCACTGTCTCAGCAAATGAAAGCCATAGAGGACCGGTACAGGTGACATAATATCAAAATCTGAGGAGTACCGTGAGTATTCGTGAGGAGAATGCTGGAGATGATCCTTCCCCCGGCAACAGTAAGAAAAATCCCTGGGCCTAACAGGCCTGCATTACATCCTGCTAGAGATGTCATTCTCGGGTGCACGACCTTACAAGACAAGGGCCATATTATGGTGGCACTGAGGGGCAAGACGCCTCTGTTATTTGAAGAAGCCCACCTAACTTTTTATCAGGACTTGACAAGAACGACCCTGCAATGGTGCAAGTCACTCACACCAGTCACACATTAATTGCAGGCTGCAGGCGTAGCCTATCATTGAGGAACACCTGGAATCCTCCATGTGACCCACAATGGGACCACTCAATCACTCACATCACTGGCAAATGCACCTAAATTCTTATCAACATTGGGTCTGACGGAGACACAGATCGGCCCAGCAAACACTACACCTGGCAAGGTGTGGAACCCTTTAAAGTCACGCCCTTTGTCCCAAGGGCTGGAGCGGACAATCAACTAGACACCTGATGGCACCTGGATGCAGATAAGACTCTATTTGATCCACTTGAGAAGCACCTTTATAGCACTACAAGTCAACCATCAAATTTTCCCATGATGTCTCTCAATGGCTCTGTTTTGCTTTTGTTCTAACTTCGTTAATACTTTCTTTGGTTCTGTTTAGCTCATGCCTTATCTCCACTCAATCTTCAGAGCTCCTTCGAGCTTCTGAATGACAAGAGTTCACCCCAAACGTAGAAGAACCAGACTGCCACATAGGTGGCAACCAGGAAATTCACACCCACAATGGGCATAATCACCAGGAGTCTTCCTCCCCCGCAGACCCCTTGGTTAGGGGCACCCACAGCTGCAAAGATCCTTTGCAGCATCACCCCACAGACACCCTTAAAGTAACAAACACCTCGACGTAATACGGGATAGCCATGATTCCCTACCATGCTTTGCACTCACAGTGTTGTAAACCTCTGCTGGATAGCACAGGATAGTGAGCATATACTATAGATCTCCTCAATCACAATCTCAACACTGTATGTACACTCTCTGACCACAACTCACTTTAACTACGCAATCTTTCAGTACAATAACACCTTCTGTTTGAAACAGTGCTCCCACCTACTGAACAATGTCTTATAAAAAATGGCTGTGCTATATACCAATGTCGTATTGTTACCCAACCTGATAAGCTGTGGCAGTTGTGGCATTGTTGATATGCTTGTTTTATCTCAGCACACCAAAAATAAAGAATAATGAAAAAAAAAGACAAAATCAATAAGGAGGGATATCAGGTGGACGAACATAAAGAATATCAACACAATGATCACCGGGTCTTACAATAAAACACAATGTGTATTTATTATTAATATTATTATTTTTATTATTTATGAGAAGGGAGCATGTCGTATTAAAGACAAGGAAAATAGTTATTTAATATGAAAAAGTTGGACCTCTTTTGTCATTTTTTGGACAGCAATTTTATCATCTCTCACTGACAAGGATGTAAAAACAAAAACATTAAAACCTATGTTTTATAGACAATGGCCTCAGAGGTTGATTCCATCCCTCGCATTCATTGTACAGGATAGTTTTGTCTTTAATAAAAGTAAAAATTTTGACATTTTCTGGTTCCCTTTTCTGTAAAATGATTTCTCAGCCTCTAGTGATGTGAACCTAGGTCAAAGGATTTCATTTGCTCCTCGTCCATCATCCAGTCAGCCTCATTGTTGATTTGCATCTCTTCAAATGTATAAAGACCGTTCAAGTGGCTGCCGACAGATCATACAATTAGGCAAACTTTCTATACTTCCGGAAAATGCTGCCGGCACTAGATTCAGAGGATATCTTATCTAGGAAATTGTTCTGAATACACATGATCTCTGTGGGAAATGTGTCAGATCAAGGGAATCATCATATATTTAAAATGTAAAGGGGTTTCTATTGCCATCAGTTTAGTTATATCATTGTCATTGACGGTGAACAACGACGCCAAGATTATTTAGATGGTGTAAATAAAGGCAGACTTTATGCAGTGATATTTTTGTGTTTTCTTCTAATATAAATATATTGCCATTTTTCTTTGCTAAAGAGAAAAGTTACAGTATAATATGTAAAGTATGTATGATTTGAGTTAAAGATTATTGCACCGCTGACCTTCCCAGCGTTGTTGTCTCTTTCTACCAAGATCTTCTTGGTGGTAAATGTTTGCGTTTTGTAGAAGTGTTAAATATGTAACAGGGTGAAAGACTTATTCGATCACAAAGCTTCAGCTCTTTGATAGTATTCTCTTTGCTGGATAGGCTGCACAGCGCAGGTATACGTTTGGTGTAATTATGGAGAGAAATTAAATCTTCAGACATCCTACATCTGAATATCCCATTTAATCTGAAAGACAACCAAAATCTATTAACCTATTCCAGGGGGATTATAGATCTCAATGATGGGAAATAAATATTCCTACGGGGGAGAGCTAAATGTCTTCTGCGAGTGCTAATAAATTTGGCAATTCCCAGTCTATTCCACTCGTTACGCCATCTGGGGAATGATAAACGCATCAAGTGATGGGATCTTTTTTGGATCATTGTAACTGTGACCCAGCTCGCACCATGCTGGACAGATAGTGCCGTAACGGTCTCGTATTAATAGTCAATTCATAAATAACCATTTATTCCAAAACAGTGTGATAACATACTCTGAACATTCAGAGTTACAGAATAACCAAGAAAATTCTGTGCAGTAATAAAAGTAACATGGAAAATTAAAGTTTTCAGGTCACATCATAACTGGTTGGATAAGGGAGAGATGGTTTATTTAGTTATAATATGAGATTTGAGAGTGATTGACGGTAATATTTATAAACCTGTGTTTTATCCACTAAATTATGAGGCTATTGGTTGGATTTGAGATTAACTTGTCCATGTCCACTGCAGCCATTCACTGCTGAGACTGGTTAAGGATAATGGGGTTTGCAGTGCAATAAAAGCTGCAGTGATACATATTGTCATTATAAAGAGGAAACTTGTCCGTGCTGAAAGCTCCAGAAATATCTCTGGCTATGACGAAGTAACAGATGACAGCTCCATTCGTTCCCTCGCCCAGTCCACATCTGCTCCTTTTTGGAGGGCATAAAATAAATCTAATGAGGCAGACATGGCACCTTAGCGCTGTAACCAAGTTAACCCTTGCTTGCCTGGCATTCTTGGTTATCCAAATTATTTAAGAAAATAAATGAGTGGAAACACACATTGTGCACCTTTCAGTGGGTCCAGCTCGAATGGTGAAATTGGAGATGTGCTTTAGCTGCATTGCTTTCTGTGTAACCTGCTCCATGAGGTGCTTGTCCAAATCTATACTCTACATGGAGCGAGTGACCAAACCAGCCCGCTCTGGCCTTCAGGTATGCACAGTGTAATGATTAACCCAACACGCAGAGTGAAAACCCACCAGTAGAAACAGAGACAGATAGAAAATCCTAAGCAGGTCCTTAGAGTGGCCAGAATATAGAGAAACTACAAGAAACATAAAAAAACAAGCCGAGGTCAAGGGAACCCAGAAATACATAATCACGAGGAATGAAGCCGAGTCAGGGAAACCAGAATAGTCAATAATAAGCCGGGTCAATTACCAAAAGGACAGAAGAATGTGCGATTGGGACACTAGAGACACTAGGAACCACAACAGGGAACTGTGCCTTGGGCAGACTGAGTTCTTATATGTTGGAGCCGTGGTAAGCATAACCACGCCCCTACCCAAAAATGTGTGAGTGTGCTGAGCTCTATTGATTAGAGCTCCCATGACGTCATGATGCTGACACACGTGCACTGCGTCATAAAAAGGTGCGGGCGCACAGTGGCCGGCGGCACATCGGCGAACCACCAGGGTGAGTACAGGGGATGTTACACACAGCTCTCGTGTATTCCAGAACCATTTAACACGGTGGTTTTATGTGACAATACTGACTGAGTACAATTTTTTATCTTTTTTGGTCACTAGGCAGTGTGAAATGTCCACAGTTGTCCCCCGTCGCTGTCCTACCCTGCGTCACAGGTTCCACCATCACACACCGACACCCATGCCAGTACCTAATATTTGTATGTGGGGAAAAGACACTGTCGAGTTTTAACACTAACATTCTACAAAAACCTAGTAATTCTTCTTATAGCTCTGCTCCTCCTCATAACCCAAGGCTTTCTAAAATAAATTCTGCAACTTTAATAGCAGCGCTAAGGTTTGAAACTGAACTGTTTCTACATCATGCTTTCTTTTATCTCTAATTGTGTACATATGATAATAGCTAAACATCTGTGTGTTGCTCGTTATGTCAGTGGAAAAACTGCGATCCAGTGGTAACCTCAAAGAGCAACGAGCTTACATAACTTGGCGACTAATGCGGCTCAGCCTGCAACATTGGCCTCCGGTACATAGCTGAATTGTGATAGTAATATTCCCGTTACAGTGGAATACAAAGTGAAAGGGCTATTAAACTGTATCAATGTTTGTAACAAGAAACTGGTGACCTTTAACCCCTTCACAACCACAGCTATTTAGTACCTTAAGGACAAGAGGAACATTTACATTTTTTTTCACAATAAGGTCATTTCCATCTTGTGTGTTTTTTTACTTTGTGCTTTTTTTCATTTCCTATATAAATCTATAATTTTAAATTTAGAGCTGATTTTGAAAAAAACATAAATTTTACGCCTCGAGCCACTGCGCAATGTATAAGAAGATAGATTTATCAAATTGTCCGGATTTGGGAATCGCACAGTTACAGTCATAGTCAGCGCAGTTTACATTTTGATAGGTTAGCAATCTAAGTTTGATATCAGTCACCGAATTCCCATTTTCTAAACAAAAGTATATATTTTCCCAAGGTTTACCTGTGAGCCTGTGACATAATTAATGCAGACAGCGTTTTCCCAGTCGCTGATAACATGTCCGCACCTACAGACACAGCACGGAATTTCCTGAACTTGATTTATTATTTTGCAACAATTCAAAGGCCAACCTCAGTTAGAAAGGCAATAAGCACTAAGCGGTGGTCAGTACCAGTGGAGGCAGACGTAAGTGGTGTGCCGACATTACAAACAAAGGTTAGATCAAGGAAACCTGTTAGTATTGTTTTAGCCACAAACATGAAATTAATGTTTTGTTTTTTTATTTACAACACTTAACAGCTGTTTTTTGCTGATACGCATGGAAATTAGAAAGAAAGGCTTTGGTCCTTCACATGTTTCCTTGATACTATAAGTGTTTTATTTCTTTTTATTTAAATAGGGTAATTCCAGTGAAAATATTTGGAAACTGACATGAGATGATGCGGCAGACATTCTAATGAATTTCGTGAGTGGATCAACTAAACATCAAATTGTAAACTGAACGGAACATCAATTCAAATCATTTCGCACATTGTGAGATATTTCCTTAGACTGTTGTGTGCAATTTACTAACTTTAAATCAGCGAGTATTTTGCATAATCTCTCTTTTCTAGGTCCACAGCAGCAAAAAGACATATTGAAAAAAAGAACCAATCACAAGAGAGTAGGATGTTGATGGGGTGTAATGACCTAATCACTCCCTCTTTCAGAAAGCGACATCAAGCAGAAGCAAACATATAACAAGTAATAACAATAATAACTCCTAAATCCAACATCTGAAGGAGCTGGGGAAGATGAGGGAAGCGGGAACATAAACGTGTGCAATAAGCTCCCTCAGGAAAGAGCGTGCCTTGTGCCTGGGGTTCCAGTGTTTTGGCCCCCAGATCCACCAACTATCTGTCAACACGGAGGAGTGCTGCAATGCGCTTCTCATGGGAGATGCAAACATTGGTGTTTCTGATGAAACAGAAACATCTCTGAGCCCATTCACGAATATCGTGAGCCCATTCCCGAACGGTGCTGGCATCGTCAGGTACTTCCCCAAATTTGGGCTTTGCCTTAACCTCCAGAATCCAGACATTTCCCAATTTGTTTTACTTTGGCAATGTTTGGAGGAATTACAGGGATGCACTTTCAGCCTGCTAGTCAAAATGGCCAGTATCAGCTGTCCCCATCCCAAGTCCCACATGTACATTTAATTAACATCATATTATTATAGAAATCTTGCCCGACCTCCTACACGTTATTTACTATGTTTGTGGTGATTTTTTTATTTTATTATAGAAAGTTTGTGTGCTTGATCTTTTTAACTGTTTATTAGTGTGTTTTGTATATCTATTAGAAATTAAACAGTCTGTTATTTTCCAAGGGGCCATTTGTTACTAAAAGTCCCCTCTCTTAAAATAATTACACTTTTTCACTTGAGTGAGTTCAAATGAAAGATATAACGGAGTGTGCATGTGCATTTTTTTATCTTGCCAACATCCCAAAAGACTTACAACATGTATCTATGTGTTAAACAAAAATATTGGCCTACCATTTACTCCAACAGCCAAAAAACTCATTTTAGCATGACCCTAGCAGATCAGTAATACTGCGAGCATTTGCTGGTATTTCTCGAAAGAATGTTTTTATTTGAATGCAGATGTCCTTTGGTTTACAGGAAGGATTTGGTGTAATTCTGATGCCAGTACAGCACTTCTCTGAAATTCCCTCCAACGTAGGAAGTATGCATGTCAAAGCTTAGTGTTTGTTAAATGGAAAAGATCATTTCTATTATAAACATTGTGACTTTGCGTAATTTACAAAATGTTCTATCTGAATTAAACAATAAACCCTTTGACCCTGTAGCTCATTTGCAGAACTCTGCCATTTTAAAGGAAGGGGTGTGACCTCTGGGTTATAGAGAATAGCAATAACAAATGGCTAGTTTAATCGGGGAGGAGAAATTAACTATTTATAGAGATCACTAGCACAGATTACTTGGTCAATATTTGTATTTTATAGAAAGAATTTATGTTGGAAGATAAATCAAAGGCCAACCTCAGTTAGAAAGGCAATAAGCACTAAGCGGTGGTCAGTACCAGTGGAGGCAGACGTAAGTGGTGTGCTGACATTACAAACAAAGGTTAGATCAAGGAAACCTGTTAGTATTGTTTTAGCCACAAATATGAAATTAATGTTTTGTTTTTTTATTTACAACACTTAACAGCTGTTTTTTGCTGATACGCATGGAAATTAGAAAGAAAGGCTTTGGTCCTTCACATGTTTCCTTGATACTATAAGTGTTTTATTTCTTTTTATTTAAATAGGGTAATTCCAGTGAAAATATTTGGAAACTGACATGAGATGATGCGGCAGACATTCTAATGAATTTCGTGAGTGGATCAACTAAACATCAAATTGTAAACTGAACGGAACATCAATTCAAATCATTTCGCACATTGTGAGATATTTCCTTAGACTGTTGTGTGCAATTTACTAACTTTAAATCAGCGAGTATTTTGCATAATCTCTCTTTTCTAGGTCCACAGCAGCAAAGAGACATATTGAAAAAAAGAACCAATCACAAGAGAGTAGGATGTCGATGGGGTGTAATGACCTAATCACTCCCTCTTTCAGAAAGCGACATCAAGCAGAAGCAAACATATAACAAGTAATAACAATAATAACTCCTAAATCCAACATCTGAAGGAGCTGGGGAAGATGAGGGAAGCGGGAACATAAACGTGTGCAATAAGCTCCCTCAGGAAAGAGCGTGCCTTGTGCCTGGGGTCCAATGTTCTGGCCCCCAGATCCACCAACTATCCGTCAACAAGGAGGAGTGCTGCAATGCGCTTCTCATGGGAGATGCAAACATTGGTGTTTCTGACGAAACAGAAACATCTCTGAGCCCATTCACGAATATCGTGAGCCCATTCCCGAACGGTGCTGGCATCGTCAGGTACTTTACCCTGAATTCCACACAAACAACCAAAACATCTTCAGGGATGGATGAAACTGAAAGAGAATGTGTGACGGTTTAGACACATAGTCATGGACGTGGAAATCCAAGTAACACACAGTTACAGTGTACATCATTCCATAGTAGTAATTTGTAAACTACAATCTGATCACTGAACAATCATATAAAACTCCAATGACAATTCTTTAACAATGGAAATAAAACCATCAATGTAAACACAACATTAAGAGCCCAACCTACCTTGGACCAATGAGACATATAAAGAAAATGAACAGAAAGAGTGGGATAGCAAAGCAGGGAGGGAAAATACTCGCCTCCTGTGATTACTAAAATTAAGATTATTAGTACACTAAAGCTAGTATAATACAGGAGACTTCATATTTTTCAATAGAAAACTAATGAAGAATTTGAATAGTGCGATGAGAGACACAGACCGTCGGGAAATAAGGAAAAAACATCCATGTCGAACGCCCGAACATCCGTTACATGACGGAAAGACACCAGACCAAGCATAAAAGTCCGTCAGTAGATGCCCAGTCCCGTAGAAAAACGGAGAACGATCTCCACATTCCATAAGTCGTAGGTGGATATCACTAGGTAGTTGGTATACAAGAGGATCCTTGCCCATTGGGAGTCCCCAGACCAAGACACGGGCCGTTGAACTCTGCAAACTCACCACATAATGGATTGTGGTTCCTTTTCCAATCACCAATGTAGCGGAACGCCAATAATAAATCCACGAATTCCGCTGGTTCAGGAAATAATCCACAGTCAAGCGCTGAAATAACAAGGCAATATCCCCAACCTCCCAGTAACCGGACGAGACACAGTTCTGAGAGTCAACTGAAATCCTTTAATTCGGCTGGACAATTTATACAAGTCCCCATGCAAGGGGTTTCCTGAGTCCCTTCCCAGGGGCACTCCCAGAGGGGACTACATGGGGGACTTACATGACAACATATTTCTCCCATCAGGCACTGCTGCACGAGAGGGATCCTCCTCCCAGAACACACCGTTAAGTGGATTATCCCCTCGTGCAGCAGAACCGACAATTTATACAAAAATCCATAACTGGGTTAATATACGGTGGATTTACACGAATGGACGTTCGGTAGATAGCTGGGGTCTGAGCGCATCATTCGTGAGATTACCGCTCAGATCCCAGCTAAAATAACCGAACGCCGCACGAAAAACACATTTCTTATAAAACATATAAAAAGGACCGATTGCTTTCAGGGAACAAAATCCTGAATGGCCCGAAACTCCCGAACGTCCTGGAAGCCCAGCGGTGTTCGTGCCGTCGAGTAGCCGTTTTTAGTACCATGCGCTCGACGACCTAACACCGCTGGGGAAACAAAGGATCCAAGATGGCCGACCGCCGCATGGTCGGTAGTCGAACGACGGCCACCCAGGAGAGCCTCTAATTACCGATTGCAACATTGTTGCAATCGGTTAACTAGCGCCACACACCTCTAAGTGTGTGGGCTATTAGGGGTATTGCGTTCGGTTCACGAACGGCCCTCCAAAGTGCCGTTCGTGAAACGAAAGAAAACCCCCATACAAACCGCCATTTGCATTCAGCGGAAAAGGCAATTACAGGCAATGCAAAGAATACATAAAGCATACACATATAGAGTAAAGCGCATATCTCCCCAGACCTATAGGCAACCCTTAAAGGCATAGTCTCTAGTTATAGTCCAAGTGGCTAGGTTTGCCACAACCAACCAAACTGGGAATGCCCAGATGGAGAGGTAGCATCGTCGCATCTCTGGGGCCCAAGAGTCTCCTAAGAGGTGCCTAGCAGCCTGCGATAGTGCGCCGATCTGCCAAGAACCCCAGAAAGAGTCCAGGTCCTTGGTTCTTTTTTCTATGTGTTTCTTTGCTACTGTGGAGGTAGTAAAAAGAGATTATGCAAAATATGAAGCCTCCTGTCATGTTGTAAAATTCTGTCCACGCGCAGGCGCATATTAATGTATAAAGATAATTTAGCTTAAATGCTTAAATAAAATAATAGGGGATAACACAGACACTCGCCCTCTTCATTACTCCTGATTTTCAATTTCATTGCTCTTGACAATGAAATTTCCTAGGAGGTAAAATTAATCCATGTAGTTTCAGTGGCTAAACTATCAGTATGGATTGTAACCAATGTACCTGTGCTAATAGTTGGATGCCACTACATGAAACCATTATTTACATAAATGATCTTATGTTAAAAATGTAAAGGTGTTTTAATGATATGGTCACTCATATCGTTTTAATTACAAATTGATGAAAAGCTGCAAAATCCGTTAAGGAGGGTCCAGTCTGCATTGGTCAATCCATGGACAATACATCGCCAGCCATTAACGTCTCAAAGCAATAAGCAGGGACTTTGCAGTAAAATCATCCAGGATATTACATTTTTATCTTTTATTTTTTTTGTTTTGTTGGAGTTTTTTTAGCATTTTTCTGGCTGTGCGAAAGCTGCATGTTATAAACACCCAGCTAAAGTGCTATAATAGTTTATAATGCAAAAGGGGGTCTTAGGTAATTGTGTGTCACATTTTGATCTTGTTGGGACCCACTCTGTTTAAATAAACAACGCTCCTTCTTCTGTAATGCTATATTCCATTAAGAGCTCTTTTAACCAAAACAACATGGACCGGGTCACATGCTTCAGGAAGGGAATATAAACACATGAATGTTGGTGTATATCAGTGTCAGAATTTGCCACTGGTGTTAGCGTGCTCATTGATGAACCACTCACCTCTTAACCCTTTGTGTGTCTAATGGGTGCCCACAGCCCAGAGGCCTGAAAATGGTTATCGGCCAACATCGATTGGCATTTAGAGAGTTAAATCAATGAATAAACATCTAATTTGCCAAGCCCCGAGGTTTGAATATAAGTAGCGTATTTGGGGGTCAATGCCCTCGGTGCCTCCTTCTGCCAAGAAAGTGATCAAACAGCACAGACTTTAACAGAATTAGTGTCTTTAATTCTCACTCTGAGGAATTTCCTTCATATATAAACTCTAGCTCCCCTTCTCCAAACGCCAAATTGTCAAGGTCTTAATGAGCTTGGAGGTCAGTCATCATTACATAAACCATTGTAACACACAGTTTAGTTTACTAGATAAGGACGCCCAGAATAGCCCACAATATAAGCTTTGCACCCATTCCCTCCCAATGCTCATTAAGGAGCAGAAACCCTGGGAATGACTCCTGGCTGCCTTAATTATGATTGATGAATCCCGGGTGGAATCCAGATTACTGCTGATGCGTTGCTGTATTTTATGGACTTGTACTTCACCAATTAGATCATCAACGTGTCCAGTTGTAATTCATTTTAGCATGTGTAGGCTGACATGCTGATAACGCTCAGTGATTATTGTTATCTAAATATGAGAATAATTGAACAGTTTCATGCCTGTCTCATTAACTTTTCTCTCTTTTTTGAAAGAAAAGTTTGAAAACTCTCCCTGCCAATGTTTTAATTAGCCAGGAACTGTAAAAGAGGGAAAATGTAACTTAATAAAACTGTCACTGATGTTTTAACTTCTTTAAATCTCCTGGGGCCCAATCAATGGAATCTAACGTAGTATGCAGGTTGGTATAATTAGAGTGATTCCAGTTTCCAAACTAAGCATTTCGCTATTGTTTCGGTGACAATAAAACAACCTGCCAGACTGACAGAGTAGCTGCTAGAAATTGTCTACTGAGTTAATTAAATGTTGTTTTGAAGGGGCACGTAATATATTACGGGGAGAAATTCTAAATGTACTGACTGGTCTCTTGGCTACCAGACAGAATGACATGGATTTATCAAAGACAAACAGTCAGAAATACTTTGTTACTATTCGGAAATTCGAGCCCTGACTTTATTCTATTACTATTGAAAATGTAGCGAATATTTATCTTTATTAATATATTCTCACGGTTTTCTTATTCTTGATATGTTTTTCCCTTCTCTTGTGGACGGCTGTCTCTCTGAAATGTAACATTCATTTAGCGTTTACCTTGAACTCACAATTTAGTAAAAAACCACTGATCGGAAATGAATAAATCTTACAGATTTATGGAATTCTTTTAAACTTTCGTTTATTCTAACAGCACGATAAAAGGGTTAAAACATTTCCAATACAAAACTAGATTTGAATAATAACTTCATTTTCTCTGTTTTGTTTTCACCATTACTTTATGTATGAGATATTGTGGAACTGGCACTTATTGCGTCCGACCTAACGTTTTCTTTTTGTGATACATCTTTCTGTTTTGCTAATTTTGAGAAAACGTCACTTGTAAACGTACTGCACGTTGCCGTACCGTAAATAATTTTCAGATGAAGCGTTTTAAAAAAAATGAGCCACATTGTGAAAAATCAAGGTGAAAAACATGGTCAATGCACCAATTGTAATGGCTGTTCAAACTATATAAGTGAAATGTCATTGGTACAGCAGTCGCAGGACATTTGCCCAAGCACCACAGGTAAAGTTCATCCGCTCAGTAGGACGGAGGTTAGTATATATTGTTACAAGTCTAGATGTCCATGCCAGGTTTGCTGGTAATCACTGAGGGAGGTTTCCCTGGAAGTAGGTGGGTCTTTTCATATTACATTCTGGGGTCTCACAGATCCCAACATGTATGCTGCTAACTTGACTTTTTTCTGCCCCTAACTGAGACAGGCTTCAATTTTGGTGAGATTTAACATTTTGCATTAAGCACTGAAACAACTCAATAGTACTTATTGCATCCTATTATTCTCTACAAGAAACATTAAACCTCTTTCATGGTACGCATGTTTAGTCTGCTTGTTATAATTAGCAAAAGTTATTTTATTAAGTAGCAACTTGTCAGTAAACCTTATCGACAACATTGGAAACAAGAACAACATCTCTTAATATGGACCTATTGAAATGTACCTAGATTCTGAAGTTTACTAAAACTAAACGCTTGACCAATTGGTGTTGATATCCTAAGGAACTCTCCATATTGATTTATATTTACCTGCTAGACAATATTTAAGCAAACTTTATGTACAATGCAACAAACACGCACACACACCAATGGCTAAAATCCAAGAATTCTATCACTGGAATAATGATTCAGACGACTGTTCTCCTTAATTCCGGATCTGGAAAATCTGCTTTAGACCATTGTGGAGGATTTGTAGATTCACAATTTTTTAAGAAAATAGCTAACATTTCTTTACAGTACACGAAAAGTGCTAACTTCATTACGTAACATTAATATCCTATGTGATAGAAATCAATGGATTAATCACAGATAGGGTCCAAAATAATGACATTAATCGATTAGCTCTTGCTGTACAGAAACCCTACAGCAGGGGGCAGCACTGATCCTCCATCCTTATAGCATTAAAACGTGGTGAAGGTCAGGAGACAAGCATAGTGGATCTGGTAACCCGATTATTGTCCCCTGTGAATTCAGGGGATGATACGCAATACCCTGTGATGTACGGCACGGAGAGAGTTAAGCCACAGGTGACAGAGCTCATTAAATTTAGAGTTTTAAAAGAAAATCTAGAGCAGATGGATATACCATCAATCAGCTAAACGTAGGAAGAAAGTATTTGCTGAAGCTATAAGCACTCTCCAGCGTAATAGCGTAATACAGACTTCTCCTGCAGAGGGAGATCTGTTTTCTCGCAGAGAGGTGATATCGAGAGTCTTCTCCAACTAGATAAGTTTTATAACAGCCCTGGAAACCTCAGACAGGGTTTTTTTTAAATACGAAATACAAAGAAACCCATTAGCATTTTTTTTCCGTAAAGAGTGTTTTTCACATTAAAAAAAAAAAATATGCTAATGGTTTTATAGACATGGAAAAAGAATGTAGTTTGTAGAAGGGATTTGTTTCTGACTACCTTGCGTTCTATTTAATATGTAGCACAAAGAGCACGCCAAGTAAAATTGTGAAACACCATCGTTCGTGCTTATTAATCTATCATGTGCTTATAGAATTCCTTTTGATATCAGATAATTGAAAAATAAATTCAAAGTGTATTAAATAGCCTTGCACTCATTTCACTCAGAATGGTCAAAAAATATAATTCGAAGTGATTCAGGCACGAGTTGATAGGCATGTCTCATTGCAGGGCTGCTTAATCAGATTGCCCTTTATCTTGTCTGTTCATCGTTCTGTAACTGGGTCCAAAATGTGTGGACGAAATTAATCGAAACCAAAGGCCACATGGGCGAATTTCTGGCCACCCAAATAATTATTTTTTTTTTTGCCAGAAAAATTGATTTGGCTGGAATTTTTTCACCATACACAAATCTATGTGTTAACATTATGACGTCGATTTAATATTGTTGGATAAGCTTTAAAAACAATTTAATATTTTTGGATAAACTTTTACAATGATTTTTTCAAAATACTAAAATATCAAAAATTCTTTCATATATACAAAATATATCAATATACAAATAATAAAAATATTTAAAAATGTAAATAATTTTCATAATATCAACTCTAAGACTCTAAAGTCCCGTAACTCAAATTGCTCTGACTACAGCTGCCCCTGTCTGTGGCAGAACTGAGCTGGATGCTTCCAGGAGAATTCTAGCAGCAAGCCCCTTGGCCCAGGAATACAAGTCATGCAATGACGATTGATCTTTAAATCCAAAGTCGTATGGGCAACAATCCAAACAAACCCAAATCTTTGCAAGGGAAAGGGGCAGGTTACTGCACCATCATATTAAGCAATAACTTGAGGACAGCAATATTCATACGATTCAGGTCATTACAACACAATTCTTTAAGAAGTACTTTTTAGAGCAAAAATACATGCATAGTGTATAAAAACACCAGAATAGTGACCCTTACCCAACCAATAAATCAGCCCAGGAGAGCATGAGAGTCCCGCACTATAAAGTTTATTGAAATCAGTTTATTGAACTTCATTGAAACTTTGAGGATCTCACATCTTGCCCTCTTCCCACATTGTCAGTGGATCCCAAGCAAAGCTGAGCAACAGGGTCATGTCCTTAGCCATCGCTGGGTCCCCGAGGTGGATGGGACAATCAATGTCACTGGAAGCCCAATCCTTTTATAAAGATTGAGTTATTAAATGGCACTCCCCAGGTGTTTTTCTTTCATGTCACAGAAGGACGCTTTGTTGTATCGTGCATTATATGGACACTCGTTCGGTAAGCCAGCCCAGCGTCAAATGGACTAGAAAGCAGAATTCTAAGTAACCGGATTATTAAAATTACAGAAAACAAAAATCCTTGATGGCTGAGTCATTCATACAATCATTCTTCGAAGCTTCATTTGAATAATAGAATTTGAGATGGGTTATTTTCTTTGAAACCTTGGATAATGTAAATAGTTCTGGTTACTGTGTAAGCATTTCTTTTTGCATTTTGTTTGTTCTTGGCAGTTGAGGCTTGTGGTGATGTAATGTATCAAGGATCGTTTGATTGTTGGAATAATACATATTTTTCCAGCCAGCTGCATCACACATTGTTTTAGATATAGGGCCCCTTTTTATAAAAATAAATAAATAAGCAATGAAACGTACCTTTATTCCTGAACCGCTCACTGTGGCCATCCATCTTCCTAGTTCGAAGAAATTGATTGCTTCCAACCAACGCAGTGTTTCTCAGAGGGATGTACTAATCGCATTCATAGACTGCGACCTGAGCGAGCTCTCAAACACAGCAATGTTTCACATAGCAAGAGGAATGGAGGTTTGCACCAAAATCATTACATTATTCTGTAGTGGGTTTTGGTGCTTGCAATATTCATTATATAGTGTTCTCCAAAATAAACTCTAGAGTATTACTTGTGCTCTAGTTTAGAGTCTGTTTGCAGGATGTGACACTATATTAACACTAGGTCAACCCTCCCTGACTCTCTAATCATTGGTCTTCTGTACAATGATGGTCGAGTCACTGGGGGCAAGCAATCACCTTGAACTTGGATTTTTGGTTAAATAATAACACTTTATTAATTTCTCATCACTGAAGACGAACACAAACTCATTTAGCATTGCTGCATTTGTTAGAGAGTGGTTGAAATCCAAGGATAACACTCCTGGAGAAATCATCAAGCAGATAATTCATATATTTATTATTCGACAGAATTCTAACACAACTCTTTAAAATCTGCGTGGAATAATGCAGATATAAATGCTGGACATTCTGGTCCTTGTTATAGGATTTAATACACCTGTCAGAAACACAATCTGTATTAATTCTCTAGACATGTTTCATCAGCAATCCCTTCATCTGCGACAGCCAGGTTGTAGACCCACCCTTGTCACACCAGACACTAAGTCACATTTGCCGTCTTTGTGGAAAGTGCCAAAAGAACAAAATCACGATTAAATCCTATAGATCCTTCTGGTGAGAAATTACTAGGATAATAAAACGACGCTTAGGATTAAAGAAAGCATTTAAAATATCATTCCTCCATCTGATTCATGCCTCACTGGTGACTTGTTACTCTAGGAGATTTCATTAGGGCTGCGTTCATTCTGTCAGTACAGGCTCCTCAGAGTGTGAGGACACAGCAACAGCAAACATATAAAGACGTCTGTCTATTAGATTGGATGTTATTTTGAAATTCATGGTACTGAATAAAAGCATTTAAAAAATAAGATTTTATGTCTTCCTATAAAGGGACAGTGAAGGGAGCATTTAAATGCTATATATATATTTATTTATTTTATAAACTATATGCAATGCTTATATATAAGTAAATAGAAAAGCCAGATGTGATGACCTGTGAAATGTTTTGACTAATTAAGTGGATCAACAAAACAGAGTTAAGGAATACCTTTTCAATTATATTTACTAATAGCACATTTATTGGCACAGCCCAATTAAGATCCTGCGAGGTCTGCGTTATTATTAGGATTACTGACTATTATAAAGCGCCAACATACACCGCAGCACATGATCTCTGAGTTTAATTCTTTGATCCAAGCAGCGCCCATCGAGCTCAGTTTTTAGATCTTCGCTAACATAAGTCATTGTGACAGAAGCTCCCATGTCAGGGCCTTTGGAAAGGCTTGAAGGCCAGCCTCTTACTCGCAGACTATGGACCTGGTCCCTGAACTCCCTGAAAGAGGTGTGTGACAGCAGTATTCAATGTACAAACTATTCATTGTTACTGGATAACTCTGCTGCACCCCCTGCTGACTGTCTAGACGTGTGCTCATTTGCATAAGACTTGAATGCAAATGAGGGCCACCAAATAAGTAGTAAAATTTATATATAACTGCTTTTTATTGGGTTTGAAAATGGTATTGGGTATTATATAGTACATGTATTAATTGTAATTGCCTGTTTACTAGCATTCTTTATATTTATGGAAAAAAGGGAGGAAACCGTGCCTTATATGAATTATATATACATACACTTGATGTCTCTTAGTAGTTGCGGATAATTTGTCCTCAAAAAGAAAACAGAGAAAATATATACAATAGTGTAGTATGTTTAACAATATTAGAAAAAAGTGATAAATAAAACGGAGGTATTTTACACTCACATTTGGTAGAGCTGCTGTGGGAGCAGAAAACTTGCTGAAAATAGAGTATAGCTTTAAAAATATATTTAATAGTAATACAAATAGAGTAAAATAATAAGCTATATAAAATATTTTACTCTATTTGTATTACTATTAAATATATTTTTAAAGCTATACTCTATTTTCATTATATTTATTTGTACCATCAAACTTCCTGGCCTGTATATCCTACAGTGGGGATTATACCACTGAAAGCCCTATATACTAGAGCAAGTTTTCTGCTCTAGTAAATGTGAGTATAAACACTTATATTTATTTATTTATACTTGAAATTGGAATTACTACACTATTGGAGTTTCCTGTTTTTCTTTTTATCTGTACCATCATACCATTGGAGTACTTAAGACGTTGGACCTCTTATCCTAAGACGGGGATTGTACCGTCCACACCTATCACGGTAGAGCTCCCACAGCAGCTCTACCAAATGTGAGTGTAAAATACCTCAGTTTTATTTATCACTTTTTTCTAATATTGTTAAACATACTACACTATTGTATATATTTTCTCTGTTTTCTTTTTGAGGACAAATTATCCGCAACTACTAAGAGACATCAAGTGTATGTATATATAATTCATATAAGGAGCGGTTTCCTCCCTTTTTTCCATACTATTTCTTATCAAGGCTGGGAATCCTTATTTTGGTTACTGCTGCCTATTTAACTGTTTATCTTTGGAGTGAGCACCTGACATATCTCTTCTTTTCTTTATATTTATATTTTATTATAAGTGTCACATCAGTCTAAATGTTATGAGCATATGGGCTAATCCGAGTAAGAATAAAGAATGGTATGTTAATTCCATTTAGAACTGTGTGTCCTGTGTGGATTTTTAGGGATCCCAGTAACAGAGTCCTTGGACCTGTTGGCTGTCTGCACGATCCCTCTAGCCCATTGGCAAATCAAGAGAGCTAGGCCTGAGAGCCACAAATGTCTTTGTAAAGACAGGAGCAATCACTATGAGCAGAGATGCAGAGGAATAGGCAGAGGAGGTGATAACTGCTTGAAAGAAGAGTTTGGTCAGGTGGAAGAGTTCCTGAGAGACCCCAGTCAAGCTGCACGACTGGTTTTGAAGTATTCCAGGCTCCCTCCTCAATGGCTAGGAAGCAGATTAAGCTTAGGTACTCGGTCAAAGTACAGGATCTCACAGTCATTCTCTAGAAATCTGCAACTTTTCCTGATAAATCTCTGCTTTATCACCCACCAGGAATGAAAAGAAAACAAGTGAGATGTAGCAGAGCTGCAATCCTGAGACCGAATATCTCTGGAATCTTCTGGAGCTGCAAGAAAGCACTATTCAGGGATTCAGTGATTATAGCCCATTCCCCCAGTAACTGGACGACACACACTGAGGTTTATTATCCCACACTCAGCTATTTATGCACAGACCCCCAGCATGGGGCCCTCATAGAAAACAGTACAAACCCCTCCCAGGTGCCTCTATGTCTGGGAGATAATTTAGTATAATTTAGTTAATGGAATGCTAACTCAATTATCTCTCAATTACAGGAAACTATACAATTTTACACAAAATACCCTAAAAACATATACAGGAACCCCACAATTCCTTTATCCCTGAATAGCCCGAATCTGAGCACCCAAGTTGTCCAAATAGTGCTCAGATCCATTTAGTAGAACGGAATCGCCATTCGCATTAAGTTTTGACGGCCACGGCGTGATGAACCAAAATAGTTTCAGAGAATTGAGGGCAGCAGCCGGTTTCCTTTCGGGGGTTCCCATACGAACACTGACAAACGCTAACCCTGGCTCTGTTACGGTTCTCACCGTGACATCCAGACGAAGGCGCCCCAGAAGTGCCCAACAGGGGATTTAAACCAGGGTAAGTTGTTGTTCTAAACCTGTTTTCCTGCCTGTGAACCACTTCAGTTCTTGTTTTAGCCTGAAGCTTATCCTTGCCATGTCTCCAGCACTGGGGGCTAGACTTTACCTGTGACTGCTCCTGTCAAACATGGTTCACCTGTAGCTTATCACTAATTAGCCAGGTATAAGACACTGCCTTTGCCTGAGGGCAGTGTCAGTTCATTGACTCTGATTCAGGTTTTTGGTTCCTGTTTCTGTGTATCCAGATCGTGTGTTCTCCAGTTTGTTCTTGGCTCTTCTCATTGTTTTCTCTGACCTCTAGCTTCCCCTGACTTCAGCTTTCCACAACTACTCTTCTGCTTGTCCTTGCCTGTACTGCGACTTGAAGTATATCCCTGCACAGCCCCCATGCACAGACTCACAGGCCAGGTGGCGTCTTGCCTGGTCACCTTGGTCTGTGTTTATTTGCAAGGGTGAGTGTATATCTCTGCATACCAGACTCCACATCAGGTAAGACCCTGACAGGCTCATAGGGAGCGAATGCTCCCCCCAGTCTGTAATTGCTATCTCCTGAACGTCATTCATCTAGCTGGACGGGAAGTTGTATGGGCAACGGTACAATTTTTGCCGGGGTTCGCGAGATTGTGTATTCAAAACTAGTTCCATGCGCTCGACGACCGCTGCCTGTGTTCGGGAGACAAAATGGCCCTGGACCAGGTGCGTTCGGTTATACGAATGATGGCCACCCAGGGAAAGTACTTGAGTTAATCCTTTAATTGTGGTTAACAGCCAGGCATGGTCGGTGTTCTAAACTAATAAAAAGGGGGACCACACATGTTCCGTTAGGTCCATGAATAGGTGCATATGCATAAGTTCGGGAAACTTGAAAATAGGTTCGGGCAACCCGAGGGAATTTTACAAGGTCTGCCACATGAGAAATCATCACTTTTAAGAATAAATTATGGAGCACCACCCCCCAGCTGTCAAGCCCCTGAGTTAACAGACATAGCAGGCATGCTCTACCTGAGCACGCCTGTCTCCTTCGATACTGACCTCAGATCAGCTCACCTTGCTCCTGCAGACCTCAGATAAGACGTGCACACATCTCAATGAGAAGCCGCTGATTGGTTATTTCCCCATGAAGAGACTGAAAGTTTATTCTGGGGAAAAAGGAGAGGGCTTGCTAATAGTGATGTCCCGAACGGTTCGCCGAACGGTTCGCGAAAGGTTCGCGAACGGTTCGCCACGAACGGTTCGCCACGAACGGTTCGCCACGGACTCATCATTGAGTAAACTTTGACCCTGTACCTCACAGTCAGCAGACACATTCCAGCCAATCAGCAGCAGACCCTCCCTCCCAGACCCAGAAACTCCCGAACACCGCTGAACTTCCAGGATCACCTGCATTCGGTTCTACACCACTTAGAAAGGCACTGTTCAGTGGAATTGTTCCCACGAACAAGGTGAACAAGCTCCAGGGTAAGAATATTTTGTAAACTACCGAACTAGACTGACCGCAAGCCCTGATTCTCTGGAACTGTTTTGGTCATGGGACCTTGCATGCAGTCAGTCAAATTATGACTTCCAGGAAATTCCTGAACCCCTGAATCATTTGGGATGATTTTTGGATATGTTGGTCACCCAGATCGGGGGTATCAGGAGATGGAACTTTTGTAGGGGTTTTGTGTGTTTAAAGGTATTTTGTGGGTTTTGTAAAAATTTATGTTTTTTTGTACCTGGAGATAATTGAGTTTAGTAAAGTCCCTGATTCAATTATCTCCCAGGCACAGAGGAGGGATTATCTTGTTTTATGTGGGAGTGTGATAGACCTAAGAGCCAATGTAATTGCATGTATGTTTTTACTGCAGTCTACTCTCAGGTCCAGGGGAGAGTGCCCCTTGCATTTGAACCTGAAATTAAGGCCAGTTGTGGCTGCCAATAAATGAGTTCCAGTTTATCCTCATCACAGAGTCTCGTCTCGTGATTGAAGGGGAAGACTATACCAGCTATAATTCCTGCTCTTGTAAGAGCTACACTGCTATACCTACTATACTCTCTTGGAGAGGTCTTCTCACTGGGAGCTGGATCCAGGAGTTTGGTCCAGGGAGAGAAGGGACGGCAAGACCCCAGCCATCCTGTGGCGGGTAAGGGGCTACGGTGCTTATGGTGTGCAGTGCGGTGTTTATGGTACTCGGCGACAGCTAGGAAGCATCAATTGGCGGAGGTACCCAGTCGGGGGGGGGGGCAGGCAGTCCGTCACATACAGTAAGAGCAATAAGGATATGGAATTCTCTGCCTGAAGAGGTGGTTTTGTCAGAGTCTATACAGATGTTTAAACTGCAATTGAAAAAAAACTTGCAAGAACATAACATACAGGGATATCATTTCTAATTAGTGGGATAATACCTGCTTGATCCAAGGAGATATCTGACTTCTATTTTGGGGTCAAGAAGGAATTTATTCCTAGTTTGTTGCAAAATTGGAAGCACTTCAGACTGAGTTTCTGGCCTTTTTTTGGATCAACAGCAAAAACATATGTGAGGAAGGCTGAACTTGATGGACGCAAGTGTCTTTTCAACTATGTAACTATGTAATATTAGCTGGACTCTATAGAATGGAACTTCCCATTCATGTAATATTAGCTGGGCTCTATAGAATGGAATGTCCATTTAGTTTTAGCCAGGGGTAACAGATCCCCCTGTAGCTTAATACTACATTTTAATCAAGTGATCGGTATACGAATCTAACCGAATGGATTGCCTCATCTGGTTCGTATACTGAACTAAGTACCGAACACTTACACCACCCAGAACTGTTGTGTGCCGCTAGCTGACCCAGTTGACCTCCAGAACACCTTCCTAAACCGCAAACACTTGAACGTTCTAAGTGGTCGGCTGGGTGGCCGCCATTCGTGAAACACGAGGCAGCCATCTTGTTTTGTCGAACGTTTCCACTGGTGTTTGGTCGTCGAGTGCATAGAACTATTATCGGACACTCGACTGCACGAACACCGCTGAGACTTCCACTCTCTCCTATGATCGGCTCCAGGAAAGCAGCGTTCGGTGGGAACAAACTCCTGGATAAGAGACACTGGGTTAACAGTTTATTCATTTATTTCATTGGATTTTTGTACTCCCGAAAGAGATTGACTGAACAGCTTAATTTCATGGAACTATCTTGGGCAGGCTACTCGTGTGCAGTCGGTCTAAATTATACACCGGTGGCGTTTCGGCTACATTCGTGGGATCTGAGCCATTTTCTGATATGATGGGTGCTCAGATCCAGGTTATCCGGGGATATAAGACTTAAGAGGGTACCTTGTTGTTAACTATATATTTTGGGGTATTTCTGTTATGCATGTCCTGGACCTGAGAGTTAATATAATTATGTAGTACATTGTGTGCCTGTCCCTTCTCAGGTCCAGCGGGGAATGCCCCTGGAATATGTCACTGTAGACCCCTTGCATGTGGATTCATATAAAAGGCCATGTGTGGTCCCATTAAAATCAGTTCAGCTTTACCCTCAACACAGAGCCTCGTTTTGTGCTTGTAGGGACCTGCTATACCTGCCTTTATACCACTTGGATTTATGCTTGGGAATACTTCAGCACTAATCATACTAGGGGGAAAGGACATCTCTGGCGGTGGAAACCTATGCTCTCACGGGGTGGCTGTCACACCAGGCTCTGTAGAATGGAATGTCCTACTCATTTAGTATTAGCCGCGCTTTATAAAATGAAATATTCCATTCATTAAGTATTAGCAAGCTCTATAGAATGGAATGACCTACTCATTTAGTATTAGCCGGGATCTACAAAACAAAAATGTCCTATTCATTTAATATTAGTCAGGCTCTATAGAATGGAAAGCTCTGCTCATTCAGCATTAACCGGTCTCTAAAGAATGGAACATCCCATTCATTTAGTGTTAGCTGGGCTCTATAGAATGGAATGTCCCATTCATTAAGTATTAGCAATTTCTGTAGAATGGAATGACCAACTTGTGTCGAACTGGACCTCATCACGGGTTCTTGAAGGGGCATGCTTGCCAACCTCTTGCCTTGTGACTGTGGTCACTGTGTTAAACCCTGGTTGAAAATAAT
This sequence comes from Pelobates cultripes, assembly GCA_933207985.1. Taxonomy (NCBI): domain Eukaryota; kingdom Metazoa; phylum Chordata; class Amphibia; order Anura; family Pelobatidae; genus Pelobates; species Pelobates cultripes. Next base: position 95,222,313 of record OW240924.1, on the reverse strand, counting down.
GTGTGTGCTTTTTTGTATATGGCCACACTTCGAACTCTTGAAGCAATTCGAAGCAGCACTTCGAATTACCGAACAACCGCATGAACCATAGACCACCCTGGAGCTTGTTAACACCTATTAACAACTTGGAACGTATCTCACCGCAGTGTTCTAATTGTTTGGCTGGGTGGCCGCAATTCCTATAGACAACCACAAGGTGGTGGCCATCTTGTTCACGTGAACGCAGGCAGTGGTGTTTAGGCATGAATCTCATGGAACTAAAATTGGATACAGAAACTCCTGAACACCGCTGGACTTCCATCATCACCTGCATTCGATTCTATTCAACTTAGAAGGGCACTGTTCAGTGAGATCATTCATCTGGATGAAGGGAATGTGACGAATTGCCCTTTGCCACTTGCTCTTGGAGAGGACTAATGGCTAACCTTTTGCCTTGTGACTATGGCCCCTGGGAGGTATTGCCATTTAAAAACATCTATTTATGGCTATTGTATTTTGGAGACTGTTTCTGGCCCTTTAAATTGTACTGTTACAGTTCTGCACTCTTGAAGTGGCACTTCGGATGCAGCCGAAGTAGCGAAGTAGTAGAAGGTGCCGCCGTTCGTGCATACGAACAATTGGCCATTTTAATTTAGCCGAACGCGGTCAGCAGTGTTTTGCCGTCGAGTTCATGGAACTAAAATCGGACACCGCTGAACTTTTACCTTCTCTGGAACTTCGACGCTTCGGCGGGAGTCGAACGGCGTTCGACAATACAAACGCCATATTAACATTGCATATTTGCACGAACGGCCCCCGTTCATGCATTCGAATGGTATTAGAACTGTGGTGAAGGGACCGGCCGCACAGCCAAAATCTGTGGAACTGTTTTGGGCAGGAAAGCCATGCTGGTGGTCAGTCAAATGAGACTTCCAACTATCTCCCGAACCACGGGACCAATTCGTATGATTTTTGAATTTGTTTGTTCCCTACATATGCTTGTTCAGAAAATGTAAGTTGTATTAAAATTGAATGTATAATTTTGAAGTTATAAAAATTGTGTAAAAAGTTTATTTTTCGCTTGGAGATAATTGAGTTGATACAGCAATTAACTCAATTATCTCCCAAGCAGAGAGGACAAACGTACTGTAATGAATGGGAGTGTTTAACTGTGTAACTGTAAATGATTGGTTGTTGAGTTTGTGTTTTCAGTGCCAAACAAGGTCCACGTGGGTGGTAACCTTGTGGGAAAAAGTGCATAAAAGAAATAAGAAAGCCCCAGCTCAGTCTGTTCTGATCTGTTTAACCTTCAGTACATAGCCTTGTCTCGTTATTGTAGGGAACTGCTATATTCACACTGGGGATTGCTATACTTTGATCCCTGGAGCAATAGAGAGGCAGAGCTCTGAAAAGAGCTAGTGATTAAGCTGCAAATTCCTTTTCAACAACGAGACACAGCTACGTTTTGAAGGGTGAAGAAGAACTAAGTCCACTGAGCATTTATTGCTGCTTTTATGCAGGATTTTACAGGTTAGACACCACGCACTGGACCTTGTGGGGCACCAACAATGCAGTTACAGCAACCAATTGTGGCAAACCTAGTATCTCTCTAGTACAGCAGTGTATGATGGGAAATCAGCCTGTAAGCTCAGTCTCCCATGTAGTCCACTACTGGACAACCCCTGCAGTGTGACTTGGGAAACGCCTTACATTTGTAACAGCATAAATACTGTGACCTGTGATTAAAAATCTCAGTTGACCTCCAAGCTATGTGTCGTCTAGTTCCTGGGAGAAAAGGATTGTAACTATGCTACCTGCATTTTACCTACATTTTACCTGCTTCACCCTGTCTACCAGCGGAGATACCGTGGATAATACTACTACTCTGCTACACCAATCATACACAAGATTACAATAGAGCACACCCAGCAGTTACAGTGAATTCCTCCCCTCTTCTTAGGAGATAATTGAGTTAATTAACTGTATTTACTCAATTATCTCCAAGCTGAAAAGTTAAACTTTTTATATATTTTCATAACTTCTTGATTTTACATCGTACATGCATAAATTTAAATACTTATATTTTTATAACCAGTATAACTTGGGGATAAACATATTCAAAATTGGACCGACCACAAGCAAATTTTCCTGCCCAAAACAGTTCCATAGATTTGCGCTGTGCGGTCGGTCTATTTTACCCTGAAAAAATTACTAAGCCCCATTCAAACGTGCGTTTGAATCTTCGAACTGGACTTACTCTCCAGCCGCAGTGTCGAAGGGGAGTAGAAGGTACAGGTCAGCGGTGTCCGCGCAATTGGGTAGCTAAAAATAGGATCCAGGAGTTTGGTACAGGATGGGAAGGGATGGCAAGACCCCAACCAAGCTGCGGCAGTCCGTGGGGTCTAAGGTGCTTATGGTGTCTGTGGCGAAACTGACCTCGCCACGTGTCCTTGGAGGGGGCTGCTTGCCCGCCTCTTGCCTTTGGACTATGGACCAGACTTTATGTGAATGTGTTAATCCAGATAGCTATGCCATGGAGCCCATTCATGTAGTTAAAGACTTCGGCTCCATGGCAATTGAACTGTGTGAATAGGATCTGAGCGCTCTTCGGTAGTTTTATGCACTCAGATCCCAGCTATCTGGGGATATGTGAAATGTCGGTGTGTTATGTGTAAAAGGTGACTTTATGTATTTTAAAGTGTTTTATGTCTTTTTGCTCAATGGAGTCTGTGCTCAATGGAGTCTGCCTCTATCCCTGGATAATTGGATTACTTTCCCCCATTGTCTCCAGGATAGAGGGCTCTGTAAAACCTGTTTGAGACAGATAGCCATATGCCAGCCAGAGCCCAAAAGATACTTTTACTAACTTTTGAACCCCTGTTCGGATTCATGCCATTTTTTAATATGTTGTTCCCCTGAATGGATTGATTGTGAATATGTAATTTTATGTGAATGTAATGTATAGTTTTAGAGTTATGAAAGTTGGGTAGAAAGTATGTTTTAACTGTATGTGTAATTGAGTTTCCTCTCAGGATAAGGGGAGGGAATATGTGGGATGTAACTGATATGTGATTGGTTGTTTTATACCTCCCTGTGGGCGGTCCTGTATGTGAAAGACTGTAATTAAAAACCAGGCTGGGTGTGCCAGCACAGGAGTTCCTGTTTTAACCCTCAAAGTGAAGTGTCGTCTCATTATTGGGGGAAGGATTTATTGTATGCTGTTCCAGTTTGACTGCTAGGAGAGTAAACCTATTCGTATGGTTCCTATTCAACTGTCTACAGCATTCATATGCTTGGGATAATTTATTTGTTTCTCCGGTTCGGTGATTGTGGTGTCTGCCAGAGTGCTTGGAGTCCTCAGGAAGCGCTAGGAGCATCCTTCAACGGAGGTACCCAGTCGGGGTGCCAGGCGATCCGTTACATTGGTGGCAAGCGGTGGGATGGCGTCCTAGTGCGAGGTAAAGCAGCTCAGAGACACAGTTCGTTTGGAGTTACAAAGGGAAGGCAACGCTAGTATCCGTACAGCGACCCTATCTACAAAATAACTAACTTCAGCAGAGCAAGCATGGCGTATGACTACACTCAGGAAGAGTTTGACAGAGAGGTTAATGAGGTGCTGTCTAACTTTGGACCCAACCCCCCAGAGAGAGCCGTGCAGCTCGCCATGAAACTAGTAGGAGAATACCTGCAATCTCTAGTAGATTTGGCCAAAAAGGAGTCCCAGGGAGCCAAAGGTGTCGTCCTTCCTCCCCAACGGCAATGTGTACCCCAGGGAGCAGAAGGTGTTTGTTACGATTGCCCCCGGTCTAGCAGGAGGGTTGATCGCTTGGATGTCCTGGTTCCCGCTGCAGAGAGTCGAACGGAGGTCTTTCGGTAGTAAGCTGCTAATGTAGAATATCCCCAAGCACGATATAAGCATCAATATCCTGGATACCTACAACATGAGTCGAGGCTGCAAGTTGAGGGTCAAAAACGAACTGGCTTTACTGGCACATAGCATGGCAATTTATGTGATTCCTCAGGTCCAAGGACAGCCCCCTGTGGACCTGATGGAATACAGGTACAGTACAGACAAATATCCAATCACAACACAGTGTATTATTTGAATTAGTACCCGCCCAGCTTGGAGATAATGAGGCCAACGGTTTTACAATCTAATTATCTCCAAGCGCACAAAAGACCACGTTTTATTAAACTGCATGAAAATCTATAACGTTTACATTAATACAGGGAAACCACTCATTCTACCACTCATCTAAAGGCTCGCGTTCGTATGCATTAAACAGGCGAATGGCGCTCCAATCCCACGAACAGAACGGACGGTTGCTGCCGTATAAAGTCCGTTCGGCATTTTGGATTGTAAGTCTCTGTTGGCGGCCATGTTTTCTGATGGTTTAGCGGGCAGCGGGACCTCGCTTCTAACTCGTGGAACTAAACTTGGGTATCAGTTCATGCAAAGTCCCGCTGTCTGTCTGGTAGTGGGACTCGTTCGGTACGTGAACGAGGATCACCTGGTAGAAGGGTACTTGGCCTGCGGTTAACCGCAGAAACCACAAGTTAATGATCGCCACGCGGCCCGCTGTAGGGGGTCGTCGTTCGGTTGGTAGTTCGGTAGATCCAGTTCGGTATTTTCGATGCGAACGTCGATGCCCCCAGGCCTATCAATTAAGTTGTGGTTAACCGCAAACCGCAGCCGCCTGGGTGGTTAATGGCTGCCACACGCCGCTGGCCGGGTGGTCGACCGTTCGGTAGTTTGCGGGGTGACGGGGTTAAGTGGCGGCACACGCCAAGCTCCCCTGTTCGTACCACGAGTGGAGTCTTTATAATGGTTCGGGTAATCAATTCGTGCTTCTTTGGTTTTAAACTTATACAGGGACAAACAGTATCCATTGGTTAGCAAACAGTAACATAGTTATTTCCAGACTTTTGTAACAGTGTTGTCCTTCCTCCCCAGCGGCAGTGTGAGTCCCAGGGAGCCAAAGGTGTCGTCCTTCCTCCCCAGCGGCAGTGTGTCCCCCAGGGAGCTGAAGGTGTCGTCCTTCCTCCCCAGCGGCAGTGTGTATCCCAGGGAGCTGAAGGTGTCGTCCTTCCTCCCCAGCGGCAGTGTGTACCCCAGGGAGCAGAAGGTGCTGTCCTTCCTCCCCAGCGGCAGTGTGTATCCCAGGGAGCTGAAGGTGCCGTCCTTCCTCCCCAGCGGCAGTGTGTACCCCAGGGAGCTGAAGGTGTTGTCCTTCCTCCCCAGCGGCAGTGTGAGTCCCAGGGAGCCAAAGGTGTCGTCCTTCCTCCCCAGCGGCAGTGTGTGTCCCAGGGAGCTGAAGGTGCCATCCTTCCTCCCCAGCAGCAGTGTGTATCCCAGGGAGCTGAAGGTGCCGTCCTTCCTCCCCAGCGGCAGTGTACCCCAGGGAGCAGAAGGTGCCGTCCTTCCTCCCCAGCGACAGTGTGTAACCCAGGGAGCTGAAGGTGTCGTCCTTCCTCCCCAGCTGCAGTATGTATCCCAGGGAGCTGAAGGTGCCGTCCTTCCTCCCCAGCGGCAGTATGTATCCCAGGGAGCTGAAGGTGCCATCCTTCCTCCCCAGCAGCAGTGTGTACCCCAGGGAGCAGAAGGTGCTGTCCTTCCTCCCCAGCGGCAGTGTGTACCCCAGGAAGCAGAGACCGTCTGTTTCGCACCCCAGCCGCAGGACAAAATATTGAAAGGGGAGACAGTTGGTCCCCCTCTCCACCAGCAAAGAGAGTGTCAGGGAGAGGAGCAGGTTACCCCCTCTCCCCAGCGGCAGTCTACAGTTCAGAGAGAGGAGCTTGTTACACCCTCTCTCCAGCGGCAGCCTAACCCACCAAGGGGAGATGTTAAGCCCCACAACTATGCAGATGGGACCGTAGTCTCTGCACTTGCAGCACCAGGGGTAGGGACGGTCGGTCCTGTCCCCCAGCCACAGAGCAGTGTATCCAGAGGGGAGACAGTCGGTCTCCCCCTCCCACAACCAGGCTCCAACCAGGCTACTTCAGTGGTAGCGCTGGCACCCGGGCAGAGTACCGCTGGTCTCTGCCCACTCAGCAACCCACCAAGGCAGTCTACCAGCCCCCCGCACAGCCGTGGTGAGGCACCTGGACATGGACAAGTTGCTATTTTATCCAGGTGTAGTAACCAGTTATTGTGGGTGGGCTGCATTGCTGTTTGTGCTTCGTGGGTGGGTTGCTGGACTAACCAGGGCACTGACCGGCAGGAGGTCAGATACCCTGTTAGTCTGGATGGTAAAGGGGAGAAATGTGGCGAAACCGGCCTCGCCACGTGTCCTTGGAGGGGGCTGCTTGCCCACCTCTTGCCTTTGGACTATGGACCAGACTTTATGTGAATGTGTTAACCCAGATAGCTATGCCATGGAGCCCATTCGTGTAGTTAAAGACTTCGGCTCCGTGGCAATTGAACTGTGTGAATAGGATCTGAGCGCTCTTCGGTAGTTTTGTGCACTCAGATCCCAGCTATCTGGGGATATGTGAAATGTCTGTGTGTTATGTGTAAAAGGTGACTTTATGTATTTTAAAGTGTTTTATGTCTTTTTGCTCAATGGAGTCTGTGCTCAATGGAGTCTGCCTCTATCCCTGGATAATTGGATTACTTTCCCCCATTGTCTCCAGGATAGAGGGCTCTGTAAAACCTGTTTGAGACAGATAGCCATGTGCCAGCCAGGGCCCAAAAGATACTTTTACTAACTTTTGAACCCCTGGTCGGATTCATGCCATTTTTTAATATGTTGTTCCCCTGAATGGATTGATTGTGAATATGTAATTTTATGTGAATGTGATGTATGGTTTTAAAGTTATGAAAGTTGGGTAGAAAGTATGTTTTAACTGTATGTGTAATTGAGTTTCCTCTCAGGATAAGGGGAGGGAATATGTGGGATGTAACTGATATGTGATTGGTTGTTTTATACCTCCCTGTGGGCGGTCCTGTATGTGAAAGACTGTAATAAAAACCAGGCTGGGTGTGCCAGCACAGGAGTTCTTGTTTTAACCCTCAAAGTGAAGTGTCGTCTCATTATTGGGGGAAGGATTTATTGTATGCTGTTCCAGTTTGACTGCTAGGAGAGTAAACCTATTCGTATGGTTCCTATTCAACTGTCTACAGCATTCATATACTTGGGAGAATTTATTTGTTTCTCCGGTTCGGTGATTGTGGTGTCTGCCAGAGTGCTTGGAGTCCTCAGGAAGCGCTAGGAGCATCCTTTAACGGAGGTACCCAGTCGGGGTGCCAGATGATCCGTTACAGTGTCCAGTGCGGTGCTTATGGTCCTCAGCGTCAGCTAGGGCAGTCGGGTTGCCAGGTGGTCCATCACACAACTCATTTAATATTAGCTGGGCTCAATAGAATGGAATGTCCTACTCATTTAGTATTACCTGGGCTTCATAGAATGAAATATCACATCATTAAGTATTAGCAAGCCCTATAGAATGGAATGACCTACTCATTTAGTATTAGCTGGATAATATAAAATAAAAATGGCATATTCATTAAATACTAGCTGGGCTCTAAAGAATGGAATGCCCTATTCATTTAATGTTAGCTGGGCTCTATAAAATGTAATGTCCTACTCATTTAACAGCAGAGCTCTGAATGAACCATTTTTTGCCCTTTGCTCTTCAGGTTCAAACATCTATATATTTAGATTTATCTATTACATCTATTATTTCTCATATTTTTAAGATTTTTATTGGCATTTATTGCCAACTTGAGCTTGATGGATGCTGCTTGAATCCATAGGTTATTCTGAAGAGATAGAGAGGTGTTGAGGGACTTCTTAAACGATTGAAGAGTATGAACAGTTTAGGGGGAGGCAGGCTGCTCCATTAGTGAGGAACTGCCTGCAAGATGTCCTGTAAATGTTCAGTATGGGTACAAGCAGCGGACCGGATATGGTCACTGGCAGAGGTCGAGAAAGGGGGTACCTGTGAATTAGTGAATAGGTATTGGCAGGTAAGAATTAATATTTTAAATTGAATCCTAAGGGGTACTGGAACCAATGAAGCACTTGACAGAGGGCAACGTGTGAAAGGCTGATCCAGGTAAATGGATTTGGATTTTATCAGCATCCATTTCATTGTTATTTTTAGCAAAGAGTTTTTCTTTTTTTATAGATTTGTTTTTTCTGTTTTATTTTAGCCTGGCTTCTAATTTAAAGGTTTTGCCTGCTTCTCACATGCAAACTGTAAACAGAATGACAGATGGAATTCTTTTGAATAAACAGTTTTAGATACAGTATTCGGCCGCAGTCCTGCCAGCTGTATATAGTATCATAAAGCCACAGATATGCCTACGAGTTAGGAAATTTAGAATATCTGCCAAACATTTGCACAACAGCCGTAGATATTCTGTACCCACTGCGCAGTGTGTTAATGGCCATCACAAGGCATTATGTACATGTCAATGAGAGAAGGTGCTTACTGTGTGTGCATTTCTTAATCAATGGACGCACAGCTTAAAGGAGACGCTATACTAATAGCTCCTGCACTGTACCTCCACACAGAGGCGGCTCTCTAATTAGGTGATTTTAGGCGGCCACCTAAGGCTACGCGCTGATGGGGGCCTCGCAGCCGCCTAAATCACCTTAGGGCAGACTATCATGTTGGGTCCTCGGTCAGAGACCCAGGACTGACACAGGAGGGGCCCCGACGACTTGCCCATAATGCCACCGGGAATGAGCCAGCCTCCTGTCTGCAGCTCCGCCAGGAGTGAGCTGTAGACCGAAGTGTCTCGCGATCTCCCACCCGTCAGAGCATTGCCGCAGGTTACCACGGCAATGCTCTGACTGGAGATTGCGAGAAACTTCAGTCTGCAGTTCACTCCCGGAGGAGCTGCAGACCAGAGAGCCAGAAAACAGAGGAGAGAGGGTGCCCACAGGAACACCAGGGAAGGTATTTATGAACCCCCTGTTACTACCCCCTATCCCCTATTACTGCCCCTCCACCCCCCCACTGTTACACCCTCCCACCCCCTGTTACTGCCCCTGCATCCACCCTACTCCCTGTCATTGCCCCTCCATCCCTCCACCGCCTGTTACAACCCTCCTACCCCCCTGTTACTGCTCCTCCACCCCACCCCCTGTTACTGCCCCTCCATCCCCCTACTTCCTGTCACTGCCTCTCCACCCCACCCCCTGTTACAACCCTCCACCCCACTACCACCTGTTACTGCCCCCTACTCCATTACTGCCCCTCCATCCCCCTACCCCTGTCACTGCCCCTCCATCCCCCTACCCCTGTTACTACACCCTTACGCCCTGTTACTGCCCCTCCACCCCTCCTACCCCCTGTCACAGTGCACCTACACCCCCTCTACCCCCTGTCACTGCCCAACCATCCCCCTACCCCCTGTTACTACACCCTTAAGCCCTGTTACTGCCCCTCCACCCCTCCTACCCCCTGTCTCAGTGCACCTACACCCCTCTACCCCTGTCACTGCCCATCCATCCTCCCTATCCCCTTTTACTGCCCTCTCCACCCTGTGCCCCTGTCACTACCCCTCAACCCTCCTACCCCCTGCCACTACCCCTCGACCCCCTACCCCCTGTCACAGCCCCTCAAGCTGCACACTATGTCACAGCCCCTGCAGCCCTCTTACACTCTCATACCCCCTACCCCGTCACAGCCACCCACACATATTGGCACAGCCCTCTCCACCCTGTCACAGTTTCCCCCCACCCTCTCACAGCCCCGCTAACCTGTCACAGTCCCCCCTACCCTGTCACAACCAGTGGCGGATCCAGAGCCTGATCCCGGGAGGGGCACTTGTAGATTATATCAAGAAATAATCCAGGCACAATAACCACTACAGCTCAGTGTAGTGGCTATGGCGCCAGGAGTGCCAGGACCCCCTCCCAGAGTAAGTAGTTAAACCATTTAAGAACAGTTTGCTAACTTACCTGGGGTCTGTTGGGATATGGGGCTGTAGTAGGGTATAGGAGCAGTGGTGTGTGTGAGTGGTGCAATGTGTGAGGGGTGTAGTGTGTGTATGTGGGGCTGTGTATGCGTGTGTGGGGCAATGTGTGTATGGGGGGCAGTGTGTGAATGTGTATGGTGAGTGTGGGGGCAGTGTGTGTATAGAGGGCAGTGTATGTGAGTATGGGGGGCAGTGTATGTGTATATGTTGGGGCAGTGTGTGAATGTGTATGCTGAGTGTGGGGGCAGTGTGTGTATGGGGGGCAGTGTATGTGTGTTTGGGGGCAGTGTGTGTATGAGGGAGTGTGATGGACCACCTGGCACCCCAACCGGGTGCCTCCGTTAGTTGATGCTGCAAGTGCTCACCAAGGACTCCAAGCACTGCACCCAACACTATCAGCACTGTAGTCCCCACGTTCAGTGTTACAGCTTGGCTTGGAACTCGCCGTCCTCCACCCACCCTGGATCCAAGACCAGGATCCAGCTTCCAGTAAGTGAACCTCTCCTACTCCAGAGAGCGTAGCAGGATGTCGCTGCAGTATGTGCCCCGGATGCCGACGACCCCGAGAATTTACCCTTGCCCGACCTATTAGAGAAGGACCCCCAGACTGACCTCACTAGTCTTGTACAGCTAGGGGACCGGTTAAGCCCCACAGAGAAGGTACAGGCAAGACAGCTTCTGTGGGAGAAGCAGGCGACGTTCTCCCAAGAACCCGGCTACACTACCCTAGCTGTACACAAGACAGAGTCCCCTACGACAGCCCCCCTATCGTATCCCTGAAGCAGTCCGGGAAGGAATGCGGAAGGAGATACAGGAGATGACCAGGCTTGGCGTTATCGAACACTCAGACAGCCCTTGGGCCTCGCCTGTAGTCCTGGTGCCTAAGAAAGATGGGACCACCCAGTTCTGTGTGGACTACAGGCGGCTCAACGAGCGGACCACCACCATAGACCTGTGTAAGGGTTATTGGCATGTCCCCCTGGCCGAGGATGCTAACCCTAAGTCGGCATTCGTCACCCCATTTGGTCTGTACCAGTTTAAGGTCATGCCATTTGGGATGAAGAATGCTCCGGCTACCTTCCAGCGTATGGTGGATAGGCTTCTCGATGGCTTCCAGGAATTTGCATGTGCATACCTGGATGACATTGCGGTCTACAGTGAGTCCTGGGAAGAGCACCTGGTACATGTAGGGGTGGTGCTGGACAAGATTCGGGCCGCTGGCCTGACCTTGAAGCCAGACAAGTGCCATCTAGGCATGGCAGAAGTGCAGTACTTGGGTCACAGGGTAGGATGTGGGAGCCAGAGACCAGAGCCAGCCAAGGTAGAAGCTGTAGCTAACTGGCCCACTCCTATCACTAAGACCCAAGTGCTGGCCTTCCTGGGAACAGCAGGGTATTACCGACGCTTTAACAAACATTTTCTCATCCATACAGATGCTTCCATGTATGGACTGGGGCTGTGCTGAGCCAGGTCGGGGAAGATGGAGGAGAGCACCCTGTCGCATATCTCAGCAGAAAGCTACTACCCCGGGAAGTGAGTTATGCGGCAGTGGAGAAGGAGTGTTTAGCCCTGGTCTGGGCATTAAAGAAATTGAGCCCTTATTTGTACGGGCAGGAGTTCTCCCTTATAACGGACCACAATCCCCTTGTCTGGCTTAACCGGGTCTCAGGAGACAATGGTAGACTGCTGCGGTGGAGTTTAGCTTTACAACCTTACAACTTCAACATCAGCTACCGACCCGGTAAGCAGAATGGTAATGCAGATGGATTGTCCCGGCAAACAGACGTCCCTATTACCTCCTAGTCCGGTCATCCCCAAGTTGACCCGCCACAGGGTCAAAACGGGTCTGCCGGAGTGTTCCACAAGGGGGGAGCCAAGTGACAGATCCATCTGTATAGACTAAGATTGCTGGTTCATCTGTTTTACCTTGTTCGTGGAATTACCCGTTAGTATGCCCCTGTTCAGTGAATTGACTTTTCCGCCAAACAAAACTACCGAACGGACGGCCACCCAGAAGAGAAGTGTGCTGCTGGTTAACCTCTTGATCCCAATTAGAACGTTGTGGTTAACCGCAGACACTTCTCAATTAAAACTGAATACAGGGTGGTCGTCGTTCGTATGTCGACCACGAGGCGGCGGCCATTTTAAACCATGCAAAAGACCAGCGGTGCTCGGCATTGATTTCATGGAACTAAAAACGGACACCTTTTCTGCCGAACACCGCTGAAGCCGCTGACCTCCCTTCTCAATCGACAGACAGATGCGAACACCGGCCGTTCGGGAGGTTTAAACACACGAATGGACTTACCCCAGATAGCCGTCCCATGGAGTCAATCGCATACCGAAAGACTGTAATAGACTTTGACTCCATGGTGATTGAACTATGCGTATGGGATCTGAGTGCTATTCGCCAATAATATGCACTCAGATCCAGGCTATCTGGGGATACGTGATACGAATGGTTAGCATTCGACAAATGTAAAGTTATATATTTTTATGTGTTTTGCTGTGTTGAATTTAAAATGGCGATTTGCCTCTGTCCTGGAGATAATTGAATTTCTTCTCAATTATCTCCAGGGCAGAGGGGAGGGAATACTAATGCATTGTGGGAATGTTCTGTGTCTGTGGGTCCTGACTTGCCATATGTCTGTCTATTGTCACAGTCTCCCATTTGGTCCCCTAGGGGACTGTCCACCAAGTGGGAGACCTGCATAAATACGGGCAGGTAGCCCACAGTAAAGCCAGTTCTTGTTTTACCCTCAATGCGGAGCTTGGTCTCGTTATTGGGGGGATTTATTACCGACGACTAGAGACTGCTGGATGGAATTATTAGCCGCTTGGGAGATATATGCGTTCGGCTAATATTGGCGGTTCGTGAGTTTGGAGCTCGTGGATTGAAGTGCCCGTATGGATCCCGTTCGTGAGTTTACAGTGTTCCCTTGCTTGCGGTTCGCATGATTGTACTGGATACGCATGCAGCCTATGCTATTGCGAGAGGGGAGCATTCACTAAACGGCGGTTTGTACATTTAATGCTGAGGGTACCGTAACAAAGGTGTACCCTATTGTACCTGCAGCAGTGGCGAGGGGCCATTTGTGGTGAGGCAGAACAGTACAGTGCTTTTCCCATAGCCAGGTGATTTGCCACGTTATTAACAAATGCTTCCTTAATGATAATGAGGTCCATTAGGAGACTAACATGGCTGGCAGCCAGCAATCCGTTTTACTTAGTGTGCTGCCATGTCCCAGGAGTTTTAAATACTGCAGCTGATCGATTGTCTCGCTTTCAATTTCAGGCTTTCCGAGAGTCCATATCCACAGCTTCATGTCCGGCCACAGCTGCCCCCCTGTTACAAGAACTAATCATGGACTAGACGAGTTACTGCACCATAGCCAGACCTTAACAAAACTGTCCCTATGTGCCAATACTCGTACTGCCTATGACAAGGCATTTACCTTATACAGGAAGTTTATGGCAGATTATCAACTAGATAACATGTTTGAAATGACCTCCCTGGTGGCATTCGCCACTTTTTGCCCCCTCAAGTTATCCCACAACACAAAAAAAAGTTATACCTGACAGGCAACCAGCACCATATGTAATCCACCTTCCCCAACAACTCTAGTTTCCTCTCCTCATACACCATACTTAAGGGCATATCGAAGGCTAAAGGTCCAACCCCACTACAAAGGCTACCCATCAACCATGGGCGTAGGAACCCAAAAAAATCTGGGGGGATAGCATTTTTACTCGCTGGGTATATTCTTATTCCGTAAACTAGGAGTTGTTTATCCCATTGTACAGCGCTACGGAATTTGCAGTTGCTATATAAATGATTAAATAATAACATTAAAGGGTCACTACAGGGAAGGGATTTTACTTACCCGGATACAGCGCCGGGATCCTCCTGATGCCGCGCCCCCTATTTCGTCATTTTGACGAAATAGGAGGGTGCGAGCAGGGAGCTTCTATTCAGAAGCGTCATTGCTCTCTGGTGCGCATGCGCAGATTTTCCGCACATGCGCAGATACTTCATAGGGCGGCATTCATGTCTCGACTAGGAAGCACCTCTAGTGGCCATCTGAGTGTCCACTGGAGGTATTCCTCATCAGTAATGTAAATACTGCCTTTTTACGAAATGGCAGTGCTAACATTAAAAAGCCTACAAAGACATGCTATAGACACCAGAACTACTACATTTAGCTGTTGTGGTTCTGTTGACTATAGTGTCCCTTGAATATAGAGAGGAAAAAAGAATCATCACAAATGTAAGAAATAAAATGTCTGTATCATTATTCTAAAAATTATTTTAAAAAAATAACAAAATATGCATATTCCTAGCTTAATTTTTAGCACGACATATGACACAAACATTTTGTACTTTGCAGATTACTTTTTATATTTTTTTATACATATACAGATTGTGTAATACTGCCCCTGACTTAGGGTGACCACATTTCCTAACTGCCTTTCAGTGACACTGTCAGAAATGCATTCCATACATTTTACTACCCGTCTCTACCCCTTCCATTTATATTAGAACCCCACCCACCCCTTTCATGAATATTAGAATCACCCCTACCCCTCCCATGAATATTAGAACCACTCCTACCCCTTCCATGCACAAAAGAACCCCACCTACCCCTTCCACGCATATTAACCCCCCTACCCCTTCCATGCATATTAGTACCCCCCTAACCCCTTCCATGCATATTAGTACCCCCTAACCCCTTCCATGCATATTTGAACCCACCCTACCCCTTCCATTCATATTAGTTGTAACAGACCGTTTTGCACACAAGGGGTAAAAAACGTTTAGGCGATCGTCCCCCTTTCCAGAGATGCAGGCACAGCTATTGTAGAACACCAAACTCACGAATGGCCAATAAGTGAAATAAGTGCTCCAAACTCCCGAACGGCATCCAATATAGCACTCCAAACCCATGAACTGGAACCATACGAATCGCTGCCAGCAGACGAATAGGAAAAGCATCTAAGCGGCTTACACTCCTAGCAATCAGTCTCTATCAGCATTCAGTAAATCCCCCCAAAGACGAGACAAGGCTCCGTGTTGACGGTCAAGCAGTGGTCAGTTTAATGAGGGCTACCTACCAAGTATTTATGCAGGTCTCCCACCTGGTGGACACTCCCCTAGGGGACCAAATGGGAGACTGTGACAAGGGACAGACAATCAGCAAAATAGGACACACAGTCACATTGTATTCCCACAATGCATCCTGGCTTCCTCCCCTCTGCCTTGGAGATAATTGAGAAGTAATTCAATTATCTCCCAAGACAAAGGCAAATCGCCATTATGCACGTGGGGATACTAAAACAGTAATTACTATTAAAATACACAGTATGACACGAGTTACAATAAACTATACATTTAACATGTCCCCAGATAGCTCAGGTCTGAGCGCACATTATTAAGCGAATGGCGCTCAGACCACACGAATACAGTTTAATCGCCATTGAGCCAAAGTCTTTACACAGTCAGTTTCATGCGAATGAGCTCCATGGGATTCCTATCTGGGGTATAACACATTCAAGCAAAACTATCGAACACCGGGCCGTTCGTGGACTTTCACCGAACAAGAAGGGAGGTCGTCGGCTTCAGCAGTGTTCGCGCAAAACTGTGTCCGATTTCAGTTCCATGAATTAAGCGTCGAACACCGCTGTGCATTCGTATGTTTAAAATGGCCGCGACCTCGTGTTCGTGATACGAATGGCGGCCACCCAGCATTCGTCAATTAATCTGCGGTTAACCGCAGCTTCAGGGAGGTTAATTGCTGGCACACTCCAGCTCCCAGGTGGTCTATTCATTCGTGCGGTTGTTCGGTAGATTGAATCTACCGAACACCCTGCAGAAAAGCACGAATAAGTCTTTTCTGCCAGGAAAAAAGATGTCTTTTAACATGGGGCCATAGTCCAAAGGCAGCAGGCGAGCAACCATGCTTCTCCAATGCAATGTGGCGAGATTGCTCTCGTCACATTAGTACTCCCCAAACCCCTTCCAAAAATTTTTCTACCTCCCCCCTCCTCCCATCCATATTAGTAGCCCCCCTAAACCCTTCCAATTATTTTTCTACCTACCCTCTCCCCCTATCCTTACTGCTTGCCTTTCTTCCATCTCTGACTGGATGTCCTCCCGCTTTCTGAAACTCAATCTCTCAAAAACTGAGCTCCTTGTCTTTCCTCCTCCTAATACTGATCCTCCTCTCTCGCTCTCCCTTCAAGTTTGTGGTACCAACATCAGCCCATCCTTGCAAGCGCGCTGTCTTGGCGTCATACTTGACTCTGGTCTCACCTTTGAGCCTCACATCCAGCATGTTGCCAAATCCTGTAGATTCCATCTTAAAAACATAGCCCGCATCCGCCCCTTTCTTGCACCAGATACTACCAAGGAGCTTGTCCATGCTCTAATAATTTCACGCATGGATTATTGTAACCCTCTCCTGCTTGGTCTTCCCAAAAGCCGTACTGCACCCCTACAGTCTGTAATGAATGCTGCTGCTAGACTGATTTTCCTCTCTAGTCGGTTCTCTCACACCTCACCCCTCTGCCAGTCCTTACATTGGCTTCCTGTGTGCTATAGGAGTCAATTCAAGGCACTAACTCACACCTATAAAGCACTGAACAACTCTAGCCCCTCTTATATCTCCTCACTGATCCACAGGTATGTCCCTTCTCGGTCTCTCCGCTCTGCCCGTGACCACCTCCTGTCCGTTGTCCGCACCCGTACGGCCAACTCGCGCTTGCAGGACTTCTCGCGGGCGGCTCCCTTCCTATGGAATAGCCTGCCTACCGTCATCCGACTCTCCCCTAGTCTTGCATCTTTTAAGAAGTGCCTTAAAACCCATCTCTTTAGGAAAGCTTATGGCCTCCAAGACTAACCCCTACCTCACATACCCGTCTCTTGCCCTCTCCTAAAGGGCAGCCCACCTTATTTGATTGCACATTCCTGTCCTAATGTGTTTTACACCCCACCTCCTATAGAATGTAAGCTCGATTGAGCAGGGTCCTCTTCAACCTATTGTTCCTGTAAGTTTATTTGTAATTGTCCTATTTATAGTTAAATCCCCTTTCATAATATTGTAAAGTGCTACGGAATCTGTTGGCGCTATATAAATGGCAATAATAATAATAATAATAATAATAATTAGTAGCCCCCGTAATCCTTTCCAATTATTTTCCTACCTACCCCTCCCCCCATCCATATTAGTAGCCCCCCTAAACCCTTACAATAATTTTTCTACCTTTGTCCCCCCTTTTACCTGACATAGCAGGGGGACCTCTGGACGTCCGGCAGGCGCAGTGTCAGACTGAGCGCCGGGTAGTCAAGTGACACCCGGCAGGACCGGTGCAAGGATTTTTGCCGCCCTAGGCAAAAGAAAGATTTGCCGCCCTCTTCCCCTCCCCAGTGACATCGCAATGCCCCACCCATATGATCTGCCATATGAAATAACGCCAGTGCTGCACACAGTGTGTGTTTACATTAAAAAGCCTGCAGAGACAGACTATAGACACTAGAACAACTTCATTAAGCTGCAGTGGTTCTGGGGACTATAGTGTCCATTTAATGTGAGGTAAATTAGAGATTAGTGTCACTAATAATATACTAGATTGCCTACTTACAATCAGATGAGGATGGTGATGGGCTCTAGCTGCAGTCTGGCTCCACTGGTCTGGTGTAGAACAGGATCTCTGGAGGCTGTTTGTAACTGTGGTCACAAAATTCAATGTTCTGGGAGAACGGGAAGCAGCTCCATTTTTTGGGGCCTCTTACATAGCTCAAGGTCTGGGTCTCAGGGCCTGACGGTGAGTATGCCCATAAAGCCCACCCATAAGGCCACCTACATGTTCCACCCATGAGTTCGCTCACAGGGAGTAGAGTGTGTAGGGGATGTGTTATGTGTTACTGTAGAAGATCTAATGTGTGTGCTTACGGAATGTAGTGTATAGGGATATCAGTTTGTGTAGGTGATGCAGTGTGTTTGTGTGTAGTGGAAGCAGTGTGTGTTTGTGTAAGGGATAGAAAGTAGTGAGTGTTTGTGTAAGGGATGTATTGTGTGTTTCTTGTTGTGTGTAAGGGATGCATTGTGTGAATCTGTGTTTGTATGCATAAGGGATGCAAAGTGTGTTTCTGTGTATGTAAGGGATGCAGTGTGTGTGTCTGTAAGGGGTGCGTTGAGTGTGTGTAAGAGATGCATTTTGTTTCTGTGTATGTGTAAGAGAAGCAGCGTGTAGCCCATGGATCAGCGCAGCTAAGAGTATTAGGCCTTGACAGAGCCAGGAGGTAGGCATAGCAGCCACAGGAATTTAGTGACAGCCAGCATGCTGGGTAGGGCGGAGCCATAAGGGGAGTATTTATACCAGCCATTATATGAAGTGGCCATTTTAACTGTGGTTCGTGGGAATTTCTTCCTCCCCACCCCCGTCAATTTATCCCCCCACCCTCCCCTACCTCTGTTGTAGCGTGGCCGAGCCCTGTATGGTCCCCGGGTACAGGGAGCTTTTGTTTCCTGTACCCGGCCGGACTAAAAGGAAGTGCACACTGACTCAGTGTGCACTTCCTGTTAGTCCGGCGGGGTACAGGAGACAGATGCTCCCTGTACCCGCGGATCATACAGGGCTCGGCCACGCTACAGTGAGGGAGTGACAGGATGGAGTGCTGAGCGCTGAGCCCGGGCAAAGCTGCAGCCACCTGAGGCTCTCTGCAGAGCGCTCGGGTGGCTGCAGCATGAGGGGGAGCGGCGAAGCTGGGGGGGATTTCTCCATAACCTGTCCCCCCCCGTTTGATTTGCTGGGGGGGATGCGTCCCCCCATCCCCCCCGGTTCCTACGCCCATGCCATCAACAAGTAGTTGTTCAAAGATATGTCAGATTTACTAGATTCAGCCCCTTTCAAACCCCATACTAACTCAGTCATTAAAACCACCATCTACCTGGCCTTTTACGGCTTCCTGAGGCTATGGGAATTCACCATAAGTGGACAACATAATGCACAACTCTGCCTCCGTGTCTCCTACCTAAGGAAACATCTAGATCATTACATACTCACTCTACCTGTGACCAAAACAAGCCAATTGGGTCAACCTGTCCACCTTCCATACTATCCCACGAACAATACCTGATGCCCAGTGAAGGTTTTCGATTCCTACCTTCTCACCAAACCAAATCTCGCCTCACTTCCGCTTCTGTCACTTCATGAGGCAATCCTCACAACATCCAAATTCATGCTGTACGTCCGCTTATTGTTAACAAGGTGTGATGAACTGAACCTCGTCACGGGTGCTTGGAGGGGCCTGCTGCCCAGCCTCTTGCCAAAAGTCTACAGGCCAAGTCAACGACTGTAAAGACCCATATTTTATTCCCCCTGGTTCCCCTGGTTTGGCACTTTCCATAGAACCGAACGCTAGCTCCCTGCAGCTCCCCATTCGCATGGACCAAAACCGACTTCAGGGGGACTTAGTCACGAATGCTTTGGGACTATTTTCGTCATGAAGACTTCGCGGTTCCCGGTCGGTCCCCCAGCGGCACTTAGCCACGATTCTATAGAACCATTTTGGGCATGGGAACATGCGTGTGGCTGGTAATAGCTATGACTTACTGGAAATTCCTGAAATCCTGAACTGATCTCGGTGATTTTTGGATATGTTGGTCACCCAGATCAGGGCTATCAGGGGATGTAACTTTGTGAGGATTTCATGTGTTTTAAGGTATTTTGGGGGTTTTGTAAAAATATGTGTTTTTTTGTGCTTGGAGATAATTGAGTTCAGTATAGACTTTGTAACGGAGTTCCCCACAAGGTCCATGTTGTAGTGCCCCTTGCATGGGGATTGTCATAAAAGGCCAAGTTCCTCTTCACCCTCAACATAGAGCCTCGTCTCATGTGTGGAGGGGACAGCTATATTCACTCTGGGGATTGCTATACTCCTTATACTCCCTGGAATTATAATCACTAGCTCTTATAAGAGCTGTTCCTCCTATATTCTCTGGAGTAGGAGAGGTTCATCCACTGGAAGCTGGATCCTGGTCGTGGGTCCAGGGTGGGTGGAGGACGACGAGATCCCCAACCAAGCTGCAGTGGTTTGTGGGAGTCTACGGTGCTGATGGTGTCTGGTGGAGTGCTTGGCATCCTTGGTGAGCACTAGGAGCATAGATTGGCGGAGGCTGTTAATCTCTTATAAGGGTGAATGGACAGAAAGTATATTCATAGAAAGAATGATCTTGTTTCAAGCTCCCCCAACTGAACATTTTGGGGTGAATGGACATAAAGTCATGTTCACAGAAAGAATGATCTTATTCTAAGGCCCTCCAACAGACCATGTCGGGATAAATGGACAGAAAGTCATATTCACAGAATGAATGATCTCGTCCTAAGGCCCTCCAACTGAACATCTCAGGGTGGATGGACAGAAAGTCGTGTTCACAGAATGAATGATCTTGTTCTAAGGCCCTCCAACTGAACATGTCGGTGTGAATGGACAGACTGGACAGACTTGGGGTGATTGATAACACTTTCATAGTTTCACTGAGAGTGGAAAGATCTCGAAGTTTCAGGGTTGGCAGACAAGTTCTCACTGGTAAAGGAGAGATTCTTAATGTCTCATTTGATTCTCAGTAATTTATTTAAAAGTTTATTTAAAAGTTCCAGAGCTTTACTTTCTTAAAGGGAGGAAATGTCTAATACTTCATAATGAATTGGGATTTTAAAACAGGTGCTGACACTCAGTACCTCTATGTAGGATATACCTTATTAAGCAATAGTAAGGATACTGGTCCCTACGTAACACACTATAATCAAATAGTAATCACTCTAGGTAGTGAATTCAGTTTTTAGAAAACCAGGCAAATTAGATGCAACCATTTTTTAACATATATGACTACGCAAACAGAATAAAAAATTATGTAGCTCCCTCTGGTGGCAGTGACTGTAGACTATCAACAGAATAACAGAATTTACACCAAGTTTTGCAAAAAAAAATTAGGGCACCGATTTATCTTGATTGCAGTCATTAATCAAGAAGTAAAATGAATTTTATGCAAGATCATGAAAAACTGTTAAATTAAGAAAAGCCTAGTTAGATGTACTGAATAAGTGTGGAAGAAATATGCAAAAGACGGTGCTTGGGTGTATATCAATAGATTTGTGAGGAACTGGTAGTTCTCCGTGATGGGGTTGAGTTGGCTGACCACATGTTTGTTTGTAATAGGATTCTCTGCCCAGTTTAATAGAGTGACGTTATCTGGATTCTTTCTAATACAGAATTTAAATTGTCCTCAGTTATTTGGCATTGCCAGTTCTGTGTGTCCATTTTTGGTATTTACTAACCTTGCACGGAGAGCTGTTGTGTCTCTTTCAGTTGCCGATAAACATCACTAGGTTTTGCATCTTTGTAGCAGCGTATTACAGTTAAAAAAAGAAAAGATTTAATGAATCGATAGACTCTCTCAACCCAACGTGGACCCAAAGCTCACTGTTACCTCTTACCAAACATAACTCAATGAAAACTCTAATGAAAACCTTCCTTTCTAGACACAAGTCTGAGATTGTCTATAAAAAGCAGCTTTTCTGAACGTTATGATCCATGAGATAGGGAGTTACAGGGGAGAAGGGTCTGCTTATTATGGTACAAGTTTTAAGATGCATTATTCTCAACTTCAACTGAGCATTAGGCTTCAGATGCACAACAATTGAGACTGGTCTACGTGCAGGAAGATTGAAAGGACTGGCAAAAGAGACTGATTGGTGTACGCGGAGACCAGTGCCAACTGATAATAGGTCATCGGTTTACAAACGTTGCTAGTTTACTGTTGGCGATTGTCTGATTCGTAAGAACTGACACAGTTTTCCTTTGAGTGATAATTTATGGATTCTGGACAGATTACAATTAACAGCTTGCTTGTCCTCATGAAGACTGGCACATCGCATACAGAAGACTGGCACATTACATACAGCATATTGGCACATCACATACAGCAGATTGGCACATTGTGTACTGCAGACTGGCACATCACATACAGCAGATTGGCACATCATGTACAGCAGATTGGCATATCGGGCACAGCAGACTAGCACATCACATACAGAAGACTGCCACGTTGGGTACAGAAGACTGGCACATTGTGTACAGCAGACTGGCACATCATGTACAGCAGATTGGCACATCGTTTACAGCAGATTCGCACATCGCAAACAGCAGATTCGCACATCACGTACAGCAGACTGGCACAACGTGTACAGTAGACTGGCACATCACATACAGCAGACTGGCACATCGGTTACAGCAGATTTGCACACCGCGTACAGCAGACTGGCACACTGTGTACAGCAGACTGGCACATTGCGTACAGCAGACTGCACATCATGTACAGCAGATCTGCACATCATGTACAGCAGACTGGCGCATTGCATACGGCAGACTGGCACATCACGTACAGAAGACTGGCACATTGCATACAGTATATTGGCACATCGCATACGGCAGACTGCTTTTAGGGGACATATGCAGCAATTCAGTGATGTAAACATACTGTCCTTAGGCCATCGCTATCATCAACAAATTCCAGTCTTTGTGGGTCATTACACAGTTATATAGTGCATATATAAGAAAGAAATATAATAATATTGCAAAGAAAATGTTTTATTTCAACATGATTTCAAAAATTTGCTCTTTAAATTCTTCTCTTTTGAATGGGTTTGTGAGTTACAAGTGGAAAAGAAGATACAATTAATTAATTAATTAATTACAGTCAGGTCCATAAATATTGGGACATCGACACAATTCTAATCTTTTTGGCACTATACACCAACACAATGGGTTTGAAATGAAACAAACAAGGTGTGCTTTAACTGCCGACTTTCAGCTTTAATTTGAGGGTATTTACATCCAAATCAGATGAACGGTGTAGGAATTACAACAGTTTGTATATGTGCCTCCCACTTTTCAAGGGACCAAAAGTAATGGGACAATTGGCTGCTCAGCTGTTCCATGGCCAGGTGTGTGTTATTCCCTCATTATCCCATTTACAAGGAGTAGATAAAAGGTCCAGAGATCATTTCAAGTGTGCTATTTGCATTTGGAATCTGTTGCTGTCAACTTTCAATATGAGATTTGCAGTTTGTATATGTGTCTCCCACTTTTTAAGGGACCAAAAGTAATGGGACAGATTAACAGTCATAAATCAAACTTTCACATTTTAATACTTGGTTGCAAATCCTTTGCAGTCAATTACAGCCTGAAGTCTGGAACGCATAGACATCACCAGACGCTGGGTTTCATCCCTGGTGATGCTCTGCCAGGCCTCTACTGCAACTGTCTTCAGTTCCTGCTTGTTCTTGGGGCATTTTCCCTACAGTTTTGTCTTCATCAAGTGAAATGCATGCTCAATCGGATTCAGGTCAGGTGATTGACTTGGCCATTGCATAACATTCCACATCTTTCCCTTAAAAAACTCTTTGGTTGCTTTTGCAGTATGCTTCGGGTCATTGTCTATCTGCACTGTGAAGCGCCGTCCAATGAGTTCTGAAGCATTTGGCTGAATATGAGCAGATAATATTGCCCGAAACACTTCAGAATTCATCCTGCTGCTTTTGTCAGCAGTCACATCAACAATAAATACAAGAGAACCAGTTCCATTGGCAGCCATACATGCCCACGCCATGACACTACCACCACCATGCTTCACTGATGAGGTGGTATGCTTTGGATCATGAGCAGTTCCTTTCCTTCTCCATACTCTTCTCTTCCCATCACTCTGGTACAAGTTGATCTTGGTCTCATCTGTCCATAGGATGTTGTTCCAGAACTGTGAAGGCTTTTTTAGATGTTGTTTGGCAAACTCTAATCTGGCCTTCCTGTTTTTGAGGCTCACCAATGGTTTACATCTTGTGATGAACCTTCTGTATTCACTCTGGTGAAGTCTTCTCTTAATTGTTGACTTTGACACACATACACCTACCTCCTGGAGAGTGTTCTTGAGCTGGCCAACTGTTGTGAAGGGTGTTTTCTTCACGCCTGAAAGAATTCTTCGGTCATCCACCACAGTTGTTTTCTGTGGTTTTCCGGGTCTTTTGGTGTTGCTGAGCTCACCGTTGCATTCTTTCTTTTTAAGGATGTTCCAAACAGTTGATTTGGCCACACCTAATGTTTTTGCTATCTCTCTGATGGGTTTGTTTTGTTTTTTCAGCCTAATGATGGCTTGCTTCACTGACAGTGACAGCTCTTTGGATATCATATTGAGAGTTGACAGCAACAGATTCCAAATGCAAATAGCACACTTGAAATGAACTCTGGACCTTTTATCTGCTCCTTGTAAATGGGATAATGAGGGAATAACACACACCTGGCCATGGAACAGCTGAGCAGCCAATTGTCCCATTACTTTTGGTCCCTTGAAAAGTGGGAGGCACATATACAAACTGTTGTAATTCCTACACCGTTCACCTGATTTGGATGTAAATACCCTCAAATTAAAGGTGAAAGTCTGCAGTTAAAGCACATCTTGTTCATTTCATTTCAAATCCAGTGTGGTGGTGTATAGAGCCAAAAAGATTAGAATTGTGTCGATGTCCCAATATTTATGGACCTGACTGTATATGGATTGCTTCATCGTCTTGTTTTATGTTCATATAATAAAATACTGAAAAAGCTCTGAAATGATCCAGTATTTATACAACACATCACGCGCATGCGCTCACGGGGCTCCAGTAGTCTTTCCGCTGCTCTTTGGACCTTATGTTTTAATACTTGGCTAAATATAGAGGAAATTTAGCATCCATATTCCTTTCCTTTTTCTCCCTGTCCATCATCTTCCTTAAATCTCACTCTCTGCCATCCCTTGACCAATTTCAGTCTGTTTTCCACACTCATCAGTTTTGACCAAAACTTGTGGTAAAATCAAACATTTGTTGCTACCTTTTATTTCTCCTTGACCTTTCCGATGCTTTCCTCTCTGTTGGCCATCGATTTCTTCATTTCACCCTTCATCACCTCAAATGATTTGTCTCTTTTGCAGTGCTTCCACCCCCCTTCTGTCAGCATTCCCTACTGTTCTCAGTCTCTGCAGACTCAGTTCTTATGGTGAGATTACAGTAACCAGCTTCTCATTGGTCGTATACACACCCAAGTACACACTGCAATAAATTCAGCGGCTTGGCTTACCACCATGATAATTTGGCAAAATCTAAACAAATTAGGGTAAGAAAATACAGTTTGCAAATTTAAATAATTTTATTTTCAAGCCATCATTAAAAATCTAGAAACCCTTATTAGAAAGATAGATAAATAGACACGGACAGACAAGCAAAAAGACAGACAGACAGATAGATGTAATTCTATATTTATGTCTTGAATGTTTTATTTCAATAAGGAAATATTTAGGAAATATTTAATTTATTTTAATGTAGGACTACACAAACTCACTCTGTGCCCGCACTCCTTATTTTTAAAGGGGGTGGCAGAGATGAACGTTTTCCTACTTATAATTTGTTTATTTATCTTCTGAATGACTGACAGATGATTTTTGTTACATTAAAGGAATCATGCAAAGGAAACGTCCTTTAAGGTAGGATATATTATTAAATTAAGTTGATGTACCATAAAAAGAGGTTACCAGGTGTCTCCAAACTTCCTTTGAACTCTTTGTGTTGTTTATGAGTGGATTGTGTCTATATTACGTAATTATCATATTTTCTTTTTGGCTTGTTGCAGTCACTTCTAAAAAGTTAACTGGGTTTAAATGCTAGTCAAAGATTAAATCACCTTTTCCATATAGAAGTGTTTTCATTGAGTTTATATCTAGATATCTATACATCATACATTTGGTTGACTAACATTAGAATAATGATCTCGATTTAGTAATTATTGGATAAACCTTTCAATGATTAAAGATTTTTTGGATACATTTTTCCAAATATTAAAATATAAAAAAAATCATATTTTTCAGAATCTGTAATAATTTCAAAAGTTTATGCCCAAAAAATTAATTAAGGCCAAAATTATTTGTGTGTAAATGTAATCTATCATTCAGATAATGTGTAGTCTCAATGGTGTGCCTGTTTTCTAAAACCCTTAATTTATGTATAATGTATAAACCCTGATCCGTTTTCTCATATATATTAGTTTTCTCAGTTTCATTTTGTCCACTGTTTACCCGGAACACACACTTTTTTTTTTTTAGGTAATGTTACGGCACCCTCAGCATAAAAGGGTTAAACCGCCGTTTAGTAGATCTTCCCCTTCCAGAGATACAGGCACAGCTACTGCAGAACACCAAACTCCCGAACTGCATACAAGGGAATGTTCCAAACTCCCGAACTGCATACAAGGGAATGTTCCAAACTCCCGAACTGCAAACAAGGGAATGCTCCAAACTCCTGAATTGCATACAAGGGAATGCTCCAACCTCCCAAACTGCATACAAAGTAGCACCCCAAACTCCCGAACTGGAACCACACGAATAGCTGCTAGCAGACGAACAGGAAAAGCACCCAAGCGGCTTACACTCCTAGCAATCAGTCTCTATCAGCATACAGTAAATCCCCCCAAAGACGAGACAGAGCTCCAGCTGAATGGGTCTGGATCTGGGTCTCCGCTTCCCTGCTGAGCCTTCTCACTGGAGTGGAACAGATCTTGGTAGCCCTGCTCCAGCTCCATCACTAGGTGGACCAGGTCTTGCTCAATCTCATGAGTGTCGTCCCAGTCATACCTGCTCTCCCTCCACTCAAAGAGATCACTGAACCGGGCTTGTGTAGGGCTCCCAAACTCAGGCTCTGAAAAAGCCTCCCATAACAAGCCAGGACCATCAAACTCCTCTCCCTCTGGCTTGTCATGTTCGGCTGTCCAGGGCAGGTACTGTGCCCCATACCACCAGAGCGCCTGGTAGGAATCTTCCAGCCACATCTCTTGCCATACCAGGTGTTCCAATTTCTTCACCCATTCCTCCAGGGGCTGCTCTCCCAGGAAGGGCATCCGCAGGGCTACTCGCTTCTGTAACCGCTGGTCTTCCTTGGGGAATCTCTCGTCCCGCTGGTACTCCACAATGCCCAGTGCCTGGTACCAGATGCCTTTGCGAATTGCATCTCGGTCATCCATGACCCCCTCATCGTACTCCACTGCTGGTTCCATCCTGGTGCTGTCAGGGTCGCTGTACTGGGACATGCGTTGCCCTCAAATTGTAAAATCCAAAGAAATGGTGTCTCCTGTAGCTGTCCTTCTGGCTGTAGGAACGATCCCGCCGCTTGCCACCAATTGTAACGGCACCCTCAGCATAAAAGGGTTAAACCGCCGTTTAGTAGATCTTCCCCTTCCAGAGATACAGGCACAGCTACTGCAGAACACCAAACTCCCGAATTGAATACAAGGGAATGCTCCAAACTCCCGAACTGCATACAAGGGAATGCTTCAAACTCCCAAACTGCATACAAAGTAGCACTCCAAACTCCCGAACTGGAACCTCACGAATAGCTTCTAGCAGACGAACAGGAAAAGCACCCAAGCGGCTTACACTCCTAGCAATCAGTCTCTATCAGCATACAGTAAATTCCCCCAAGAACGAGACAGAGCTCCGTGTTGAGGGTCAAGCAGTGGTCTGGTTTATTGAGGGCTACCTGCCCGGTATTTATGCAGGTCTTCCACCTGGTGGACACTCCCCTAGGGGACCAGATGGAAGACTGGGACACAAATGGTACAATGACCAATCACAGGCAGACAGGGTTAAAACACTCCCCCAATACATTACAATCCCTCCCCTCTATCCTGGAGATAATTGGGAAGTAATCCAATTATGTCCAAGGACAGAGGCAAAACTCCATTACCCACATGGTTACAATAAAACACTAAAATACAATAAAATACACAATATTACATTTGTCACACAAAATACAGACATGCAACATATCCCCAGATAGCTTAGGTCTGACCGCACATTATTACTAAATGGCGCTCAGACCGCACACATACAGTTCAATCGCCATGGAGCCAAAGTCTTTTATTACACAAATAGGCTCCATGGCATAGCTATCTGGGTTAAATTAGTTCATTCAGTAAATCCAAGAATCTACCGAACGCCAGGGCAGAAATACAGGAATAGACCTTTCTGAATAGGAAAATAAAGTATTTAAATGCCGGTCCATAGTCAAAAGGCAGCAGGCAGGCAACCAGGCTCCTCCAATGCAGAGTGGCGAGATTGGTCTCCTCACAGGTAAATATTAGGGATGTGCATGGGCAAAAAAATTTGGTTCGGTTCAGAAATTCGGGTAAGTAAAGAAATTTTGTTTGCTTCGTCAATTCGGACCAATGGCATTCCGTTCAGTTCGGCACTTCCGAACTACCAAACTTCTGCAATTCAGAACTTCGGCTCTTCGGAACTTTGGAAGCATATGAATGTCCGAATTGCATGAAACAAATTGCACATGTCTAGTAAGTGGTTGTGGTGGCAGTCCGGGCACTGGAAGCCCTGTAGATGTGTAAGTGGTTGTGGTGGCAATCCTGGCACTGGAAACCCCATAGATGTGGTGGCAATCCTAGAAGTGGGAGCCCTACAGATGTGTAAGTGGTTGTGGTGGCAGTCCTGGCACTGGAAGCCCTATATATGTGTTGTGGCGGAACCAACCTCGTCACTGGGCATTGGAGAAGCCTGTTTGCCCGCCTCCTGCCTGCTGACTATGGCCCCTGGGAGATTTGACCCTTTAAATACAGGATTTGGGGATGTTGTATTGTATTATGCTGCTACTGGCCCTTTAAGAACCATCTGGGGACATACTGTCAGGGCCGGACTGGGGATACGAAGCAGCCCTGGAAAAAAATCTATGCCAGCCCCATAAGTCATTGTGCTATGTAGGGTGTTTTATATATATATATATAGGCAATTGAAATAGTTGGCTGCACTCTCGGATTTCCTGAAAATGTAACTTTTATTGAAATATTTAAGAGAAGATCAATGTTTCAGTCCCTCTTGTGGACTGTCGTCATGATCCTGATGCAAGTCCACAAGAGAGACTGAAACGTTGATCTTCTCTTAAATATTTCAATAAAAGTAAAATTTTAAGGAAATCCGAGAGTGCAGCCAACTATTTCAATTGCCTATATATATTCTTCTTCTAATTCAAAATATTAGTTCTTTTAGGGTAATTAAATTATACAGTAAAGCATTCTCACACACAGACAGACAATCTTACTGATGCACACAAATAGGCTCATTGACAGACAATGACACACACAGACAAGGTTACTGGCACACACACAAATTTAGTACAGACAAACTCTGATACACACACACAAGCTTACTATAGACAAGCTCACTGTCACACACACACGCTCACTACAGACAAGCTCACTGATGCGCACACACTCTCCCTACAGACAAGCCCATTGACACACCCGCTCCCTACAGAAGAGCTCACTAACACACAGATTCACTACAGACAAGCTCACTGACACACACATGCTCACTACAGACAAGCTCACTGACACACACATGCTCACCACAGACAGGCTCCGACACACCCATGCTCCTTACAGACAAGCTCACTAACACACACAGACATATGATCCCTACAGACAAGCTCACTGACACACATACAAGCTCACTCACTAGCAGGCACACACACACACACATACACAAACTCACTAGCAGGCACACACACACACACACACAGAGGCTCCCTCACTAGCAGATGCACGCACACACACACAAAGGCAGACAGTCACTGACACCCAGACAGACAGCCACACACACACACACAGGCAGACAGTCACGCACACACAGGCAGACAGTCACGCACACACAGTCACACAACCGACAGTCACACAGTCTCACACAGACACACAGACAGTCACACACAGACAGTCACACACACACAGTCACACACTCACACAGACAATCACACACAAGCAGTCACACACTCACACAGGCAGTCACACACTCACACAGACAGTGACACACAGACACACTGACCTGCTTCTTACCTCCTGCAGGCTGGTTGTTGGGGAAGCAGGGACTCCTTCCTGCTTCCCATGATGCAATCAGCCCCGCCCCCGCCGCACGCTTAGCCCCGCCCCCACCGCACGTAAGCTCCACCCCCACCGCAATTTTTTTTTTTTCTGATCCCGGCCAGCCATGTGTGAGCTGTGCCAGCCGCCTGGCTCCCCTTGCTCCCATGGGGCACTGTGTGGCCGCACAGCTCACACATAGCCGGCCGGGATCACAGGAGCTGTCAGTCCAATGATCAGGGCTGTCAGACCGGCCCCAGGTGCAGTGGCCAACCGGGAAATTTCCCGGTATCCCGGTGGGCCAGTCCGGCCCTGCATACTGTGGAGTTACTGGGTGGCCACCATTTCATGTATCAGAGGCACATGGTGAGAACAATGGATGAAGCACATGGTGAGAACAATGGATGGCGGCCATTTTAACTCACAGACACTGTTTGGACTTTTCTACACGGTGCCATCTCGCCAGTATTTGGTGCACGAAGACATCGTTCAATAGTTATACAGTAATTATTTTTCATCTAGCCTGTATATGTTTTGCGGAATCTGCATTAAACTGCATCTTCCAGACTACTGAACGGATCTGGGTGAATTTTGGATATGTGGTTCACCCAGATCCCCCGGTTCCGAGGATTTTTATGGGCGTATTGCATGTTTTGGGGTCCCTGTGATATTTTTTATAATACTGTATTTCTCTGCCTGTGATAATTAGATTAACCATTGTGTTCAGTAATCATATCAATGGCAGAGGGGAGGATTTTGTGTGGGAGTGTCTGTGTATATTGTACGGATTGATTGGCTGTGTTTCAAAACCCTGTGGGCAGTACTATGTTTGGGTATTGTGAATAAAAGAGGCTGTATATGCCAGTACAGTGAGTTCCTGCTTAACCCTCAAAGTGAAGTGTCGTCTCATTATCGGGGGAGGATTTATTGTATGCTGTTCCAGTTTGACTGCTAGGAGTGTAAACCTATTCGCATGGTTTTTCCTATTCGGCTGTATACAACATTCATATGCTTAAAAGTACTCATATGCTTCTCCGGTTTGGTGATTGTGGTGTCTGCCAGAGTGCTTGGAGTCCTCAGGAAATGCTAGGAGCATCCTTTAATGGAGGTACCCAGTCGGGGTGCACATTGGTGGCAGCGGTGGGATGGCTTCCTAGCCTTGGGAAAACCAGCACTACTTCAGAGATGGAAGGCCGTGCAGTATCTCACTTTGATGCCAGGCTCCAGCAGCGACTACAGGATGTGATGCGCAGTATGGAGTATCCTATCCCAGAGGAAAGAGAGACGGAGTGGAGGGTATGCGCTTCGTACCGATCTCTGGATGGAGGACATCGACGAAATTTGACCCTTCCGGTGCGAGGAAATCCTGACCACTAACCAGCGCCAAGCAGAACAACTAGAGTTGCGGATGCCATTATTGGGAAACCAGCCCTCAGAGGAATGGGTAAGCGAACTGGAGACGCTAGTTGAGACTGAGGTGTGGCTGGATGATTCCTATCGGGCCCTGCGGTGGCATGCTTACCACCTCTACCCATGGCTGATCGAGTACAAGTGTATTGAGGGGGAAGACTACGATGGCCCTGGTTTATTGAAACTAGTCTCTGGCTCGGAGACATCAACATTGCTCGTTTCTGGTCCATCCGAGCTGAGCGGGCAGACAACTGGGACCTTACGGAGATCCATGCCATTCAGCCAGATCTATCTTTTCTTGCCAACCGAGAGTGGGAACTAGAACAGGATTATGTTTGCCTATTCCAATGTATAATGCCGCCTGTCTCTGATGATGGGGCTTATTGACTGTATACCGGAAGCACTGAGTTTAGTTCCTCCTCCCCAGCAACCAAGTCTGTGATCAGGGGACCTTGGTACTGTACCACATACGTCCCAACCAGCCACAGAGATGGAAGACCTTATTGACTTATCCTTGGAAGACACCCAGTTGGCAGGTGGAGATGGGACCGAGGTCTCTCTACCGGCCCTACAGGGATGCTGGGCAGTTGGCCCAGATCCCCAGCGGCAGTATATATCCCAGGGAGCTGAAGGTGCCGTCCTTCCTCCCCAGCGGCAGTGTGTGTCCTTAGGAGAGGAGACAGTTGGTCCCTCTCCCCAGCAGTCCAGTGAGTTACAGGGAGACGAAGGTGCCCTCCTTCCCCCCCAGCGTCAGTATGTTTCCCAGGGAGCTGAAGGTGCCATCCTTCCTCCCCGGCGGCAGTGTGTGTTCTTGGGAGAGCAGACAGTCGGTCCCTCTCCCCAGCAGTCAAGCGAGTTCCA
Source organism: Pelobates cultripes (assembly GCA_933207985.1). Taxonomy (NCBI): domain Eukaryota; kingdom Metazoa; phylum Chordata; class Amphibia; order Anura; family Pelobatidae; genus Pelobates; species Pelobates cultripes. The sequence goes on along the minus strand of OW240924.1, from coordinate 95,190,133 downwards.
GGGAGCCGAAGGTGCCGTCCTTCCTCCCCAACAGCAGTGTGTCCGGCAGTCTCGCTCCCCAGCAGCGGGACAATATATTGAAAAGGGAGACAGTCGGTCCCCCTCTCCAACAGCAGAGAGAGTGTCAGGGAGAGGAGCTTGTTATCCCCTCTCCCCAGCGGCTGAAAGTATGTATGGGAGAGGAGCTTGTTACCCCCTCTCCCCAGCGGCTGAAAGTATGTATGGGAGAGGAGCTTGTTACCCCCTCTCCCCAATGGCAGCTTAGCCCACCAAGGGGAGACAGTAAGCTCCACAACAGTGCAGATGAGACCATGGTCTCTGCACATGCACCACCGGGGGTAGGGACAGTTGGTCCTGTCCCCCAGCAGCAGGGCTGTTTAGCCAAAGGGGAGACAGTCGGTCTCCTCCTCCAGCAGCAGCCCCAGATTGCGAGAGAGGAGACTACCAACTCTTCTTTTCAGCATGACTCGAACCAGGCTACCCCGTGGTAGCGCTGGCACCAGGGCAGAGTACCGCGGGTCTCTGCCCACTCAGCAACCCACCAAGCCAGCCTATCAGTACCCCACACAGCCGTGGTGAGGCACCTGGACATGGACGAGCTAATCTTTTATCCAGGTGTTGTAACCATGTATTTTGGGTGGGCTGTATTACTGTTTGTGTTTCATGGGTGGGTTGCTGGACTAACCAGTGCACTGACCGGCAGGAGGTCAGATACCCTGTTAGTCTGTTTGGAAAAGGGGAGAAATGTGGTGGAACCAGCCTCGCCACTGGGCATTGGAGAAGACTGATCGCCAGCCTCCTGCCATGTGACTATGGCCCCTGGGATGTATTGCCTGCTCTCCGGTACTGCTGAGGAATGCTACCAACTAGGTGGATTTGACTATGGAGCTTGTGTAGTGCCCTCTGTTGGTAGCAACAGTAATATGCACGACCTGAATAGCAAGACTGGTAATTTGCATATTCGGGTAGATTTGCATATTGCTAATTCTGCATGCAGGAGAGACATTTTGTGTTAATTATGTATATAATATAAATATGTAATTATGTTATAATAAGTCACTGTATGTTGCCTGCTATGATTTGACTGTTTGTAATTTTATTGAGTTTTCACAGCAATTTTAATGTAATGACCATATGGGCTAGTCCCAAGTAAAATAAAGTTTTAGACAGTTCTACTTCACCCTCAATTTGGAGTTCTGTCTCTTATTGGGGGGAATCTGCTACAAGGGATTGCTATGCTCTGCATATTCCCTTGCTATAATCACCCCTAAGCTCTTTGAAGAGCTCGTTCCTGCTTCGCTCTGAAGGAAGAGAGGTTTGGCCTGCGGTGGTTGTGGTGTCGGCTAGAGTGCTTGGAATCCTCAAGAAGCGCACAGAAGTACCCAGTCGGGGTGCCAGGTGATCTGTTACATGTGTAAGTTGTTGTGATGGCAGTCCTGGCACTGGGAGCCCCCTGCCCACTTACACATCTATAGGGCTCCCAGTGCCAAGAATTAGCTTATTGGTCAAGATTCTTGTCATCATTCACGTAATTTTCCCTACCTCTCTCTTGTTTTGCCACTTTTCAGAAATCAGAAGCACTTCGCAACTTCGACAATTCGGAACTTCTGCAATTTGATTCGGTTTGGCACTTTGGCATTTCAGACATTCGTAAGCATTCCAATGTCCGAATTTCACGAAATTCGTCCCAATGTACATTCAGAACGAAACAAATTGCACATGTCTAATAAATATATTTCTATGACTTTGTATCTGGGCCAGAGCAAGGTATTTCCTGTCCTTAAATGGTAGGAGTTTCCCCATCTCCGTTACTCTGACCTCTCCATACCTCAAGGTCACTTTCCTGTCAAACCCCGGAAAGCACTGTCCTATAAATTCAGTGGTGCATTATTGGATTTCTATATTTTTTACAGACCTTTTGTGTCCTGAAACTTGTAGATACGAAGTGGGAATTGGGATTCCTCATCACCACATTGCATTCACCTACCACCAATCCCACCCAAGAATGACGGACACCAATCCCACCCAAGAATGACAGACATCAATTTTGGATGAAAACAGGCCACATATAGCAAACACATCCATACATTTCTTTATAAATGTACAAATAATTCTCAATAGCTTAACACATCAAAACACATAGTGTCATATAGTAATAAACTTTAATTAACTTCCATGCCAAACTAACGGGCCCGATACTTATGAGAAAAACCCCAAAGGGTTCTCACCTCCCCCCTCGTTCACCAAAAATTAACTTTACATTAAAATGCCAACCACTAGCCAGCTATTAGCTCAGTGGGCACGTCCAATTTGGTAACTCCTCCATTTACCACATAAGAGTCAGGGGAAGTTGAGACTCCACCCTTGTCCACAACATCTCTCTCACTATGAAACGACTCACAACCTGATTGGCAATGACAAGTTACCCGCCTGCCGTGACAAAGTGCCCACCACAAATCAAGAAAAAGAAGGGAGGGAAGAGGTCGCTGGTGGGCTAGCTAAGTGGCATTAGGGAAAGATATCCCATTATACACACTCAAGCCCTAGACACACACCAACTAATCACAAGCATCCATATCCACACTCATACATGTGCCCTTGTCTGCTACGCTGCGCTATCTCCCTTGGGCATATTTGCAGATGTTCTCCTGCCTCCTTGATATTATTATTATTATTATTTTATTATTTATATAGCGCCAACAAATTCCGTAGCGCTGTATGCATCATCTTGCTTTTTCTAGAAATGTATTTACAGACACAATATATTTAAACTGTGTGACCTGCATATAATATTCTTGACATATTGTATGGAAATATTTGATACAATCACTAATGTAGCATTTGTTTGTTTAGGATTTGTCCAAACTCTTTATATATAATAATCCCTCCAAGTTTATAAATCTGTGCAGCCTCTATAGACCTCTATAACCTCCGTTCTAATTAATCTCATTTAGCAGAGTTTGCTCAGCCTGGAGATAGTCTACTGGGATTGGCCCTTTTTGATGTTTTAAATCTGCCACATGTTAAATTACATCATCCAGCACAGCCTCGGGCACAGTGCTTCCCAAAGTCCAAATAAATGTTTTTGTCCCCAAAAGATTTATAAAAATACGTTCATCTGTCCTTAAAAGGAACATGTTTGTCTTATCCATCCTTTCATTTTAGATTGACTTTTAATCCATAGAAAACAATGTCATAGTCGGGTGTGTTTTGCTCGTTAGAGCAGAGATTGATCTATATCGAGTTACTTCATATTATGTCTATAGCAGGACTTGAATTTGTTTCATTTTTTCAATTTGTTTCTTGTTTATCAGTAAATCTTAGTAAATAATATCACAGTAAATCTTAGTAAATAATATCATAGTAAATATTAGTAAATAATATCACAGTAAATCTTAGTAAATAATATCACACTAAATCTTAGTAAATAATATCATAGTGAATCTTAGTAAATAATATCACAGTGAATCTTAGTAAATAATATCACAGTAAATCTTAGTAAATAATATCACAGTGAATCTTAGTAAATAATATCACAGTGAATCTTAGTAAATAATATCATAGTAAATCTTAGTAAATAATATCATAGTGAATCTTAGTAAATAATATCACAGTAAATCTTAGTAAATAATATTACAGTGAATCTTAGTAAATAATATCATAGTAAATCTTAGTAAATAATATCATAGTGAATCTTAGTAAATAATATCACAGTAAATCTTAGTAAATAATATTACAGTGAATCTTAGTAAATAATATCATAGTAAATCTTAGTAAATAATATCATAGTGAATCTTAGTAAATAATATCACAGTAAATCTTAGTAAATAATATTACAGTGAATCTTAGTAAATAATATCATAGTAAATCTTAGTAAATAATATCATAGTGAATCTTAGTAAATAATATCACAGTAAATCTTAGTAAATAATATTACAGTGAATCTTAGTAAATAATATCATAGTGAATCTTAGTAAATAATATCACAGTGAATCTTAGTAAATAATATCATAGTAAATATTAGTAAATAATATCATAGTGAATCTTAGTAAATAATATCACAGTGAATCTTAGTAAATAATATCACAGTGAAACTTAGTAAATAATATCACAGTGAATCTTAGTAAATAATATTACAGTGAATCTTAGTAAATAATATCATAGTAAATATTAGTAAATAATATCACAGTGAATCTTAGTAAATAATATCATAGTAAATCTTAGTAAATAATATCACAGTAAATATTAGTAAATAATATCACAGTAAATATTAGTAAATAATATCACAGTGAATCTTAGTAAATAATATCATAGTAAATCTTAGTAAATAATATCACAGTGAATCTTAGTAAATAATATCACAGTAAATCTTAGTAAATAATATTATAGTGAATCTTAGTAAATAATATCACAGTAAATCTTAGTAAATAATATCACAGTGAATCTTAGTAAATAATATCACAGTAAATCTTAGTAAATAATATCATAGTGAATCTTAGTAAATAATATCACAGTGAATCTTAGTAAATAATATCACAGTAAATCTTAGTAAATAATATCACAGTAAATCTTAGTAAATAATATCACAGTGAATATTAGTAAATAATATCACAGTAAATCTTAGTAAATAATATCACAGTGAATCTTAGTAAATAATATCATAGTAAATATTAGTAAATAATAATACAGTGAATCTTCGTAAATAATATCACAGTGAATCTTAGTAAATAATATCACAGTGAATCTTAGTAAATAATATTACAGTGAATCTTAGTAAATAATATCATAGTGAATCTTAGTAAATAATATCACAGTAAATCTTAGTAAATAATATCACAGTGAATCTTAGTAAATAATATCATAGTAAATATTAGTAAATAATATCACAGTAAATATTAGTAAATAATATCACAGTGAATCTTAGTAAATAATATCATAGTAAATATTAGTAAATAATATCATAGTGAATCTTAGTAAATAATATCACAGTGAATCTTAGTAAATAATATCATAGTGAATCTTAGTAAATAATATCACAGTGAAACTTAGTAAATAATATCACAGTGAATCTTAGTAAATAATATTACAGTGAATCTTAGTAAATAATATCATAGTAAATATTAGTAAATAATATCACAGTGAATCTTAGTAAATAATATCACAGTAAATCTTAGTAAATAATATCACAGTAAATCTTAGTAAATAATATCACAGTGAATCTTAGTAAATAATATCATAGTGAATCTTAGTAAATAATATCACAGTAAATATTAGTAAATAATATCACAGTAAATATTAGTAAATAATATCACAGTGAATCTTAGTAAATAATATCACAGTAAATATTAGTAAATAATATCATAGTGAATCTTAGTAAATAATATCACAGTGAATCTTAGTAAATAATATCACAGTAAATCTTAGTAAATAATATCATAGTAAATATTAGTAAATAATATCACAGTAAATCTTAGTAAATAATATCACAGTGAATCTTGTAAAAACTTTTGAAATAGTTTTATGAATGATTTTTAAAAATTTCGGATTTTGTGATTTATTAAAGTTTCACTGATATATTAAAAGCTAAAATGATTCTCGAAACGTGGCAGAACATGGCTGTGGCAGATTGTGGCTAATAGCTGCATTAGATTCGCTAGGCAGACGCAGAACAGGTTAATTAAATATTGTTTCTTCAGTATGTGAAGGTTGAAAGCAACACTATACAAACATGTATACTGAGACGTCACCCAGTAGGTGTCACTTCCTTGGCTTCTTCTCCAATCCAGTGCATCCCATAGAAAAACGCGTATGGAGCACGCTGCATTCTTCTAATTTGTTTTTAAATAAGGGCCGTATTGAAAAAACATCCAAATCAGGCTGATCATCAGCTTCCAAATGCATCCAATGAGCCAAGCATCCTGGGACAATGGGGTGGGACCCTAATTTGGCGCAGCAGGGAGGCGTATAAATCTGTAACTTGTAAAGATTTATCGTGAATCTGATATACAGATATATGTGTGCTGCTAAAATGCAATATACACTGTGACAGACCTCCCTGTCCCTGGATTTTACAGCTCTTTGTTGACTTTACCTGTTTGTTCGGGAAATATATCCACCACATATGTTAACTTTGCCCCATTCGAATACCGAATAATCTACCGAACGACAGACTACCCATAGGCGGAGTGTGCCACTTGTTGATCCCATTAACCTCTGCTAACACCTCTGTAACCACAAGCACCTCAACATTCTAATCAGTCGGCTGGGTGGTCGTCGTTCGTATGTGCGAACACATGGTGGCAGCCATCTTGGGACACGAACACAGACAGCGGTGTTTGGTCGTCGAGTGTATGGAACTAAAATTGGACACATGACGGCGCGAACACCGCTAAGATATCCAAATATGTTCGGCACTATTTATACAAATAAAGCGGCATTCGGTAGAAACATCTCTCGAACCACAGATACTCCGAGAACATATGCACTAACCAGGGCCGCCATCAGGGCATGACAACCGCAACGGTTGTCATGGGCCCGGCGGTCCTGGGGGGCCCGGACTGCTCAGGTCGTCCGGGCCCCACATTCCGTGGGTACATACCGGGGTCGCAGGAGGCCCTGCGACCCGGTATGTACCCACAGGGCCAGCCTCTTCTCCTGGGGGGCCCAGCAGCCGGTCACCTCAGGGCCCCCCAGAGGCTGGCCTTGCTGACACCCGGCCGGCGGGCGCGCGAGGGAGCACTCTCTGTGTGCTTCCTCTTCAGCTCCCTCGCGCACCGTACTGATGCCGGAGCCGGAAGATGACGTCATCTTCCGGCTCCGGCATCAGTACGCGGCGCGCGAGGGAGCTGAAGAGGAAGCACACAGAGAGTGCTCTCTCGCGCACCGGCCTGCCCGTCCGCCGTCTGCCGTCAGGGGGATAGGAGGAATGTAATTCGAGGGAGGGGGGGGAGAAGGAGAAGGAATGAAATGGGAGTGTGTGGCTGAGAGAATGAAATGGGGGAAAAGAAATGAAATGGTAGGGGGAAGGAAATGAATGGGAGTGGGGGGAAGGAGAAAGAATGAAATGAGGGGGGAAGGAGAAAAGAATGAAATGGGGAAGGGAATGAAATGGGGGGGAAGGAATGAAATGGGGAAGGAGAAAAGAATGAAATGGGAGGGGGGAAGGAGAAGAAATGAAATGGGGAGGAATAGAAATGAAATGGGGAAGGAAGAATGAATGAGGGAAGGAATGAAATGAAATGGGGGGAAGGAATGAAATGGAGAGGGGGAGGGGAAGGAATGAAATTTGAGGAGAGGGGGAGGAAGGAATGAAATGGGGGCGGGGAGAAATGAAATTTGAGGGAGGGGGGAGAGGAATTAAATTTGAGGGGGAGGAGGGAGAGGAAGGAAATTTGAGGCAGGGAGAGAGGAAGGAAATTTGAGGAGGGGGGAGAGGAAGGAAATGAGAGGGACGGGGGGAGAGGAAGGAAATTTGAGAGACGGGGAGAGGAAGGAAATGAGAGGGAGGAGGAGAAGAAGGAAATTGGAGGGGGGAAGAAGGAAATTGGAGAGGGAGGGGGAGAAGAAGGAAATTGGAGGGAGAGGGGGGAGAAGGAAATTGACGGGGGGGGGGAGGGGGAGAGATTGACATCCATCACACACAATGCACCTCTTGCACACAGAAAAACACACAATGCATTACACACAGATACACGTACACAAGCAATGCATCCCTTACACACAGCAACACACAATGCACCCCTTACACACACTCAATGCATCCCTTACAGACGCACACACTGCATCCCATACATACACAAACTCATCTTGCAGCCCTTACACAGATTCACACAATGCATTCCTTACACACATCAGGACATCCCCCACACACACACACTCCACTCCCTGTGAACAAACACATTGGTGGAACATGAAGGTGGACCCTGGGACCCAGACATTGAGCTGTGTAAAGGGCCCTCAAAAAAATGGAGCTGCTTCCCGTTCTCACAGAACAGTGATTTTTGTGACCAGTTACAAACCGCCTCCAGAGAGCCTGTTGTACACCAGACCAGTGGAGTCAGACGGCAGCTAGAGACCATCATCATCTTTCATCTGGTTGTAAGTAGGCAATCTAGTATATTATTCGTGGCACTAATCTCTAATTTACCTCACATTAAAGGGACACTATAGTCCCCAGAACCACTACAGCTTAATGTAGTGGTTCTGGTGTCTAGCCTGTCCCTGCAGGCCTTTTAATGTAAACACGGCGGCACTGCAGCACTGGTGTTAGTTAACATGGCAGATCATATGGGTGGGGCATTGTGATGTCACATGGGGGGGCGGCAAACTTTACTTTTGCCTAGGGCGGCAAAAATCCTTGCACTGGCCCTGTAGACACTGCATCTCTGTGGGCGGATTCGGGGGGGGGCAGCACTTTGGGCGGACTCTGGTGCAGGCACCGGGGCCCAGACCTTGAGCTGTGTCAGGGGCCCCAACATTTCTGATGGCAGCCCTGGCACTAACTGTTATTCGTACATAAAGACTGTGTATTTGATATCCCCCAAAAAGACCGACCACACAGCCTGATTTCATGGAACTATTTTGGGCAAGCGCCTCATGTGGGGTCAGCTGCTTTCGTGGGATCTGAGTGCTTTCAGGATATGTTGGGCGCTCAGACCCGGGATATAAAACTGTTAAATATATATTTTGAGTTTTTTTTTTTTTATGCTTGTCCTGGACCTGAGAGGTAATGTAATTATGTGTGTGCTTATGTTGCTGTCCCCTCTCGGGTCCAGTGGGGAATGCCCCTGGAATATGTCACCACAAACCCCTTGCATGGGGACTTGCATAAAAGGCCAGTTGTGGCTTCCATTAAAGCAGTTCCAGTTTTACCCTCAACACAGAGCCTTGTATTGTGTCTGTAGGGAACAGCTATAACCGTTATTTCACTTGTAACGGACCGTTTTGCACAAAAGGGGAAAAAAACGCTTAGACGATAATCCCCTTTCAGAGACAGGCACAGCTACTGTAGAATCACCCAAAACTCACGAATTGAATACAAGTGAATGCACCAAACTCCCGAACTGCATACAAGGGAATAAGGTAGCACTCCAAGCTCCCGAACTGGAACCTCACGAATAGCTGCTAACAGACGAACAGGAAAAGCTCCCAAGCGGCTTACACTCCTGACAATCAGTCCTTAGCAGCATACAGTAAATCCCCCCAAAGACGCGACAAGTCTCCGTGTTGAGGGTCAAGCAGTGGTCTGTTTAATGAGGGCTACCTGCCCAGTATTTATGCAGGTCTCCCACCTGGCGGACACTCTCCTAGGGGACCAGATGGAAGACTGTAACAAAAGACAGACATGTACCAATTACAGACATACAGAAGTAAAACATCCCCACAATGCATCCTGGCTTCCTCCCCTCTGCTCTGGAGAAGTAATTCAATTATCTCCCAGGACAAAGGCAAAACTCCATTACACACGTGGGGACACAAAACCAGTATTATACTTTAAAATACATAAAGTAACATTTATTACATAAAACACAGACATGTAACATATCCCCAGATAGCTCAGGTCTGAGCATACATTATTAAGCGAATGGCGCTCAGACCACACGAATACAGTTTAATCGCCATGGAGCCAAAGTCTTCACAGTCAGTTTCATACGAATGGGCTCCATGGGATTCCTATCTGGGGTATAACACATTCAAACAAAACTACCGAACACCGGGCCGTTCGTGCACTTCCACCGAACAAGAAGGGAGGTCGGCGGCTTCAGCGGTGTTCGCGCAAAACTTTGTCCGATTTTAGTTCCATGAAATAGTGGCGAACACTGCTGTGCATTCGCATGTTTAAAATGGCCGCGACCTCGTGTTCGGGATACGGATGGTGGCCACCCAGTATTCGTCAATTAAGCTGCGGTTAACCGCAGCTTCAGAGAGGTTAATTGCCGGCACACTCCAGCTCCCAGACGGTCCATTCATTCGTGCGGTTGTTTGGTAGATTGAATCTACCGAACAACCGGCAGAAAAGCACGAATACAGCTTTTCTGCAGGCAAAATAAAGTCTTTTAAAAGGGGGCCACAGTCCAGAGGCAGCAGGCGAGCAACCAGGCCTCTCCAATGCAATGTGGCGAGATTGGTCTCGTCACATCACTATGTTTTAGGATTATCGCTTCCAGGATTATTGCAGCTCTACTCGGATTGGGGGAAAAGAACATCTCTGGCGGCGAAACACCTCTTCTCATCGGGGTGTCCACCACATACACTAACACACATATACACACACATACACTTACACAAATACATACTCACACATACATACACACACATACAGACACAAATGAACAGACATACACACGCTTGCACATATACACATTCATGCACACATACACAAACATACAAACACACGCACATATACACTCACACAAAAACACAGCCAATTAATGTCCACATCCTTTTCGATTTCTCCCATGTTTAAAGTAAGTAAGTAAGTAAGTAATGCAGTTGGGCTGTGGACATGTACATGCAAATGACAGGATCAAGGCTGCTGTACAAAGCTTTGCCCTACAATCCCAGTGCAGGTGTGGGAGACAGAAACCAGGTGGCTCAAAAAACCTTCTTTGTTTGAAGCTGTCAGTAAAAAGGCTGATTAATATCATGCCCCATCCCTAAACTCCCTTTTAACCATGTCAAGACATCTCCTCACATCAGGAAGTCTGCATTCACATGGCTATGTGCTAAGCCCACTTAATGTGGTCCTAGGTTTAAACACTTTAGTTTGAAAGTGCATAATTGGTAGTAGTGGATTTTAAAAGCTCACACAGGTGTCTTTGAAAAGAGGTCAAAAGTCAAGTGGAACACCCCCCTCCCCCCTTCCTCATGAGCCATGGAGAGCCTTTCCTTAGGAGATCAAAATTCTTTTACAGAAACCCCGAGGGTCTTGTAGGAACTGCTATTAATTTAGATCTGTAAGTTCCAAATAATGGAAAAACGATACCACATGTCTCTATTAGCAGTAACTCGGGCACGTCCTTGCTGCTTTCCTTGCCAGCTCGGAGATTTAAGCTCCATATTTCAACAGGAGTACTTAAAACAAAAGTGTGGATGTGTTATTGTCACTTTGAGATCCATTCACATTCCTTGACGTCTGAGGAAGGGGGCACAGAAAGTGAGCAATTACCCACTGTGAAAAGGACTTTCACCTAAACTGGTTGCGGCCACTGTCTGCATATACACATATGTTGCAGAAACCCGAAGATTGAGATATACACAAGATAAAATCATCCAATGATGACTTGAACTTTGCTATCAAATGTGGTAATGTAAATATTTGGTTTAGATTAAATAGTTCCTACTCCACCAATAGGGATCTCCTGTGGGTCCAGTAAAGGTGGGTGTTGTCGGTGTTGGTATATTATGGTGTTGACTATGCCAGAGGCTCTGATAATGCAGTGGACACGTTTATCTTAAAGGCTCTTTAAATCCGCATTGCAATTATTTACCGCCAAGTCGATAATCACTGAAATTGCTATCATCAGCAATTACCGTCTGTCTCCATGATGCAAAATGTAACGTTTAACAAATGGTAATCAGCGTCTGCCAAAGTTTTAACATCTCCCATAGAGATAAATAAGAGGTGATAAATACTAAGTAACACCTGGTAAAAATTACCACCACTTTTGATGCAATTGTTAACTCACTAACCTTTACATCTCGTTCAACTTGGTGGAAAGTGGAAAAGACAAGTTAGGGACGGCAAACTCTTTATACAACATATACTAAAACAAAACATTTATCCTGTATTTCAGCACATTTGGTTCTCAAATAGACTCACGAAGGCAGTGCCAACATATGTAGCAGCGAGCTACCAACACATGGCGTATCTTAGTAGAAAAGTTATGGAAAGTTATCTGAAGACGCACATTTTTCTTGATGCACGCTCAATTTGTAAAGTGGTAAGGACCAAGTAGAGGTCGGTATCATTGGAGGCGGACATCAGTTAGTGCTCAGTATCATTGGAGATGGATATCAAATAGGTCTCGGTATCATTAGAGGTGGACATCAATTAGTGCTCGGTATCATTGGAGGTGGACACCATTAGTGCTCGGTATCATTGGAGGTGGACACCCTTAGTGCTCAGTATCATTGGAGGTGGACATCAATTAGTGCTCGGTATCATCAGAGGTGGACATTGTAGAGGAGCCCTAGTCCTAGCAGGGACTCTACTCCGCTGGTTACACCAAAGTACAATCAGGAACTAGTAAAATAATCCAATGGAGCAGTCAGGCACAGTAAAATAATCCAAGAACCTCCTCCCCAGTAACTGGATAACACACAGCTCTGGAGGTATATTTTAATGTTATTGACACATACACGGCTTTTATGCCCAGTCCCATGCAAGGGGTTTCATAAACAGAAAATGCAGGGGATTCAACCCCAAGATCCTCAGTGCCTTAGAGATAATTGCCTGAGTAAACTCCTCTAATTTAAATATCTCCCAGGCACAGAAAATCCACAAAATATCCTGTACCCCAAATTTACCCCAACCATACATAGGAACCCCACAAAAAGGATATTCCCCAACAGCCCCGATTGGGAATGTCATCATGATAAGGTTTTGACTGGCCAGACATGAGGCGCTAGCCTAAAATAGTTCCAGAGAAATAGGTGTCCTGGTCGGCCTCCGTTCGTGAGGTTCCTGTGCGAAAGCCATACAAGAGAATCTCTAGCTGTCAGGATAAGAAACCACCCCCTATTAGGTAATACAAATCTCCCGAATGCCGTTAGTGTAGGTGGTCAGGAACAGGAACGGGCAGCGGTCGAAGTTTACTGGTGTTCGCGTGAGTGCCTAGCCAAAAAGAGTTCCAGGCACTTGATGACCAAGTACTTCTGCCCTTGTTCGGGAGACAAGAGGGCTGCCATTCTCTCTGCCACGTGTTCAGTAATACCAAACGGGGGCCACCCAGGGGAAGCACTCATTAACTTTTTCCGTTGCGGTTTTTACACTTTAGGGCCTGGTGTCAACCTTCTAATGGGGCACAGGGGTGGTCGGAAGACGAATGGATCCCGTTCGTATGAAGTCTCCCGAACGGACAAGGCGGAACCATTTGAAATAACAGGGAGAAAAAACACAGTACTGTAACGGGGGGTACGGACAGCCAAATAAGGGAATAAAAATAGCTAGAAGTGTCTATTCCTCTACAGACATCAATTAGTACTCGGTATCATTGGAGGTGGATATTAATTAGTGCTTGTATTATTGGAAGTGTACATCAATTAGTGCTCAGTATTATTGGAGGTGGACATCAATTAGTGCTCAGTATAATTGGAGATGGACATCAATTAGTGTTCGGTATTGTAACGGATAACCTGGCACCCTGACTGGGCACCTCCGCCAACAGATGCTTCCTAGCTGACGCTGAGGACTGTAAGCACCGCACCAGACACCACAAGCACCGCAGACTCCACAACCGCCGTAGCTTAGCTGGGCTCTCGCCGTCTTCCTCCCACCCTGGACCAACCTCGGATATCCAGGACCGTATGTGAAAGTCCTCTCCTACTCCTGAGAGCGTAGCAGGAACAGAGTATAAGGAGTATAGCAATCCCCAGTGTGACTATAGCAGTTCCCCTCCAATCACAAGATGAGGCTACGTGTTGAGGGTTAGGCAGGAACTGTTTAATGGTTGCCACATTGGCCTTTTATGCAAGTCCCCAAGCAAGCCCCCAAGCATTTTCTGCTTATGACCTTGTTGGGGACAGGGACACAAATGTATACAACAATCACAATATAGTTAAGGCACTCCCACATACTCCAACTCTAAGGCACTCTCACATACAATACAATAAGCCTTCCCCTTTACTTAAGAGATGATTGAGTCAAGCACTATTCTAAACTCAATTATCTCCAAAAACACACATTTTTACAAATCCCCAAAAATGCCTTAAAACACATAATATCCCCACACATCCTCTGATAGCCCTGATCTGGGTGACCAACATATCCAAAAATCACCCAGATCAGTTCAGGGGTTCAGAAAAGTCATAATTTTTACCGACCGCAGGCATTGTCCCATAGCCAAAAATAGTTCCATAGAATCGTGGCTAAGTGCTGCTGGAGGACCGACTGGGAACCACAAGGTTTTCATGCTGAAAATAGTTCCAGGGCATTTGCGGCTAAGTCCCCCTGAAGTCTATTAGCGGTTTCGGTCCATGCGAACAAGATGACTGCCACCTCATGGTCGAATGGCACTTCAAATGGCTTTTGGAGTTCAAAGTGCCGCTTCGAAAGTTCAAATTGTGGAAATACAAGTAAAAAAAGGCACACACAGTGGTTTTAACAAGGATTTAACAGATGGGCCATAGTCACAGGGCAAGAGGCTGGCAAGTATGCCCCTCCAAGAACCTGTGAACCTGTGACGAGGTCCCTTCCTACCCTGGATCAAACTCCTGGATCCAGGGACTCAGCTGGAAGGCCTCTCCTCCATGAGAGTGTAGCTGTATAGCAGTTCCCTACAATAAGAGACAGAACTCTTGATTAAGTAAGACTGTCTTAATGATAGCCACACTGGCCCTTTATGCAAGTCCCCATGCAAGGGGTACGCCCATATGGACCTTGTTGAGGACAGGGACACAAACTTACAAACCAATAATAACACATTTACAATGTAAGGCACTCCCACATAGGACACACAATCCCTCCCCTCTGCTTGGGAGATAATTGGATCAGTAACTGTACTAATTCTAATCCAATTATCTCCAAGCATAGAAAAAACATACATTTCTAAAAAGTCCCAAAAGTACCACAAAACACATGACATCCCAACATATGTTACCTCCCCTGATAGCCCTGATCTGGGTGGCCAACATATCCATAAATCACCCAGATTAGTTCAGGGGTTCAGGAATTTCCTGGAAGTTATTTATTTGACTGACCGCAGGCATGGTCCCATGCCCAAAACAGTTCCAAAGCAGTTCCAGTTTGGTAGTTTGAAAACGAACAAACTTCTGAACAGAGTCAATAGTCTTGCCCTGGAGCTTATTCCTTTCATCTAGACGAATGGTCCCACTGAACAGTGCCCTTCTAAATTGAATAAAACCGAACGCAGGCGATGATGAAAGTCCAGCGGTGTTCAGGAGTTTCTGTATCCGATTTCAGTTCCATGAGATTCATGCCCATATACCGCTGCTGCGTTCATGCGAACAAGATGGCCGCCACCTTGTGGTTGTCTATAGGAATTGCAGCCACCCAGACGAACAATTAGAACACTGTGGTGAGAAACGTTCCAAGTTGTTAATAGGTGTTAACAAGCTCCAGGGTGGTTCGTGCGGTTGTTCGGTAAACGAACCATATAGTCCCAATTGCACGAACTGAGCCTGTTTGAAGTATTTTAGTCAGGTCTATTCCAGGGGCCATAGTCACAGGGTAGGAGGCTGGCAAACAGGCTCCTCCAAAAACCAGTGGTGAGGTCACTTTCGTCACAAGGGTTAAAATACCCCTACTGTATTCACCTAATTCAAGCTTCCTCTGCATATTTTTATATTGAATATTAAAATACAAGGTATCTTGTATCTTCTTATGTCTCATTCACATTTGAACCTTTCCATTTTTCTAGGTATGTTTTTTTAGTTATATAGCGGTTAGAATGCGAGATAGGTGTTTTCAGGGCTTATCGTGGCAGATGTCAGTGATATTTTAGGTTAGTTTGATAAAAAGGTGGTGGTGGCTTCATACATTAGCCTCTGAACACAGGTGGTAAATGTTATCAGTTGTAGAAATTTCCTTTAAAATGTATGAGTTCTGAATACAGGGAAAGGTTTAAGGAATACAATGTGATACAAATCAAGGACTCGCAAGCAAAGGGATTCTTATCGGCAATTTCTAAGAAATTGTGTTTATTAAAATATTTCCATGGAGTGCGTTAGGTGAAATACAATAGGGGATGAAAGATCTCAGGAACTGAACAGAAAGATGGCGTAGTAGAAATAATACCCGTACTAGATTTAATGCTTGCAATGTGGGCTCTCTGATCATTTCTTAAGATACACCCAGACAAATTCCTCTCCACTGAAAAGCCGATTGTTTTAATGACATACGTAGCAAAACTTGAAAAAAAATATCCCATGTGTAAAATCATGCTATTTTAATAGAAAAGGGGTGCATTTAGTTAGCCTCTGTGGGGTGTTTTAAATGATTTATTTAATGCTGCACTTACAAGATACAGGTATAGACAGGATGCGAAACGGTAGAGCAGTTTAAATTGAAAAAAAACAGGAAAACCAGGAAACACACAAGTATACAGAATGCACTCTCTGGCTACAATAGACAATGACAGGGCAAGGAAGTGATGTAGGAGGGAGGTATAAATAGGGCTAAGAGAGTTCTGATAGGCTAGGGAAGAGAATAGGAGAGATTATAAAAGGGTTACCAGGATTGCTGCAAAAAATGGTACTATCACTTTAAGATGCCGCGCGTGCATGCCGCGCGTCCATGGTAGCGTGCACCCGAGGTGCGCGCGTGCGCTGTGTCAGAAGCTGCAGAGCTAGGAGGAGCAGAGCGGACGGCGGGACCAGAGCGGTGTGGGCCGCGTGGAGGTATGACAGTAATGTATCCGGAGGACTCCATGAAACGTCCATTAAAGCTAAAGGTACATAATATCTAGAGGCCGATGAGGAGCTGGACACATGACAGTAAAGATCTAGCAGTGGTATAAGCTATATGTGTGGCCTACAATAAAGGCAAAAACATATGCAATAAATGAAGGTAATGTCAGTGGTTTCATGTATTACATCTCCAGACTCAATGCTCTAGTTTCGGGTCACACCGCACCAATGGATTACACACAGCCCATGCACTCATTGGAAGCCATTGCCTAGAGAACCAGCAATGCTGTCTTCAACTTAACATGTTTTACCCCCAGCTCTGGATTCATATATTAATACTTGAGTAATAACTCCTGTTAAACCAGCCACCGGATCAGGTGCTCCACTAGCAATGGTGCCTGCTCTAGACTTTCAAAAGGCGCATAAAAACCCTTCTGAATGGACTTTGGGTTTTATGTGAGTTTTACTCTATTCTTGGCCTTCTGGACCCATCATGACAAAGCAATGCAGCCACTGAGGGCATCTTGCAAAGGCATTCTAGAGAAACTAAAAGGGCCCGTAGGCAATGTGAGCACTATGGACTGATGCTCCAATGGAAATAATTGCCTTTACTAAGCTTTAGGATCCTGCTCTCACAAATAATGACCTCTATTAGCTATTCCTCTATCTGAAGCTGTTAGTAAAACCTTATAGATGAGCGACCAGTAATAAGCTCACACAGATCGATTCCAAAATCTATTAGTCTCAGTTAGCAGTCAGATGGTCAAGGAGATTTCTTAACTCATGGGAATGTGTAGACTCCAGATGATGATATCTGCATCACCAAGGCTTTATGTAGAGTCTATGTCCAATATCCATGTTATGTCACCATAACTAATGATATTGTGTAACGTCACCCCCAGGCATAAATGGGGTTAAAAGCCGTTTCGAGGATATTCCCTTCCAGATATATAGGCAGCTACCAAAGACACCAATCCGCCGAACAGGAAACCATATGAATGCTTACATTTTCAGAATCAGCATACTCAAATACAAACATACTCAAAAATCCGACAATTCCCTCCACTGGTTTAAAAGTTAGTTTGAAGTCCTTTGTGACCAACTGAAGCATGGCTTTTCTGCCCAAAACCAGTTCCACAGAGTCCTCTATCCTGGAGATAATTGGCTTAACTGGATGTTACCACATCCAGTTAAGCCAATTATCTCCAGGATAGAGGACTCATCCACATCCAGTTAAGCCAACTATCTCCAGGTACAGAAAATATCTCTATTCACAACAACAGCAAAAATACACAAAAATGCATAACGCCTATCATACTGAACAGAACCCCCACATTCACCTATCCCCAGATGGCTTGGATCTGAGCACTCAATATATCTAAACAGCGCTCAGATCCCACAAACACAGTCAAATCGCCATGGGGTTTAAGTTTAGCATGGGTTGATGAGAGGGGGCCATAGTCAAGAGGCAGGAGGCTGGCAACCAGGCTTCTACAGTGCCCAGTGGCGAGGTTGGTTTCGCTACAAAAGGTCACTGTCTCCTCACGGCACCACTGTCTGCGTCTCACCAGGCAGTTCACCCCCTTCTCCTTTTTAACGCAGAACCACTGCCCCCAAATCTACGAGTACTGATCCAATATACACTTGTGACTGTGCACACACATTCAGTGTAAGTTGATGGAACCATTATTGATGCTTGTTTAAACCCAAACTGACATATTTTCAGTTGTTCTTGTTCTATTTGACCCATTTAACTCTCACCTGGCTAGTCAATCCGTATTCCTTTTGTCTAGACTTAAGATCATGGAGAGAAGGGGGTTGCACATTTCAGAGCTGGGGATCTTTCTAAATACGCATCAATGGGGAACATTTAAATATAGCTTCTGGCAGCAGAGATTTCTTTATCCAAAACCATATGGTTATTGCCAAAGGGGTTCTAAGCAAATCACACAATATATTAGGCTTGTGCACTCAGCTTCAAACTACATTTTGGTTAATCAGTTGGCCGTCTGAACTCCGTAAATCCGAAGCACCATTGTATCAAATAACAAACAAAATAGACAAACTGGTTGGTTTGTTTCATGGTTTAGAGATCCATCCATAGCACCAAAAAAAGTATACTTTGGTGATAGGTGCTGTAAAGGGATCATAGTCAAACTCCATACACCAGCGATTCCAAGAATTCCATGCCGAGATGTAACTACATCTAGTTCCCGGTGCCCACTAGTCCCACAGTAGGTCTCTAGTTGCTTGTGGTAAGCCCTCAATGGACCAGGATCACCTGAAAGACTCCAAGCCACCAATTCCAAGCGTTCCTGTAGGATCATTGGATGATGTTCCCCTTGTAGATTTGTTAGAAGAAGGGGAAACGATGGAAGGCACAGCGGGTGGTCAAGTGATAGGGCCAACAGATCTGGGAACCATGCTTGACTCTGCCACAATGGTGTGATGAGTATCACTGAAATCCAGGTGATGTGAAGACGATGAAGGACTCTCGCTGATGTGGAATCAATTAATAAATTGATTATCTTGCGTATCTGCTCCCGGCCCAATTAAGAAGTAATGCGTGCATGCTCCTAAAGTAATTCACACCAGACTCAGGTTTCGGGTTAATGATAAAACTTGAGGAATGTTTATTCTGAGGGGACGGCATGTCCCTTATAAAGCAAAATTACATCATATGCATTGTCAGAGATAACATGGAATAATACATCAATAATTGGTTAGGTGTTAAGTGGTTCATTTAGTGCTCTTCCTACCGGGTATGATGTCACTGGTATCTTGGAGGTCTCCCCCAGATTCCAGCGCCATCTTGTTAATGAGGGTGTTAGTCGATGTCAAAGGGAAACTCCCTAGCGGCCATTTTAGGTAAATCACATAGAAAGTTGAATAATGCTGATTGTAGTTATACTGAGTAAATAGGTATTTTACCAACATGGATTGGGTTAATATTTTTGACCACAACAGTCCCCCCTTAAAATGATTATTTACGAAAGAGAGAGACAACTACTAACTAACCCTAATGATGTCCCTAATTAGCTGCAGCTCATCTGTCTCTACAGGCAGGAGTCTGACTCAGGAGATGTAGTGGGTTAGCTGCTGCAGGATACCTGCGCAGTGAAGCGTTCGGCTTCACTGCGCAGGTATCCTGCAGCAGCTAACCCACTACATCTCCTGAGTCAGACTCCTGCCTGTAGAGACAGACGCTGTCCCTATACTATCCCTACATGGAAGTAGTTGTCTGTTTGAGGTGGTGGGACTGAAGAGGTGTGTATGGGGTGTCACAGTCCATATCGTCGATATCCTGATGTAGGAATGTAGGTGTAGTGCGGTCAATAGTCTGACCTACAGTCGTCTGTAAATATTTCTGCACACAGGGCATCACACAACAAATCAGGAAGAGAAAGAGTATTACCACAGTAAGTACTGCCATACCTACTTGTAGGAGAGTTTTCTGTCATCGACTCATCCATCCAAACCATCTGTCCCATGAATTGGGGACTCCCGAATTCCTCTTTAATTCGTCAGAAAGACTTTCTAATTTCTCTATAGCCATGGTTACCTTACCGTTGGGGCCTGCATTGTCTGGGATGAAGGTACAGCATGTTATAGTATCGGGGAGTATTTTACACATGCCCCCTTTTTCTGCTAGGATCATGTCTAAGGCCATTCGATTCTGAAATGTCATTTGGGAGGTAGTCTGTAACTGTTCTGCCAAGCCCTGATAATTGACAAATCTCTAGTATAATTGACAAATCGTTGCTGGTTATATGGCAGAATATTTGATAGAGTCCTAACCTCAACATATGAGGAAAGGGATTTAGGGGTGATTATTTCTGATGACTTAAAGGTAGGCAGACAATGTAATAGAGCAGCAGGAAATGCTAGCAGAATGCTTGGTTGTATAGGGAGAGGTATTAGCAGTAGAAAGAGGGAAGTGCTCATGCCATTGTACAGAACACTGGTGAGACCTCACTTGGAGTATTGTACACAGTACTGGAGACCGTATCTTCAGAAGGATATTGATACCTTAGAGAGGGTTCAGAGAAGGGCTACTAAACTGGTTCATGGATTGCGGGATAAAACTTACCAGGAAAGGTTAAAGGATCTTAACATGTATAGCTTGGAGGAAAGACGAGACAGGGGGGATATGATAGAAACATTTAAATATATAAAGGGAATCAACACAGTAAAGGAGGAGACTATATTTAAAAGAAGAAAAACTACCACAACAAGAGGACATAGTCTTAAATTAGAGGGACAAAGGTTTAAAAATAATATCAGGAAGTATTACTTTACTGAGAGGGTAGTGGATGCATGGAATAGCCTTCCAGCTGAAGTGGTAGAGGTTAACACAGTAAAGGGGTTTAAGCATGCATGGGATAGGCATAAGGCTATCCTAACTATAAGATAAGGCTAGGGACTAATGAAAGTTTTTAGAAAATTGGGC
Organism: Pelobates cultripes; assembly: GCA_933207985.1. Classification (NCBI taxonomy): domain Eukaryota; kingdom Metazoa; phylum Chordata; class Amphibia; order Anura; family Pelobatidae; genus Pelobates; species Pelobates cultripes. The sequence goes on along the minus strand of OW240924.1, from coordinate 95,169,096 downwards.
AGACTAGATGGGCCGAATGGTTCTTATCTGCCGTCACATTCTATGTTTCTATGTTTCTATGTTATAGTAGATATAATTGATCCAGTTAACATTCTTGTTAGCGGTAATGAGTGGGATCAAGGATTCGAATCCTGCCGCCACCTCATCTCTAGCCTTGAATTCATTTGGTACTCCCCCTTGGTACTCCAATGGCATCGATATATATGTATGGGTCGAAACTACCTCGAATGCGGGTTTCTCTTTTTACTCTAAGATATGTGTGTGGTGAATCATGTGGGCCTTGGTGGTTATCAGAAATTATAGTTATGGGCATGATAGCTTTCGTCAGAGTACATTCTCCCCACCACAGGCCAGTCATTTTTAATCTGAGCTGCATGTCACCACATAGCCAATAAATGTCTCCCACGGACTTAACTTGATTTACTAATAGGGCAGTGGGAGGTTCTCAATAAGTGGTACAGTAGTCAGAAGTTAATTTACCTACAAATTTACCTGTGGCTCCATGTATTGTGTAGCAAGTGTAGTTACCTGGGTACACGGTGATTCCATCAGGTATTCCCTTGGGTTATTTGGTAAACCTTTCTCCATAATTCACACACTGATGAATTCACTGCTGACTGTGCATAAAGGCTTAAGAAACACATCTCAACATCTGGAGGTAGATTTAAAGGCACTGTACCCAGATGGGGTCTGGTCCCACCATAAACATAACAGTTAGTTTTGTTGTGTGAATTAGTATTATACCTCATCCATTCAAGCCATAGATTAGTATCTGAAAACCCGGTGTCCACAGCCATAGTGTCTTCAAATGTAGGATTGGCAATGGCTACCATGTCTTTAAGGGTTTTAATGTGTGGTTTTAGAGGGTTAATGGTCATGTGTGTGGAGTCTACCCAGTCAGGTGACGTAAGCATGTCTTGTAAATAAAAGGTCCCCAACTTGTTATGTGAGCCACCCCCTTTCCAATACATTCCCATTACATACTCCCCACCGTCTCCTGGGCTGGGATGTTCTATGTTTAAGGTGAGTTTCATTGGGGTAGACCCTGTTGGCTTACATAAGGTCATTCTGTATAACAAGGGTTTCCCATATCGTTCAATCCTATCTAAGGCGCTTTGTGGTCTGTAGCCCCATGGTCGGCCCGTATTCCAACCCGCGGCTTTCCAGGTACTACAATGATGTCCCCAATGGTCACCTGTCACACAAATATATGGGTCCTTTTTGTTTGGTATGTCTTTGTATATTGCTGAGTGTTGTGATTGTGGAAAAGTACAAGAGACAATATCACAGTAATCAAAGGTGAAAGTAGCTAAGTGTGTGTTTGAAGAATTATACCAAAATGTGTAAACATGATTGTCTTTGGTAATAGCAACTTGTTGGGCCTTTGATAGGCCTAGCAGCAGAAATAGGCACAGGAATCTCATGTTTTGGCGGAATCTGCTCCCTCTGGATCAGGAACTTTCTTGCAGTGCAAGGCGTGTATCAAGGTATTCTTCCCGGCCAACTTTACAGAGGTAGATGTAGTCAATAGGACTTGGAATGGACCATCAAACCTTGGCTCAAGAGTGTGTTTTCTTAGGAACTTCTTGACCATGACCCAGTCACCAGGAAGTAGCTTATGTGTTTTACTCTGGATCTGGAATAGAAGAAAACACCTGTGCATGGATTTTGGTCAAGGCATGAGAGAGTGCAGTTATATAATCTACCATTACATCTGACTGAATTTGAAGTTGCTGAGGAAAGTAACAGCCTAACCTAGGTGCTGTTCCAAATAAGATTTCAAAGGGGGATAAGTTAAACCTCCCTCTTGGGGTGTACCTTACACTAAACAATGCTATGGGAAGACTCTCCGGCCAGGGTAGGTTAGTTTCTTGGGACATTTTAAGCATTCTGGCTTTCAGAGTGCCATTCATGCGTTCTACCTTACCACTACTCTGTGGGTGATAGGGTGTGTGGAATGCAAGGGTGCTGCCCAGATCTCCTTAGTTAGCTTTCAATTACTTCAGGAATTCCATATCTGCAAATGATTTCGGTAAGTAGACGCTTCGCCCTGGTCTTTGCAGTGAGATTAGCAGACGTAAAAGCTTCTGGCCATCCTGAAAACATATCGACTATGACCAGTGCGTATTCATACTGGCCACTCTTTGGCATTTGGATATGATCAATTTGGATCCTCTGGAAAGGGTACTGTGGTTTGGCCAAATGGTTTGGTGCAGCTTTAATTATTTTCCCGGGGTTACATCTGGCGCAGATGGTACAGAATCTGCAATAATTTTGTGTCAAGATGGTGATTCCGGGTGCTTTAAAATATTTATCAATCAAAGAGTTCATGAGGTGCTTAGATAAGTGAGCTGGTCCATGGGCCCACTGAACGACAGCTGTATACATATTCTTGGGTAGTCAGAATTTGAGATTGATTGTGTATACTTCATTCTGGAGGGTTGCTCCTTGGTCTTTCCAGCTTTGTTTTTCTTGTGGGGTGGCGGCGGCCTGTTGTTCTCTTAGGAGCTTGAGATCGGTGGGTAGGGTTTGCATAGTATAAATAGGAGTCTTTTCCATGGACACTCTTCTGTCCACTTCCCGACAGTGGCGTGCCGCATCCTTAGCGGCCTGTTCGGCTAAGTGGTTGCCATGTGCTTCTTCTGAATTCAGTCTACCATGGGCCTTTACCTTCAGTATGGCCACCTCTTCAGGAAGTAGTAAGGCATCCATCAATTCTTTGATAGCTGCACCATGTTTCACAGGCGTACCTGTTGCTGTAAGGAACCCCCTGGTTTTCCAGATTAAGCCAAAGTCATGTGCCATGCCCAGGGCATACCTTGAGTCTGTATAAATATTAACACGTTTCCCTTCAGACATCTTGCATGCCACCGTAAGGGCTATTAGTTCGGTTTCTTGTGCTGACTTAGATGATGGGAGTGAAGATGCTTGGAGTATTTGGTCCTCTGTGGTGACTGCATATCCGATATGATATTGTCCCTGCACATCTGCGAATCATGAACCATCCACAAACAGAGTGTAGTCAGGGTCAGGTAGGGCAGCCTCGTGCACTGTTGGGAGATGAGTTGTTTCCATTTTTATCTGTTCAAAGCAATCATGAGGGGCGTCCGGGTCCTGTTCTGTAGGAGGGATGTCTTCACATATGTCTGTGTGATATCGAGGGTAACCGACAGTTTTGCAATTTATTGTCCTTTTAGTGGCCCCCGTCAATGTGAGCTGTTCTTGAGTTGCAGTACTCCATGTCTTGGCCATTGGGCCGAGTTCTTTCCATGAGAGATCTGGAGACTTGGTGAAAGAGGTATGAGGAACAGCCACCGCCCAATGGTGATATAAATGTGATACCTCCATAGGCAGGTAGACTAAGATAACAATGTTTCCTTTGGAGTCACAGAGTGATGTGTATTTCCACCAGGCTGAATAATTCTTCTTCATAGTATGGGTCAGGCCCTGGGGTGTTCCTGAACCACAGGGTGCAATGTAAGTAGCTCTCGGGCTGTTCATCATGTGGAACTGTGGGCTTTTCTACTTGAAGTTCCATGTGAAAGTCAGGATTTATGTCCAGGCTGTACCAGTATTGCGGCACTCCCCCCTTGGGAAGTGGCAGAAGAGTGACCGGATTCAGGGAGTAACATCTTTGTAAAGTAACATTATCAGGCAAGAGGAGGGAGGTTTGAAGGCGGAGATGTCTCTGAGATGAGAGATGTTTTGGCTGATTCAGGATGGCAGCGATATCATGGGGAGCAAGAACCGTCAGTTGATGTCCGAGAACAAAGTCATTAGTTTTGTCCAGCAGGGCACTGGCAGCAAAAACAGCACGCAAACAGGAAGGACCACCCCTGGCCACAGGGTCTAGCATGCAGGAAAAGTACCCAATAGGGCGCTGACGGGAACCGTGGGATTGAGTTAGGACCCCTGAAGCATGGCCCATCTTCTCTGAGACGAAAAGTTTGAACGGTAGCTGGTAGTTAGGTAGCCCCAAAGCAGGGGCGGAGGAGATGGCTCTTTGAAGGGCATGGTAACAGGTGCGGGCTGTAGAGGACAATGAAAAAGGTTCAGTCTTCAAAGCATCGTAGAGAGGTTGCATGAGTTGAGAAGCCTCAGGGATCCAAGGCCTGCAGTATGTGATGAGGCCTAAGAAACATAGAAACATAGAATGTGACGGCAGATAAGAACCATTCGGCCCATCTAGTCTGCCCAATTTTCTAAATACTTTCATTAGTCCCTAGTCTTATCTTATAGTTAGGATAGCCTTATGCCTATCCCACGCATGCTTAAACTCCTTTACTGTGTTAACCTCTACCACTTCAGCTGGAAGGCTATTCCATGCATCCACTACCCTCTCAGTAAAGTAATACTTCCTGATATTATTTTTAAACCTTTGTCCCTCTAATTTAAGACTATGTCCTCTTGTTGTGGTAGTTTTTCTTCTTTTAAATATAGTCTCCTCCTTTACTGTGTTGATTCCCTTTATGTATTTAAATGTTTCTATCATATCCCCCCTGTCTCGTCTTTCCTCCAAGCTATACATGTTAAGATCCTTTAACCTTTCCTGGTAAGTTTTATCCCGCAATCCATGAATCAGTTTAGTAGCCCTTCTCTGAACCCTCTCTAAGGTATCAATATCCTTCTGAAGATACGGTCTCCAGTACTGTGTACAATACTCCAAGTGAGGTCTCACCAGTGTTCTGTACAATGGCATGAGCACTTCCCTCTTTCTACTGCTAATACCTCTCCCTATACAACCAAGCATTCTGCTAGCATTTCCTGCTGCTCTATTACATTGTCTGCCTACCTTTAAGTCATCAGAAATAATCACCCCTAAATCCCTTTCCTCATATGTTGAGGTTAGGACTCTATCAAATATTCTGTACTCTGCCCTTGGGTTTTTACGTCCAAGATGCATTATCTTGCACTTAGCCACATTAAATGTCAGTTGCCACAATTCTGACCATTTTTCTAGTTTACCTAAATCATTTGTCATTTGGCTTATCCCTCCTGGAACATCAACCCTGTTACATATCTTAGTATCATCAGCAAAAAGACATACCTTACCATCAAGACCTTCTGCAATATCACTAATAAAAATATTAAAGAGAATGGGTCCAAGTACAGATCCCTGAGGTACCCCACTGGTGACAAGTCCAAGCTTCGAATATATCCCATTAACTACAACCCTCTGTTGCCTGTCACTCAGCCACTGCCTTACCCATTCAACAATATTGGAATCCAAACTTAAAGATTGCAGTTTATTGATAAGCCTTCTATGTGCAACAGTGTCAAAAGCCTTACTGAAATCTAGGTAAGCAATGTCTACTGCACCACCCTGATCTATAATTTTAGTTACCCAATCAAAAAATCAATAAGATTAGTTTGGCATGATCTCCCTGAAGTAAACCCATGTTGTCTCTGATCTTGAAATCCATGTGTTTTTAGAGTTCATCAATCCTATCCTTTAACATGGTTTCCATCACTTTCCCCACTACTGAAGTAAGGCTTACTGGCCTATAGTTGCCCGACTCCTCCCTATTACCTTTCTTGTAAATGGGCACAACATTCGCTAACTTCCAATCTTCTACTACTCCTGTTAACAATGATTGGTTAAATAAATCTGTTAATGGTTTTGTTAGTACACCACTAAGCTCTTTTAATAGCTTGAAGAGCCTGATGGTTAGATGGAAGGGAGAGATTTGTAATGGCAAGTAACCTGTTCCTCATTAGGTGACGGTGCCATGGGAAAGGCAATGTCCCAAGAAGACCACAGAGGGCCGGCACCACTGGAGTTTCTACTTGGAGGCTTTACAACCTTCTTCAGCGAGACAACAAAGGAGATCTTCGGAATTCTGTTCAGCAGTTGGAAAATCATCCGCACAGAGAAGAACATCATCTACATACTGGAGCAGGACCACGTCTGGGTGGGACTTCTGCCAGGGTTCTAAGACAGCTGACATAGCTTTGGCGAATTGGGTTGGGGAATTTTGTGCACCTTGAGGCATGACAGTCCAAGTATACTGTTGACGATCGTGTGTGAAAGCAAACAGATATTGACAAGAGGGATCCAAAGGCACGCTGAAAAAGGCATTTGCAAGATCAACCACCGTGAAGAATTTAGCTGTTGGAGGGACCTGTGACAACAGTGTATTTGGATTAGGGACAACGGCAGTATCACGGTGTGACGAAGTGCCCTTCGCCACTTGTGCCTGGAGAGGACTGCTTGCCCGCCTCTTGCCCTGTGACTATGGCCCCTGGGATGTATTGCCCTTTAAAGACATGATTTGGGCATAATGGTTTGTGTTGTGCTGCTGCTGGCCCTTTAGGAACCATCTGGGGACATACTGTGGAGTTACTGGGTGGCCACCATTTCCTGTATCAGAAGCACATGGTGAGAACAATGGATGGCGGCCATTTTAACTCACAGACACTGTTTGGACTTTTCAACACGGTGCCATCTCGCTAGTATTTGGTGCACAGAGACATCGTGCAGTGGTTTTGGACTATACAGCAGGGGACACATTATACAGTGATTGTTTTTCATTTAGCCTGTATATGTTCTGCAGAATCTGCATTAAACTGTATTTTCCAAAGTACTGAACGGATCTGGGTGAATTTTGGATATGTGGTTCACCCAGATCCCCGGGTTCCAAGGATATACTTTTTATGGGGTTATTGCATGTTTTGGGGTCCCTGTGTGTTTTATGAAACTGTATTATTTCTGGCCAGCAGATAATTGAGCTTTGTGTATTGTAGAAACTCAATTATCTAGCCTGGCCCAGAGGAGGAGTTTGTGTTGCATAAATTGTGAGTTCTGTGTGCCAGTAAATCAGTCTTGTTCCAGCATTAAGCCTTGGCTCATGTTTGGGGGATTGGAGAAATACACTCTGGGGATTGCTATAATCACTATACTCCCCACGGTATGATCACTAAGTTCTGCTAAGAGCTTGTTCCTGTTCCTGCTCTCTGGGAAAAGAGAGGTTCACCCACTGGAAGCTGGATCCTGGCCTTGGGTCCAGGGTGGGTGGAGACAGCAGAGACCCCAGCGCAGTTGCATCGCTGGAAGTGGGGTCTGCAGTGCTGATGGTGTCGGTTGGAGTGCTTGGAGTCCTCAGCGAGCACTAGGAGCATTGATTGGCGGAGGTACTCAGTCGGAGTGCCAGCGTTCCGTCACACACGGTTTGTGACTTCATTAATAGCGCTGAGGTCTTGGACCATACGGTATTGGTCAGGTTGACGTTTTTCAGTTTTCTTCCTTACTGGAAATAGAGGGGTGTTACACTGTGGTACACACTTGACCAGTGCACCTTTTGCCAACAGGTGCACTGGTCAACTTGTTTGGAGATGGCGAGAGCTTGTGCAGGTTTCAATGGGTACTGTGGTCTTCGTGGTGGATTAGCTCCCTTAATTAGTGTAACTACCACAGGTGGGACTCGTAGGCGTCCAATGTAATCTGGGCCCGTGGACCAAAGTTTAGTTGGAACCCTATCCAGGGCACTGGGGGCTTCTGGGTCCCTTGCCTCCTCGTGGGGGATGTCATATGTAGTAGTAGGGGCAGAGAGCAAAGGACAGAAGTATCTTTGCGAGAAAGGGGGATAAGTAATTGAACTTGGCCATCAGCAGTAAAGGAGATAGAAGCTTAAAGACAAGACAGAACATCTGCTCCTAAAAGGTTAATTGGACAAGTGGATGAGACAACAAACAGAGAGAGAATGTCAGTACCAACCCACAAGAGCTTAGTTAATGGGTTGTTTCGGGGGGTACCATCAACACCTACACAAAAAACATCTGTGTCGGATAGGTAAGATGGGTCAGGCAGGTCTTGTTCTCTGAGAACACTGCAGGCTGCAGCTGTGTCAACTAAAAAGGTAGTAGGATGACCCTCAACTGGTAGGACAACTGTAGTGAGAGGTCCCCCCTTGTCCCCTGTAGACACTGCCATGACAGGGGTGTTAGACACAGGTTTGCCGGTTACCTATTGTACAAGGTCTAGATGAGATTGATCAGGGCCAGTGTAGTGACGTGCTGGTGTGGTGGAGTGGCTGGCCTGATGGGTTTGACGTGTAGGGTGATAATGACTGGGGGCAGGGCATTCATCTTGTTGGAAATCATCTGTATCGTAACTACCAGGGGAAGGGTGAGAATAGCTGCGGGGTGGGGGGTGAGTATCAGATGGAGAGGGCTGGTAGACAGCTTGGGCATATTCCTGAGGAGGGTAATATGATGTATGTGCCTGAGGATATGCCTGTGGAGTGTAACCTGGTTGGAGACCACCATACGTGGCTGCAGGGGCATTGGGGTACATAGGTGGTCTAGTGGTCGGCTGTTTAGGCACCCTGGGGTGTGGGCAATCTCTCCGGAAATGGCCTGGCTGGTTAAAATTAAAGCATGCCCTGGTCTGAGGACTAGGGGCGGGTGTCATGTGCTGCCCCTGTGCAGCTGGCTGGGTAGATAGCACGGGATATCCTGGGGGGACCGGGGCGGGTTTGGTGGCAGGGCTAGAAACTTTGGGTGGGCTGTAGAGCAGATTCTAGGCCCTTGGCAACTAGTAACAGAGTGTCCAAAGGAATAATTCTGTATTCAGGGCGAGAAAGCACTAAGCCTTTCCTGATGGCTTCCTTAAGGCCAGCAACAAAGGCAGCAGATAACATCTGGGTATGTGCTTTGTTGTATACACTGAATCCGAGATCGGAGAAAGTTTGAGTCAACCGTGAATGGTATTTTTCCACAGATTCGAGTTTGTCTTGTATAATGTCATTTATACAAGTAGCATGGTCAGTTAGTTTATCCTGGGCCCAGGCCCGAAGGTGTTCACAGAATGTAACACCTGACTGGAAATCTGTATCGGTAGTGAGGAAAGCGTCATTAAAACTCCTTTCCATAATGAGCCAATAGGCATCCCCAGCCTTGATCTCACACAGACTATACAGATCACGCCAGGCTGCTGAGTATGTCTTACGAATCTGGGCAACCCTCCAGAAGAAGGGCATGGGCTGCTTCTCAGGGTCGGGAGAGAGGTTACTAGGGTTGCAGCTTGGGATGGGTTGAAAGTAACATACATCGGGGGAGCCCCTTCCACTGTTGATAGAGCAGGGATGTGGTTGGCTGGGGTGGCCTGTCTCTGGGAAACCCTATTATTCGAAAGACAGAATGGGCTAAGCCCTTGCACATTGCCAGACTTGAGGAATGTTTATTCTGAGGGGACGGCATGTCCCTTATAAAGCAAAATTACATCATATGCTTTGTCAGAGATAACATGGAATAATACATCAATAATTGGTTAGGTGTTAAGTGGTTCATTTAGTGCTCTTCCTACCGGGTGTGATGTCACTGGTATCTTGGAGGTCTCCCCCAGATTCCAGCGCCATCTTGTTAATGAGGGTGTTAGTCGATGTCAAAGGGAAACTCCCTAGTGGCCATTTTAGGTAAATCACATAGAAAGTTGAATAATGCTGATTGTAGTTATACTGAGTAAATAGGCATTTTACCAACATGGATTGGGTTAATATTTTTGTCCACAACACTCGCCAACATCAAGAATGGTGCGAACGCAATAGTGTGAACGCAACGACCCCTGCGATGGCCATGGTTGTAGGAACACATCTATTGCCTCACATTGTGGATATGGGAGCCAGTTGTAGTATCTCAGTAGTTATGTGTTCGTCCGTGATGCAAGCACGTCTATGTGGAGTGGTCCCCTGGTCGCCCTCAACATGGCAAATACTCATGTATCCAGACGCCAGTCGTGCTGTCTCGCCAGTGGAGAGAGAACCAGTCTACCGTGAGGTTGCTGATCTCTGGGAGATACTCTGCTCTGAATGTGATATTGCGGGAAAGAAAGAATCAATAAATGTCTCTTGTCACCTCCGTCAGGGCACGTGATCTGGCTCCGCCCAAGTGGTTTATGTATTGAGCTGCTGAGATATTGTCCATGAATAAGAGAATACAGCAATTGGACATGTTCTTGGCTAGACTGTGGATTGCTAATGATCCCGTAATCAATTCCAGGCAGTTTATATAAAGGTGCATCTCTTCCCCTGACCATGGGCCTCCCGTGAAGGCATGTGTGCAATGAGTTCCCCAGCCCCAAAGGCTGGCATCTGACTCCACTATGAAATCAGGAGTTGATCCGAAGATGGCTCTGCCGTTCCAGGCTTCCATGTGTAGTAGCCACCAACGAAGCTCTATTCATACCTCTGCTGAGACCGGTATCCAGTGGTCATACGAGTGTCCGGATCACAGATAATTGGCCTTCAGCTGATTCATTGCCTGTTAGTGCAACGGACCCTGGAAGATCACTTGGATAGAAGAAGACAGTAGTCTCACTACTTCTGTCTTTCTGATGTACACGTCGTATCTCCTTTCGAATTACAGCTATTTTTGAAGTGGTGAGTTGTAGCACACACATTCTCGAGTCTATTTCAAATCCGAAGTATTGGTTAAAATAATGCCGATTTCTCTCTGTTTACTACAAATCCCAGATGTTGCGAAAGTGACCGCACCACTGGATTTTGGAGGAGCCTGTTTGCCAGCCTCCTGCCCTGTGACTATGGCCCCTGTAATAGACTTTGGTTAAAGACCCTGCTTGTGCCTTTTGGACTTGTATGGCTACACTTCGAACTCTCAAAGTGGTTCGAAGCGTCACTTCGAACTCCCAAAGTGGTTTGAAGCATCACTTCGAACTCCAGAAGCAGTACGAAGTGGAACTTCGAACTCCCAAACAACCGCACGAACCAGAGACCACCCTGGAGCTTGATAACACCTATTAACAACTTGGAACGTTTCTCACCTCAGTGTTCTAATTGTTCATTTAGGTGGCCACAATTCCTATAGACAACCAAAAGGTAGCAGCTATGTTGTTCGCATGAACGCAGGCAGTGGTGTTTGGGCATGAATCTCATGGAACTAAAATCGGACAGAGCAACTACCGATCACTGCTGGACTTCCATCATCGCCTGCATTCGGTTCTAGATAATTTAGAAGGGCAGAAATCATTCATCTGGATGAGGGTAACAAGCTCCATGGTAAGACTATTGACTCTGTTCAGTAGTTTGCTCATTTTCAAACTTCCAAACTAGACCAACCGGAAGCCCTGATTCTCTGGAACTGTTTTGGGCATGGGACCATGCCTGCAGTCGGTCAAATAAATGACTTTCATAGAATTCCTGAACCCCTAAACTGATCTGGGTGATTGTTGGTCACCCAGATCAGGGCTATAAGGGGATGTAACTTTTGTGGGGATAATTTGTGTTTTTGGGGTACTTTTGGGGTTTTATAAAAATGTGTTTTTTCTGCCTGGAGATAATTGAGTAAATACAGTATCTGACTCAATTATCTCCCAGGGAGAGGGGAGGGATTGTATGCTGTGTGAGCGAGTGTCATGCATTGTAACACTGTTATTAACCCCTTAGCGACCGAGGACGGTTCAGGACCGTCATCGGCATTTTTGCCTTGAGGACCGATGACGGTCCTGAACCGTCCTAACGGTCTGGGGGTACTTACCTGATCGCCGTCGTTCCCCCGGCGGCGATCAGTGTTCCTCCGGTTGTGGGGAGACTGCCTGCAGCCCAGACAGTCTCCCCACACTGATTTAGGACCCCTGTGGCCATGTGATCGCTTAACACAGCGATCACATGGTCACAATAGGTGTCCATAGTGCTGCCTGCAGGGGGACTGCCTGTTCTGACAGGCAGTCTCCCTGCTAGTGTAAAATAAAAAAATAAAAATAAAGTTAATGGTAATAAAAAAAATAATAATAATTATATATGTGTATATATGATATATAGACATATAATATATCTATATAATATATGTCTATATATCATATATATAATGTCATACTAAGTGTATTTTTATATTAATATGTACTTATATTAATATAAAAATACACTTATAATTAAATTACACACGTATATATATAATATATATAATAACTATATATATTGTATATATATTATTATAAAATATAAATAATAAGTAATTTAAATTAAATAAAAAAATTTTAAAATAATAATAAAAAAATTTAAAAAAATTATATAGCTATATGAAATTTTATTCTAACTGTATTTTAAAATTAATATATATATATTTGTATCAAAATACACTTAGAATGAATTTGTATATATATATCTATGTATATAAAAATAAATAAAAATAATAAGAAATATACATATGTCCATATACAAAATTACATAAATAATTATATAAATATACACGTAGACTTCAAATATATAAATATGCATATATATTTAAATTCTACGTGTGTATTTATGTAATAGTTTTACATAATTCAGTAATTTTATTGATTGCAATTTAAGGGACCTGCTTGCCAACCCAGGCCGAAATTCCAGAGAATTGAATTTGCTAGCACTGTATTTTACCCTGTAACGTTCTACGACACCCTAAAACCTGTACATGGGGGGTACTGTTTTACTCGGGAGACTTCGCTGAACACAAATATTAGTGATTCAAAACAGTAAAACATATCACAGCGATGATATTGTCAGTGAAAGTGACTTTTTTGCATTTTTCACACACAAACAGCACTTTTACTGATGATATAATTGTTGTGATACGTTTTCCAGTTTTTAAACACTAATATTTGTGTTCAGCAAAGTCTCCTGAGTAAAACAGTACCCCCCATGTACAGGTTCTATAGTATTTTTGAAAGTTACAAGGTCAAATATATGGGTCAAATATTTTTACATTGAAAATGGCCAGGTTGGTTACGTTGCCTTTGAGAGCGTATGGTAGCCCAGGAATGAGAATTACCCCCATGATGGCATACCATTTGCAAAAGAAGACAACCCAAGGTATTGCAAATGGGGTATGTCCAGTCTTTTTTAGTAACCACTTGGTCACAAACACTGGCCAAAATTAGCGTTCAATTTAGTTTTTTTACTTTTTTCACACACAAACAAATATGAATTCTTACTTTGGCCAGTGTTTTCGACTAAGTGGCTACTAAAAAAGACTGGACATACCCCATATTGAATACCCTGGGTTGTCTACTTTAAAAAAAATATGTACATGTGGGGTGTTATTCAGAGATTTATGACAGATAATAGTGTTACAATGTCACTATTGATAAATTTCAAAAATTTATGTTTTGAAACCGCAATATTCTACTTGTACCTATAGCCCTATAACATGCAAAAAAAAGCAAAAAGCATGTAAACACGGGGTATTTTTAAACTCAGGACAAAATTTTGAATCTATTTAGCAGTTTTTTTAATTCGCTTTTGTAGATGAGTAAAAGATTTTTCAAGTAAAAGTCAAAAAACATGTATTTTTTTCAATTTTTCATCATATTTTTTTATTTTTTTTAAATTAAAATACATGAGATTATATAAATAATGGTATGTAAAGAAAGCCCCTTTTGTCCTGAAAAAAACAATATATAATTTGTATGGGAACAGTAAATGAGAGAGCGGAAAATTCCAGCCAAACACAAACACCACAAAAGTGTAAAAATATGCCTGGTCGCAAATGTACAACATCGCAAAAACAGTCCAGTCCTTAAGGGGTTAATGGTCTGTGACTTTGTAACATAGTTCACCACAAGGTCCATGTGGGAGTGCCCCTTACATGGGGATTGTCATAAAAGGCCAAGTGTGGCACCATTAAAATCAGTTCCTTTTCACCCTCAACATAGAGCCGCGTCTCATGTGTGGAGGGGACAACTATATTCACTCTGGAGATTGCTATACTCCTTATACTCCCCTGGGTTCTAATCAATAGCTCTTATAAGAGCTGTTCCTGCTTTACTTTCTGGAGTAGTAGAGGTTCACCCACTGGAAGGTGGATCCTGGTCTTCGGTCCATGGTGGGTGGAGGATGGCGAGACCCCAGCCAAGCTGCGGTGGCTAAGGGGCTACAGTGCTTATGGTGTCTACTGGAGTGCTTGGAGTCCTCGGTGAGCACTAGGAGCATTGAATGGCGGAGGCACATGGTCGGGGTGCCAGATGGTCCGTCACACCAGAGATTCGAGAAACCGAACTATGAATCTCGTTTGAAATCTCTGAATGCGAATTCGCAGAATAGGTGCGCCATGACTTGCGTTAGAAGTTTCGTGAAGCACCATGGGGCAGAGCTGAGCACTAATGGCAGGCACGTGAATTGGCATGGTCGTTTCTGCAAAAGTAAGCAAAGGAATGGGCAGCTTTCTAGTGCTATGGGGACGGACAGGTACGCATCCTTTAAGTCCAAAAGCCTGAACCAGTCTTCTGCGAGTAGGAGATCTCTCAAGAAATGGATACCCTCCATCTTGAAGTGCTGATACACCACGAAACCATTGAGCTGGCGTAAGTTGATGACGGGTCAGTAGTCTCCCATCTTCTTCTTGACCACAAAGATATTGTTGAAGTATTCTGTGTCATCCGGCGAGAATTGCAGCTGCAAATAGCATGATGATTAATATAATGTAACGGATCACCTGGCACCCCGACTGGGTACCTCCGTTGAAGGATGCTCCTAGCGCTTCCTGAGGACTCCAAGCACTGCCGCAGACACCACAATCACCGAACCAGAGAAGCGTATACCTTCTCTCAAGCATATGAATGCTGTAGACAGTTGAATAGGAACCATACAAATAGGTTTACTCTCCTAGCAGTCAAACTGGAACAGCATACAATAAATCCTTCCCCCAATAATGAGACGACACTTCACTTTGAGGGTTAAAACAGGAACTCCCTGTACTGTCACATACAGTCTCTTTTATTCCCAATCCACAAACATAGTACAGCCCACAGGGCGTTACAAAACAGCCAATCAATCCATACAATACACCCAGACACTCCCACACAAAATCCTCCCCTCTGGCTGTGATATGATTACTGAACACAATGGGTAATCTAATTATCACAGCCAGAGAAATACAGTTTCATAAAACACATCACAGGGACCCCAAAACATGCAATAACCCCATAAAAAGTATATCCTTGGAACTGGGGGATCTGGGTGAACCACATATCCAAAATTCACCCAGATCCGTTCAGTACTTTGGAAAATACAGTTTAATGCAGATTCTGCAGAACATATACAGGCTAAATAAAAAACAATCACTGTATAATGTGTCCCCTGCTGTATAGTCCAAAACCACTGCACGATGTCTCTGTTCAACAAATACTGGCGAGATGGCACCGTGTTGAAAAGTCCACACAGTGTCTGTGAGTTAAAATGGCCGCCATTCATTGTTCTCACCATGTGCTTCTGATACAGGAAATGGTGGCCACCCAGTAACTCCACAGTATGTCCCCAGATGGTTCTTAAAAGGGCCAGCAGCAGCACAACACAAATCCATTATGCCCAAATCATGTCTTTAAAGGGCAATACATCCCAGGGACCATAGTCACATGGCAGGAGGCTGGCAACCAGGCTTCTCCAGTGCATAGTGGCGAGGTTGGTTCCGCCACATATATTATATTATAATATTTGTCGAATAGTATGCAAATCTCCTCGTCTATGAAGTTTTTGTGGTCTTCTGATGCCGAAAGGGGGGTGGGCGTTCGATCTGCACCGGTGTACAGTCTGTGGTTATACATGGCTGGCAATGTAGTGAAAGAGGTATGCTCACCTGAGTTCGAACGTCCGCGTCCTCGTCCACGAGAGCCTATGGCACAAAAGGATCCCCTTGTGAAGGCAGCCCGGAATGATGAGATGAAGGGTTGTTGCGTTTGATTTCTGGGGCCTGTGGACCAGAAGCGACTGGTGGCTCGACCCCTCTGTCAACCAGCCCTGCCAAAAACACCTCTGCTCGGTGTAGGGTTGTGGAAAACTTGCTTTATGGATGTTTTAGCCTTATTAAAGGTTGTAGACAGATTCACATGCTTCTTTAACTCCGCTATGAACAGTTCTCTGAATAACAGCCCATTCGCCAGAGGGCCCAGTTCCTTTTTTTTCCAATTTTTTGCAATTGCATCTTGAAGTCCATCTTAAGCAAGGCCGCTTTGCATCGTCCTGCACATATGGCTACATTTGTGTTGTCCAGCATGCATATGGACCTTTGCACCCATTCTCTTATGTCATTGGCATCCAAAGGAGTACCCTGGGATAGAGCCAGGTCCTCATAGAATTTTTGCTAGTGGACCGAGCATATCCAGTAGCTTATCTTGGGTGGCTTAGAGGACTTTCTCTATTCCCTTCTGGGAGTGTCGGCCCGAGCGGGACATAAAAATCACCACCGGTGTCAAACTTCGGGGTGTGAGCGATCTTGTCTGGTAGGAGCGGTCGTGGGCATTTGGCCTGAAGACGAGCCTGTACTTCCTTCTTCATGGGTTTTCTCCCAAAAAAATAATGAATTGTGCCAGGTGGTCTGGCAGT
Organism: Pelobates cultripes; assembly: GCA_933207985.1. NCBI lineage: Eukaryota > Metazoa > Chordata > Amphibia > Anura > Pelobatidae > Pelobates > Pelobates cultripes. The sequence goes on along the minus strand of OW240924.1, from coordinate 95,152,789 downwards.
CCCCATTTGGACGATCTTGGGTGCGGGGATCAAACATAGGGGTATCCTGTGTGTCGAGGAAAGCACAGTCCTCCAACTCGTCAATGGATCTGCGAGAACCCTTCTTGCCAAATTGACCTTCTCGGATAGTTTCCCGTGCGTATCGGGAGTCCTCCTGTGGCAAATCCTGCCATTCTTCCTCCTCTGATGGAGAATCCACCGCCCTCCATTTATCCACAATCTCCAGGGTGGGAGGAGGGAGGGAGTCATCGTTATCCTGAAATTCCTGAAAATCTAATATGAGGGAGAGTAGGGTCCAGGCGTTCTGTCCGGCGGCTTCGTTTGAGGGGGACCTTGCCCTTTGATTTCAGAGGGGCCGTGGTGGTGCCCTTCCAGTGTCTTTTAGATACAAGAGCGTCCGCTTTAGATTTTTCGGAGTCCATAACCTCCGCGGCAGTTGAGGTGTCAATGCCCGCCATGTCAGGGGCATTCTGCACTAGTATCTTAGAAATAGCTTTTTCCACCGAAGCAGCCAATGCTGCATTTAACATTGACTGGAAGTCCTGTCCTGGGAGGGGGTTTGTGATGAGTGGCTCATATTGTGGGCAGATGAGCAATCAAGATATAATCGGGTTGTAGCCCATGTAATATTGCCCAAGGGGGTCACCCTTGTTATGGACCAGGGTTGTGGGGACGGTACCACTGAGAGTTCTCCCTCCTGGATTGAATTGAGGAAAACTCCCAGTTGTAGCATGGAGGTGCTGTATGTAACCCTGTGTAGTAGAGCCTTTATTGGCTAGGGTGCATGGGGGTCACCCCTGTTAGAATTTGTATGCCACAAAAGGGTCGGTGTATATCTTGCTTGGGGGTCACCCAGCATTAGGGGGGTCACCTCTGTTAATGTTGTGTTTAGGAACACCATGCTTGAATGGCGGGTCACCCCAGTAGTGGGGGGTCACCCCTATGATTGGTATTCCCCTTGAAATGTAAACAAGTTAAATAAATATATATATATATATCTTTAAAAGGTTGAGATCCACTCTATTTGGTATATATACAGAATCAGGTCTGAACCAATAACAAGCAGGCAGCATGTACAGTACACATCAGTAACACATCAGTAAGACCACTAACACAGTATCAATTTTCACTGTTTAGTAGATGTGAGAAAATGGATTTGCACCGGGCCAGATCGTGTGAATCAGGACCTGGCTATCTAAAATAGCCACCGTGAATCTTGCGGTCTCACAAGATTCAGAATGGCCGCCGTCTGTGCGCAAATTGCTGGCGATCTGTGGTCACATCCTGTGATCGTGGCCCTCCAGTACAGTGATAATGCTCCCCACCACTAGAAGTACCCTTCCTGCCAACCCCCGGAAACCACTAAAACCGTGGCGTGATCGCTGTGAAAAAGCTGTGACACGCGACAGTGTGGAAAGAGTGAAATGGCAGGAGAGCCTTTAAGGTCCCTGTCTGAGAGTAGGAGTCAGGACAGCAGGGAGATGTAAAAAAAGCAAAGGAATTAATATTGAAGAAATTATGATCAAATGCAATGCAGTATAAAAACAATATAAGATAATTGAGCTGAGAACAAATTACTCTGATCTGTGCCTCGGCTGGAGCAGCAAAGGAAGAGGAGGAGCTATGCCTATCAGGACTTTACATGGGATGTGTTACTTGTTTTTGATTGGTTAAAGTTTATTGATTGACGTGCTGCTGGAGGCATAAGTAAAGAAAGTTATGCAAAATAGGAAGCCTCCTGTAATGTAGTAAAATTAATATATATGTAAAATATAAATGCCTATATTTTTTTTCCCCTCTCTGTGTTACTTCTTCCCACGAATTATATGAATACAAATTCTATTTTGCAGTACACTGATTGCCCGATTTTTGTGCCTTTTGGTTTGAAAGAATAGTTTTTCCTGAAACGATTGCATGAACGAAAATCATCCAAGTTAAAACACCACATGGAGAAATTTCGATCCACCCAAGCAAAAACATTTTATGGACAGAGTGATTTAATCAAATCTGTTTTTTCATTTGCTGCTCACGAGTCTGGTGTATCTTCCTAATTGATTGACATCGGCTTTGAAAAGCTGGCTCCTTTTGTTATTGCAGCATTAGATTTGAGCTCGTTACCCTCAATGGGATGCTGGAGTTTGTAATTAAGATAAGTGTCCATTGGGGACCGTATTAAAATAACAAAAATGCCCATTAGCTGTAACCTGGCTGTGCCTGACACTGACCCCTGTGCTGGCCTCGGCCTTTCAACGCTACACTGCAATTTGCTGCTCAGCCCCCAGCACTAAAAGCCTAGAACTGGCAAACCTTGGGCTATCTCCCGGGAATGCATAGTGATACATATATCATAGCTAAGTAACGCTGTTTGCTACCATTACTGCAACGCACTCCTTATCTCACAGCATTCTGTAAATAATTGTAGGAAAATGTGCTCATTTCTCATTAAAACAAAGTGCTTATCCCAAACCAAATCAAAGCGTTAATAAATAGAGAACATACAGAAGGGCACAGTGACATCAATCCGGTGCAGACAGTGAGCACGGACATACTTTGTAAAATGACTTTTTTTGTCAATATTTTTACTTTATTAAAATCCTAAAACCAAAGAACTGTTTGTTGATTGTTTTATCTTTGAAATTTCTGTTTAATATGATGAGGTGTCTCAGTATTCAGCACATATAATGTTAAAGGAACCATAACCACTACAGTCAGGAGTGTCATGGTGTCCCCCCATATGACTCATTATTCCCTCTACTAACCTAGAGAGAAATAAATTCCTCAGCTTTCCAAAGGTAAACCCTGCAGCGCAGGACTATGCTCATTGGCTGTGAGAGTCAGCTGACCTTCCTGCTTAGGAACATCCAACACCAATGGGGGGTGGGCGGCGGTAGCAAATCTTTGTAGTTTTTTAAGGGCTCCATTCCATAAGCTTTCTCTTTCTTCCCAATATAAGATATTTTGCCCTTTCTTCCAATATGTATACAAAAAGAAATTACATTGTTATATACTGCCAGATATGGACATCGGTCCACTCTCTATATGCTGCATTGGAGAAGCCGTGTAGAGACCGGATGGTACATTACATGGTGTACAGATGAGGATTCAGAATTACATTGTTATATACTGCCAGATATGGACACCGGTCCTCTCTCTATATGCTGCATTGGAGAACCCGTGGTGGAGACCAGATGGTACATTACACTGTGCACAGATGAGGATTCAGAATTACATTGTTATATACTGCCAGATATGGACACAGGTCCTCTCTCTATATGCTGCATTGGAGAAGTTGTGGTGGAGACCGGATGGTACATTACACTGTGTACAGATGAGGATTCAGAATTACATTGTTATATACTGCCAGATATGGACACCGGTCCTCTCTCTATATACTACATTGGAGAAGCCATATAGAGACCGGATGGTACATTACATGGTGTACAGACAGGGATTCAGAATTATATTATATACTGCCAGATATGGACACCGGTCCTCCCTCTATTTGCTGCATTGAAGGAGCCATATAGAGACCGGATGGTACATTACATGGTGTACAGACGAGGATTCAGAATTACATTGTTGTATACTGCCAGATATGGACACCGGTCCTCTTTCTATATGCTGCATTGGAGAAGCCGTGGTGGAGACCGGATGGTACATTACACTGTGCACAGATGAGGATTCACAATTACATTGTTATATACTGCCAGATATGGACACCGGTCCTCTCTCTATATGCTACATTGGAGAAGCCATGTAGAGACCGGATGGTACATTACACTGTGTACAGACGAGGATACAGAATTACATTGTTATATGCTGCCAGATATGGACACCAGTCCTCTCTCTATATGCTGCATTGGAGAAGTTGTGGTGGAGACCGGATGGTACATTACACTGTGTACAGATGAGGATTCAGAATTACATTGTTATATACTGCCAGATATGGACACCAGTCCTCTCTCTATATGCTACATTGGAGAAGCCATATAGAGACCGGATGGTACATTACATGGTGTACAGACGAGGATACAGAATTACATTGCTATATACTGCCAGATATGGACACCGGTCCTCCCTGTATATCAGGGGTTCTCAACCCAGTCCTCAAGGACCCCCTACCAGTCCAGGGTTTAGGGATTACCCTGTTGTGTCTAAAGTGTTTCCCCCCCCCCAAAAAAAAAAACACATTAGACACAGCAGGGTAATCCTTAAATCCTGGACAGTTCGGGGGTCCTTGAGGACTGGGTTGAGAACCCCTGCTCTATATGCTGCATTGGAAGAGCCATGTAGAGACCGGATGGTACATTACACTGTGTACAGACGGAGATACAAAATTACATTGTTATATACTGCCTGTTAGTGAATGTTGTGCCCATTTACGAGTAAGGTAGTATGGAGGAGTTGGGCAACTATAGGCCAGTAGGCCTTTCTTCAGTAGTGGGGAAAGTAATGGAAACCATGTTAAAGCATAGGATTGTTGAACATCTAAAAATACATGGATTTCAAGATCAGAGACAACATGGGTTTACTTCCGGGAGATCATGCCAAACTAATCTTACTGATTTTTTTGATTGGGTTACTAAAATGATAGATCAGGGTGGTGCAGTAGACATTGCTTACCTAGATTTCGGTAAGGCTTTTGACACTGTTGCGCATTGAAGGCTTATCAATAAACTGCAATCCTTTAGTTTGGATTCCAATATTGTTGAATAGGTAAGGGTTGTAGTCAATGGAGTATATTCGAAGCATGGGGTGTCACCAGTGGGGTACCTTAGGGATCTGTACTTGGACCCATTCTCTTTAATATTTTTATTAGTGATATTGCAGAAGGTCTTGATGGTAAGATATATCTTTTTGCTGATGATACTCACTTGGAGTATTTTACGCAGTACTTGAGACCGTATCTCCAGACTGATATTGATACTTTAGAAAGAGTTCAGAAAAGGGCTACTAAACTGGTTCATGGATTGCGGGATAAAACTTACCAGGAAAGGTTAAAGGATCTTAACATGTATAGCTTGGAGGAAAGACGAGACAGGGGGGATATGATAGAAACATTTAAATATATAAAGGGAATCAACACAGTAAAGGAGGAGACTATATTTAAAAGAAGAAAAACTACCACAACAAGAGGACATAGTCTTAAATTAGAGGGACAAAGGTTTAAAAATAATATCAGGAAGTTTTACTTTACTGAGAGGGTAGTGGATGCATGGAATAGCCTTCCAGCTGAAGTGGTAGAGGTTTACACAGTAAAGGAGTTTAAGCATGCGTAGGATAGGCATAAGGCTATCCTAACTATAAGATAAGGCCAGGGACTAATGAAAGTATTTAGAAAATTGGGCAGACTAGATGGGCCAAATAGTTCTTATCTGACGTCACATTCTATGTTTCTATGTTTCTGTGGCAAAAGTGACCTCGCCATTAGTTTTTGGAGGGGACTACTTGCCAGCCTTTTACCCTGTGACTATGGCCCCTTTAATTTATTGTGGTTGAGAGACCCTATTTGTGGCTATTGGGACTTTAAACATTTGGTTCTTCGAACTCCCAAACAGTCGAAGTGGCCACCATTCGATATTCGAAACCACGGATAGACTTCAGGGGGACTTAGCCGAAATGTCCTGGAACTATTTTCGTCATGAAAACCTTGCGGTTCCCGGTCAGTCCTCCAGCGGCTCTTAGCCATGATTCTATGGAACTGTTTTGGGCATGAAATCCTGTGTTCGCCTGGGCAAAAATATGACTTTCATAAAATGTTTGAATCCCTTATCTGATCTAGGTGATTGTTGAATATGTCTTGGGGCAGGGGATGTGACTTTTATGGGGATATGTTGTATTTTGGGGTACTTATAGGACTTTGTAAAAATTTGTGTTTTTTCTGCCTGGGGATAATTAAGTACCTTAATTATATCACAGACAGAGGGGAGGGATTGTGTACTGTATGTGGGAGTGTCGTTCATTGTTACATTGTTTCAATTGGTTTGTACACCTTGTGTTCCTGTGCTCAACAAGGTCCACCTGGGCATCAACCTTGTTGGGAAACTTATATAAAAGCCCAGTGTGCCCCATAAAAGCTGAGTTCCTGTTTTACCCTCAACATAGAGTCTCGTCTCATGTGTGGGGGAAAAGGCTGCATCTACCCTGGGGATTGCTATATCACTATACTCCCTAGGGATTATAATCACTAAACTCTTTTAAGAGCTGTTCCTGCTTGACTCTCTGGAGGAAGAGAGGTTCACCCACTGAAACCTGGAGCCTTGTTGTAGGTCCAGGGTGGGTAGGAGACGGCAAGTTCCCAGCCAAGCTGAAATGCTGGACGTGGGGGCTGCGGTGCTGATGGTGTCTGGTGGAGTGCTTGGAGTCATTGGTGAGCACTAGGAGCATCCATCGGCAGAGGTACCCAACCAGGGTACAGGAAGCTCGTTACAGTTTCTATATACTGCCAGATATGGACACCGGTCCTCCCTTTATATGTTGCATTGGAGGAGCCGTGGTGGAGACCGGATGGTACATTACACGTTGTACAGACAAGGAAATAGAATTACATTGTTATATACTGCCAGATATGGATACCGGTCCTCCCTCTATATGCTGCATTAGAGGAGCCGTGGTGGAGACCGGATGGTACATTACATTGTGTTGTGTTGTGTTTTTTGTAAGTTTTAAATTGTTTAATGTAAATGCTTGTTATATTTAGCACAATATTTGATATTATGTTTTTTTATTAATATTCCTTACTGCAAGCACTGTGGGACTGTTACCTGGGGATTGTCAGTCGAGGGTCTCAGATATGGCTTTGTAGAGGGAAAACTGTGCTACTAAGCAAGAGTGGCCATAGTGAAGATGATGGATGTTGCTATCTCGGTGTTCCCGGCCATGCATCAGTAATAATACTGTCATGTCGTTGTATAAAATAAGACAAGGTAAATAGCACTGCATTATGGCCCCGACATAAGGGCAAAACATTCCCCTGGCACTGGGCTTTTCCCGTACGATGAACTTGTCCACAGGGAACTTATTTTTTACGGAAAAACAAACCAAGGCCGCACCCATAATATAATGTCTCCATGGAATTTTAAGTCGAAAGCTATTGTTTTTTTTTTATACCTCATATTAAGATTAATGGTATCAGCTTGTGTGCTGTAAATAATTACAGTTCATTTTTCATTTACAGCTTTTGCGTTTATTATCTGTCTGTTCAAGTCTCTAAAGAGATGTGAATAATGTAACAGGACAGAGCGATGTGAACATAAAGTCCTCGATACTCCTACAAACATTCTAACAAATCGACGGACACATAACGTTATAACTTTCATTCCTCATAATACCCATCTATAAGAGATTTCACAGTAGTCAAAACTATAAAGATAACACATTTCATATTTCTAACATAATATCTACAGCCCCATTATAATAATTCATATATTCTAAATCTATCCATATCTACATTACATCGATAGGAAGACAGACAGACTGATAACCGACTGACCCACAGACAGATCTGATTATCTAATAAACATTTAATAAGTTATATTTTATGTTTCAATGTAAACTAATAAAACAGGAATTCATCTCGACATAAACCATAAAATAATAAAAGGCCTACATTTATAAGTGTGACGGACCACCTGGCACCCAGACTGGGTACCTCCCATAAATCGCTGCTCTATAGTGCTCACCGAGTACTTGCAGCACTCCACCAGACACCATCATGACTGTAAACTCCACAAACCGCCGCAGCTTGGTTGGGGTCTCGCTGTCCTCCACCCACCCTGGATCCAAGACCAGGATAAAGCTTCCAGTGGGTGAACCTCTCTTACTCCAGAAAGTATCGTAGGAACAGCTCTTGTAAGTGATTATACTCAGGGGAGTATTGTGATATAGCAATCCCCAGAATGAATATAGTTCTCCAATCCCCCAAACATGAGCCAAGACTTCATGAAGGTGTAAAACGAACTCAGTTTAATGGGAGCCACACTTGGCCTTATATGACAATCCCCATTTGTAACGGCACGCAGGGAAGGAGAAGGGGTTAATGCCGTCAAAGATGTTCTTTTTCCCGAATGCGAAGTCAGCTGCCGAGCACTCCTAAGCGCCGAACAGGAATCATACAAATTACCCCCCCAAGCACAAGGCGAGGCTCTGTGTTGAAAGTCAAGCAGGATCTGTTTGATGGTGGCCACATGTCAGCCTTTTATGCAGGTCTTCCAGCAAAGGAACAATCCCATAGGGACCTTGTGGATGACACTCCCATAGGGACCGTGTGGATGACCAATAATATGCATTTACAATATACAAACACTCCCACACAAACAGTGCAACCCCTCCTCTCTATCCTGGAGATAATTGGGTTAATAGCTATGAAGTAACTCAATTATCTCCTATGTAACAGAGTGTTGGGGATGGTGGTCAGGGGTGTATATCTGGCACCCAGACTTTTGCACAGCCACTATCCTGACAGGTGGGTAAGCACATGCAGCCCCAGGGAAAGTGAAGTTTAAATGTAGTTTTTTTTTCCTCTGTTGTTATTTGGGTCCCTGGGGTGAAGTATTCGGAAGAGCAGGGTGGGCCGATTCTCCACCCACTGTCAGAGTGGTTGTGCATGAGTCCAGCCCAGGTTTTCCATAGAGTTCTGGCTCACTGCCTAACAAGGTCATTAGCCTCACCTGTAGGGGCTGTGAGCAGCTATATAACTGCATTTAAAGCAGGGTGAAGGGAGGGAAGTGTTTTGGAGGAGAAAAAATGTGTTTTGTGGAGAAAGTTTGCTGTTCATTGTATCCTGTTACTTCACAACAACAGAAAATAAACAGGCCAGAGGCCTTTTTGAAACTGGACTTTGTCTTGGCCTGGTTTTCTTACCCTAGAGGGCTGTGCAGTTGCCAAAGGATCCTGGACAAACACACACAGGAAAGTAAGTTTGTCACACCAGGTATAGAGAATATCACCCATTTTACAATAACAGAAAAACACATAAAAATACATGTCTTATTTTACCGAACGGAACCCCCCGTTCGACATTTTCCCAGATAGTTTGGATCTGAGCGTTCAATATAACCGAACAGTGCTCAGATCCCATACATACAGTCAAATCGTCATGTAGCTGAAAGAGTGTTCATTTTGCGTTCGCCAGAAAGCATGAGCTCCATGGGTTTAGCTATCTGGGACAGTTCCGTTCGTGGATTGTCAATATACCGAATGGCACGGCACGGTGTTCGTATGAACTGGAACGAAGAGATGGATGGTTGCTGATCTCAGCGGTGTTCATGGGAAACAGTGTCCGAAATTAGTTCCATGTAGTTGTTGATGAACACTGCTGGGTGTTCGACTGTCCAAGATGGCCGGCGCCACGCGTTCGTTCATACGAACAACGACCATCCAGCCGACCGTTCGGGAGTTGGAAGTGGCTGTGGTTAACCACAATGTTAATAAGGTCAAGAAGGTTAACGAGCAGCACACTTCCCTGCTGGGTGGCCCGCCATTAGGTAGTTCCTTCATCTTTTAGGGAATGTAATCAGGGAACACACGAACAACCGGGGACTGGCAAACAAACAGACAAAATAGTATAAAATAAGAATCCAGAGGCAGAGAGGTCTACAACACCATTGAAGGGGTACGCCCAAATGGACCTGAAGGTAGACTGATTTACAACGCCACAGACCAATAAAAATGAGGTTACAAGGCACGACACTCACACACACAGCACATAATCCCTCTGCCTGGGAGATAATTGAGTCAGATACTGTATTAACTCAATTATCTCCAAGGAGAAAAACCACATATTTCTAAAAACTCCAAAAGTACCCCAAAAACACATAAAATCCCCAAACATGTTACATAAAAACATAGAAATATAGAATGTGACGGCAGATAAGAACTGTAACGGACCGTTTCAGCACACAAGGGGTTAAAACCGTTTAGGCGATCGTCCCCTTTTAGAGATGTAGGCACAGCTACTGCAGAACACCAATCTGCCGAACAGGAAACTATATGAATGCCGTAAACAGCCGAATAGGAAAAACCATATGAATAGGTTTACACTCCTAGCAGTCAAACTGGAACAGCATACAATACATCCCCCCAAGAACGAGACAAAGCTCCATGTTGAGGGTCAAGCAGTGAACAGTCAGAGCTGTGGGTTTATTGTGCTTATATACACATTAGTACCACCCACAGGGTTTTGGAACACAACCAATAAACACATACAATACACTCAGACACTCCCACACAAAATCCTCCCCTCTGCCTGTGATTCAATTACCTTACACAATGGGTAATGTAATTATAACAAGCAGAGAAATAAAATGTTTCCACATTATTCATAACTTGAAAAGTATGCATCACATTCACATACAGGGAGTGCAGAATTATTAGGCAAATGAGTATTTTGACCACATCATCCTCTTTATGCATGTTGTCTTACTCCAAGCTGTATAGGCTTGAAAGCCTACTACCAATTAAGCATATTAGGTGATGTGCATCTCTGTAATGAGAAGGGTGTGGTCTAATGACATCAACACCCTATATCAGGTGTGCATAATTATTAGGCAACTTCCTTTCCTTTGGCAAAATGGGTCAAAAGAAGGACTTGACAGGCTCAGAAAAGTCTTGCAGAGGGATGCAGCACTCTTAAAAATTGCAAAGCTTCTGAAGCGTGATCATCGAACAATCAAGCGTTTTATTCAAAATAGTCAACAGGGTCGCAAGAAGCGTGTGGAAAAACCAAGGCGCAAAATAACTGCCATGAACTGAGAAAAGTCAAGCGTGCAGCTGCCACGATGCCACTTGCCACCAGTTTGGCCATATTTCAGAGCTGCAACATCACTGGAGTGCCCAAAAGCGCAAGGTGTGCAATACTCAGAGACATGGCCAAGGTAAGAAAGGCTGAAAGACGACCACCACTGAACAAGACACACAAGCTGAAACGTCAAGACTGGGCCAGAAATATCTCAAGACTGATTTTTCTAAGGTTTTATGGACTGATGAAATGAGAGTGAGTCTTGATGGGCCAGATGGATGGGCCCGTGGTTGGATTGGTAAAGGGCAGAGAGCTCCAGTCCGACTCAGACGCCAGCAAGGTGGAGGTGGAGTACTGGTTTGGGCTGGTATCATCAAAGATGAGCTTGTGGGGCCTTTTTCGGGTTGAGGATGGAGTCAAGCTCAACTCCCAGTCCTACTGCCAGTTCCTGGAAGACACCTTGTTCAAGCAGTGGTACAGGAAGAAGTCTGCATCCTTCAAGAAAAACATGATTTTCATGCAGGACAATGCTCCATCACACGCGTCCAAGTACTCCACAGCGTGGCTGGCAAGAAAGGGTATAAAAGAAGAAAATCTAATGACATGGCCTCCTTGTTCACCTGATCTGAACCCCATTGAGAACCTGTGGTCATCATCAAATGTGAGATTTACAAGGAGGGAAAACAGTACACCTCTCTGAACAGTGTCTGGGAGGCTGTGGTTGCTGCTGCACGCAATGTTGATGGTGAACAGATCAAAACACTGACAGAATCCATGGATTGCAGGCTTTTGAGTGTCCTTGCAAAGAAAGGTGGCTATATTGGTCACTGATTTGTTTTTGAATGTCAAATGTATATTTGTGAATGTTGAGATGTTATATTGGTTTCACTGGTAATAATAAATAATTGAAATGGGTATATATTTGTTTTTTGTTAAGTTGCCTAATAATTATGCACAGTAATAGTCACCTGCACACACAGATATCCCCCTAACATAGCTATAACTAAAAACTACTTTCAAAAATATTCAGCTTTGATATTAATGAGTTTTGGGTTCATTGAGAACATGGTTGTTGTTCAATAATAAAATTAATCCTCAAAAATACAACTTGCCTAATAATTCTGCACTCCCTGTATAACATAACTTACATTTTCAGAATCAGCATACTCCAAATACAAACATATGTCAAAATCATCCAAATTGGTCCAGTGGTTCAAAAGATAGATCGTAGTCCTTTGTGACCAAAGGAAGCATGGCTTTTCTGCCCAAAACCAGTTCCACAGAGTCTTCTATCCTGGAGATAATTGTGAAGTAATCCAATTATCTCCAAGGACAGAGGCAAAACTCCATTGAACACATGGCAGCAAAAGACCATAAAACACATAAAAACATTTTGTGCAGCCATTGCACAAAACAGGTACATTCAACATATCCCCAGATAGTTCAGATCTGAGCGCACATTATTACTGAATGGCGCTCAGAGCACACACATACAGTTCAATTGCCATGGCGCCAAAGTCTTTCCCATAGTCTTTCATTATACGAATGGGCTCCATGGCATAGCTATCTGGGGTATCACCGCTCAAACAGGGCAAGCACCAAATGACCCGGCTTTCATGTCTTCACAGGGGAAAAGCAAGCGTTTCAACATGGGGCCATAGTCCAAAGGTAACAGGCGAGCAACCAGGCTTCTCCACTGCAATGTGGCGAGATTGGTCTTGTCACAAGAACCATTCGGCCCATCTAGTCTACCCAATTTTCTAAATACTTTCATTAGTCCCTAACCTTATCTTATAGTTAGGATAGCCTTATGCCTATCCCACGCATGCTTAAACTCCTTTACTGTGTTAACCTCCACCACTTCAGCTAGAAGGCTATTCCATGCATACACTACCCTCTCGGTAAAGTAATACTTCCTGATATTATTTTTAAACCTTTGTCCCTCTAATTTAAGACTATGTCCTCTTGTTGTGGTAGTTTTTCTTCTTTTAAATATAGTCTCCTCCTTTACTGTGTTCCCTTTATATATTTAAATGTTTCTATCATATCCCCCATGTCTCGTCTTTCCTCCAATCTATACATGTTAAGATCCTTTAACCATTCCTGGTAAGTTTTATCCCGCAATCCATGAACCAGTTTAGTAGCCCTTCTCTGAACTCTCTCTAAGGTATCAATATCCTTCTGAAGATACAGTCTCCAGTACTGTGTACAATACTCCAAGTGAGGTCTCACTGGCATGATGGCATGAGCACTTCCCCTGATAGCCCTGATTTGGGTGACCAACATATCCAAAACTACCCCAGATCAGTTCAGGGGTTCAGGAATTCTATATTAGTCACATTTTGACCGACTGTACGCATGGTCCCATGCCCAAAACAGTTCCAGAGAATCAGGCTGTGCGGTCAGTCTATTTCAGGAATTCAAAATAACGTCCAAAATACCGAATATTCGTGAGCAAAGTCAGTTTATGTCTCTTATTTGTGAATTTCTTCTGCCTGAACATCATTCGACTCCTGTTGAAATAGCCGAACATCCATGGAAGGTAAATATTTAGCGGTGTTCGTGCCGTCAAGTGTCCGATTTGCACATTGTACTCGCTGCTTAAGATGGCCGCTGCCATGTGTTCGAATGCTGCTTCGAACCACTTCAACCATTCGGGATTTCAAAGTGCCGCTTCGAACCACTTCAGGAATTTGAAGTGTTACTGTACCAGTCCAAAAAGGTACAAACAGTGGTTTCAACCAGGGTTTAACACAGGGGCCATAGTCACAGGGTAGGAGGCTGGCAAACAGGTCCCTCCAAAAGCCTGTGGCGAGGTTACTTTCGTCACAATACGTATACAATATTCTGACACGTCACAAGAAGTAGTGATTGTAGATTTATTCCCCAATATGTTGAATAAAACAATTAACGGAATAGTCTAAACAC
>OW240924.1:95036351-95115795 GCA_933207985.1 Pelobates cultripes | reverse complement strand
GGTTGTCCTGATGAGCTGCTTGCACTGGGTCGGCCTCGTGTAGAATGCCCCAGAACTCCTCCTGCTCAATACAGTGAGCTGCAGGTTGAGGTGGCCGCTGGTTCCCGCTGGCTGGTCTCCTCTACGACTGGGCCTGATTGGCGCTGTTCAGAGGGCATTCCGGTCGCTTGTGCCCCAACTGTTTGCACCCAAAGCACCGGATTGGTTGCGAATAGTCCCTGGCATTGAACCGAGAGGGTTGCACATAGTTATTAACTGGTGGTACGGCTGGGGTGCGGTGTACTGGGGGTTGGTATGCTGAAGGAGCTGGTATTACTGCTGGTCGATACTCCAGTCTGCCAGGGACATTGGCAGCTGTACTATCCAACTTGCGGGCATCCGTGTATTCGTCTGCCAGACGAACAGCCTCGTGTAGGGTAGAGGGTTTTCTATCTCTGACCCACTCCCGGTCCCCAGCAGGTAGTCTATCAAAGCAGTGCTCCAGCAAGAACACTTGTAGCACCTCCTCCCCAGTTACCGCTTGGCATCCTGCCATCCAGTGGGCTGCGGTACGATGAACTCTGCAGGCCCACTCCACATAAGAGTCACCAACCTGCTTGTTGGTTTCTCTAAATCACCGTCTGTAAGCTTCTGGGGTCACCACATACCTGGCTAGGAGTGCATCCTTCACAGCCCGGTAGCTGGTGATCTCCTCCTCTGGGATGGCCCGAAACGCTTCACTAGCCCGGCCGGATAATTTCCCAGAGAGGATGGTGACCCATTCATCTGCGGGTACCTGGTGTAGGGCACACTGCCTCTCGAAGTCGCCAGGAACCCATCAATCTCTCCCTCTGTTTCCACAAAATTTTTAAATGCAGCAAAGGGTACCTTTTTTCTAGCAAAATTGTTATTGGGTACCTCTGCTGCTGCAGCTCCTCTTTCCCGGAGCGCCTGGTGTGCCATTACTGCTGCCTGCACACGCTCCACGATGTCAGCTGAGGGGTTGGGGCCAAAATGTGCCAGCCTTATTTGCACTGCCTGGTTAAATTGTATTTCCTCGGGTGTTAACTCCAAAATACATGCCACATTAGCTCTCTCCATTCCCGGTGCTGCATCCATCTCCAGTAGTAAAACAATAATTTCTCTCTTTTTTTAAATATTGCTTGCTGACCTTCCTCGGCGTTCCAATATATCCTTAAGGGTAGCCCGCCTTAATTCCTCGTACTGCATGTCTTGTAGCTGACCTCCTGTGCTCTGGGATTCATCCCGTCGCTCGCTACCAATTGTTAAGACACCCCCAGTGTCTTTAAATGAAGCCGCCGTTTAGTCGACCTTCCCCTGTTGCAGTACCAATAATCTCTGTTCGCATAACCGTAGTGCACGAACCAAACTCAGGGGAAGCGGCAATCTCCCGACCAGGAGTATAGGAACTGGGAACGCTTCCTACTGCACCTCCTGTTTGCATATCGGGAGGTGCCCCAGGAAACGACAGGGTTCTCTCCCTTCGAGTTGCTCTACGGACGCTAGGTGCGGGGACCACTTAACCTGATCCAGGAGCACTGGGAGGGGGAGACCGAGAATGCCGGGGTCCCCATCGTGCCATACGTGCTGGAACTCCGGGACCGAATGGAGCAGTTAACTAGGTCCGTTCAGGCTAACCTCCAGTTGGCCCAGAGAAGACAGAAGGTATGGTATGACCGGGTAGCCCGGAGAAGGAGCTTTGCCATAGGGCAAAAGGTGCTGATGCTTAAACCAGTTAAGGCAGATAAGCTACAAGCCTCCTGGCAAGGTCCTTACCAGGTAGTAGAGAAGAGCTACGTTATAGCTAGCTGCCACGACAAAAACCTTAGGAAAACTTTTCACGTTAATATGCTCAAGGAGTATTTAGTGAGACCGGAAGACATGGCAGCTATCTGCTTCCCCCCACACGAAGAGACTGACAGCTTACCTATCCCAGACTTATTAGAGAAGAACCCCAACCCAGACCTAGTGACCCAGGTCCAGCTACTTGATCGTATCGCCAGGAGAAATTACCTAACTACCATCGACCGCTGTAAAGGTTACTGGCAGATTCCCCTGGCAAGGGAGGCTATCACCAAGTCGGCATTCGTCATCCCGTTTGGTTTGTACCACTTTAAGGTCATGCTGTTCAGGATGAAGAATGCCCCAGCCACATTCCAGCGCTTGGTGGATAGACTTCTTGATGGCTTCCAGGGTTTTGCCTGTGCATACCTGGATGACATAGCGATTCACAGTGAGTCCTGGGAGGAACACCTAGCTCATGTAGGAATGGTCCTGGATCAGATTCAGACCGCTGGCCTGACCCTGAAGCCAGAAAAATGCCATTTTGGAATGGCAGAGGTACAGTACCTGGGTCACCGAGTGGGGTGTGGGAAGCAGCGACCAGAACCGGCTAAGATAGAAGCGGTCGCCAATTGGCCAACCCCCACCACTAAGACCCAGGTTCTAGCCTTTCTGGGCACTGCAGGGTACTACAGGCACCTCGTACCCGACTACAGCACTATTGCCAAACCGTTGACCGACTTAACTAAGAAAAATCTTCCCCGACAGGTCCTGTGGTCTCCCCACTGTGAAGCTGTCTTTCAGGCTCTCAACACTGCACTTATTAATGCTCCTGTCTTGGCTGGGGCAGTTCTCAGCCAAGTAGGAGAAGATAGAGGGGAGCACCCGATTGCCTATATCAGCTGTAAGCTCCTGCCACGCGAGGTCAGCAATGCCGCAGTGGAAAATGAGTGTTTGGCCCTGGTGTGGGCACTAAAGAAACTAACTCCCTACTTGTATGGACAAGAGTTCACTCTGGTTACAGACCATAACCCGTTGGTGTGACTCAACCGGGTCTCTGGGGACAATGGCAGACTATTACGCTGGAGCTTATCCCTACAACCGTTTAACTTTACAATCACCTACAGACCCGGGAAACAGAATGGCAACGCCGACGGGTTATCCTGACAAACAGACCTCAGTCCAGCCTAACCACAGGTCTGGACAGCCTTAGTCTGCCCTGAAAAGGGGTCAGATGGTGTCTGCCAGAGTGTTCCACAAGGAGGGAGCCCTGTTACGAAAGCTTCTCTGACTGGTACAAGACTATCACTTTAGTTCACTACAATGGATACTGTTTCTTTGTTATTTCCATCTGGATGCTTTTAACCCCGTTATACGAATGAGCATGGTTACTAATTCATACATACGAACAACCGACCACCCAGCCCTTGGCGTGTGCCGCCACTTAACCCCAGTCACCCTTGGAGCAACCGAAAGACTTGACGAACGGTCGACCACCCTAAGAGAGGAGTGTGCCCATAATTAACTTCCTAGAAGCTGCGTTTTGTGGTTTGCGGTTAACCGCAGCCTAATTGACTGGCCCCAGGGTGGTCCCGTTCATACAATTAACCGAACGGAGTACGTATTAAACTGACGAAGGACTACCGAACGACGACCACCTGCACACTGGCGTGTGGCCTCAATTAACATGTGGTTCTTGCGGTTAACCGCAGATTAAGCACCTCTTTCATGGTGGGCCCCGTTTGTATACCGAACACGAGGCCGCGGCCATGTTTTGAGGTTGTTAAATACCCAGCAGGACCCAAGCCTAAAAACTATGGAACTAGAATCGCCAAAGGTCTGCGCAAACTCCGCTCAGATGCTGGTTGTTGTTACGGTTACCCCCAGGCTAGCTGGAAGATGGACCGCTTGGATAGCCTGGATCCACAGTGTAGAGAGAGAGAAGCGCCGCTTCGGTAGTTAGTCCAAACGAATCCTGTAAGTGTAGAGCAATCCCACTAGCTCTAGTATAGCTAGGATACCCTTTTCCCCCACAACAAGAGTCAAGGCTGCGATTTGAAGGTCAAGCAAGAACTGATTTTAATGGCACCTGGGCATCGGTATTTATGCAAAAACCTCAGGTCCAGGGACATCGCCCACTGGACCTGATGGGATACAGGGACAACACAAACAATTGACCAATAACAGTACACTGTATGATTTGAAATAGTCCCCGCACCTCTTGGAGATACAAGTTTCAACGGTTGGAGTGATTCAATTATCTCCCAGGGCCCAGAATCCCACGTGTAACTTGAACATACAAAACAGCATAAAAATACATATTTATAACATTGTATAAGGCATCTCCTATATTCTACCATTCATTAGATAGCTCAGGTCTGAGCGCATCAGATGTGCGAATAGCGCTCAGACCTCACGAACGGTAGAGCCAGTCCTTAACATACAAAGTCCTTTCGTGTTTCTTTGCCCCGAACACGAGATGGTGGCAATGTTTTCTGTCGGAGAATAGGCGAGCGGGACCTGGCCCCAAAACCCCTGGATCGAGAGACGGGTAGTTTGTGATACGAATACCGCTCCAGGGATGGTTGTCTCGGCCCTTCGTGGACCGAACGTAGACCGCCCTGAATGAGCAATTAGTCTGCGGTTAACCGCAGCCCCAACGTTCTAATTGGGGACACACGTTGGAGTACAGGGAGGTCCTCGTTCGGGAGTTTTGAGTGCAGAGAAATAGTATACGAACGAGGCCACCCTGGGGCCCATCAATTACATTGTGGTTAACCGCAAATCTCAAGTTCCCGGTGGTCGGCCGTTCGGTTGTTTGAAAGGTGACAAAGGTTAAGTGGCGGCACACGCCAGGACCTGAGTGGTCTTATTTCGTATGGGCGAATGTAAGGTCCTGATGGTTTGTGTAATTGTGGTTATACAACAGGGGTACCGAAAGAAACGGCATTCGGTAACAAAAAATAAAGGAAACCAATACTGGTCCGTAGAGCGTCTGTAACAGTTGTCTTCTCCGTTTGTGGAAAAGCCGACGAACAGACTTTGTAATTTAGAATCATCATACCCTGTTCATGAGATCTGAGCACAATTAGCATATCTTGTGTGCTCAGATCCGAGCTATCTAAAGACTGGTAGAATGGGCCATGTTCTTGGGGGGGATTCACTGTATGCTGTTAGAGACTGATTGCCAGGAGTGTAAGCTGATTGTCTGCTTTTCCTGTTCGTCTGCTAGCAGCTATTTGGGAGGTTCCAGTTCGGGAGTTGGAGTGCTATTTTGTATCCAGTTCGGGAGCTTGGTGTTCTGCAGTAGCTGTGCCTGTATCTCTGGAAAGGGGGACGATCGCCTAAATGGTTTTTGCCCCTTGTGTGCAAAACGGTCCGTTACAGCGCCTAAACCAAGCGGCGGCCAATCAGGAGATAGGCACGGACCAATTTGAACCAGTTGGTGCTCAGGGAGAGGAGGTGTTCTGCTAGGCAATCGGGGAAAAGGGCACACCACCAAATTACGCCAATCGGTGATCGGGAAGGCATTCCGACAGCCAATCAGGGAAAAGGGCGCAAAACCAAATTGCACCAATCAGCGTTCAGGGCAGGGAGGTGTTTTTCCGGCCAATCAGGAGAAAGGGCGCAAAACTAGTTTGAACGGTAGCCCTTCTCCTATTGGCCAACATGGACTTCTAGGTGGCCAGCGGGACTCTGCAGCCATGAAGCCACCTTACAGTTCCAGGGATTCTGCTTGGGCTCGTGCCTCTCTCTGATGTATATCTCTACGTAGGTAGCACCGGAGAGAGCACTCTTTGGGCAGTGACGAGCCTGGATTCGTAGCTCCAGGGTAGGGAGCCTCTGCAGCCGCTGTCAGCCATGCTGACTGTCCAGCTGCAGGCAGGAGGCTCCTGGATCTCCTCTGACCAGTGATTATGGCTCCTTTAGGAGGATCAGGAAAAGAGATCTAGTTTCTTTTCTCCCAGGCACAGAAATCCCACCAGCATAGCCAGTCCCCAAAAGTGTCCCCACCAACCTCAGGAACCCCACACCATAAATTTCCCTGAAATTTCCTATGCGAACACCATGAAAGGAAAGCGCTTATCTTTGGATACAAATGTTCCCCCTGGTTGGAGTTCGTACATAGGAAATGGCTGCCACCCAGGGGAGCACCCATTAATTACTTACTGTAGCGGAGATGCAATAGTACCCAGGTTATCTCCGCTTATAATCCAAGTGAGACTCAGGAACAAGTAAATAGTAAATCCAAGGGCAGGGTTTCCAGCAGGTAAAATACAGCAATATCCCAACAGCAATCCCAATAACTGGACGACACACAGTTTCAGGAGCATAACTGACAAGCCTTTAATCACAGTCTCCTTATAAAGCATGCTCCCATGCAAGGGAGGGATTTACAGTAATTATTACAGTAGCCAATCCTGTCCTGGTAACCTCCCACACATCCCCTCCCCTCAGCCAGCATCATAATCCCCTTAGCCAGCACACCAATTCCCCCCATTTCTGGATGTACCCCTAAACGTAGGGGTACCCCTTTAAATCATACATCCCCGGGTAGCCCTGATCTGGGTGAACAACATATCCAAAAATCACCCAGATCGGACCAGGGGTTCGGGAAAAGTATGGAGGGAATAAAATGACCGACCGCACGAACAGAGCTAGCCGAATTCGGTTCCATGTGAATGGGCCTTGCGGTCGGTCCTGGCATAAGGGAATAAAATACACGAAAGCCTCTAGCTATAGAGGCTAGGGGGGGTTCGCCTGAATCCCCTCGTTCGGTATTCTCTATTTACCGAACGAGGGGCCGTTCGGTAGTTTGGAACCGAACGGACCAGGGCTGTGGAGGTCTCAGCGGTGTTCGCCTACTCGAGTGTCCGATTTTAGTTCCAGACACTCGACGGCAAAACACCGCTGTTCGGGAGTTTTAAAATGGCCGCCGCCACGTGTTCGTTTGTCGAATGGCGGCCACCCCCGAGAACAAAGGACGGCTACTTACTGTTCAATTACCCGTTCGCAACAATGTTGCAACGGGTAATTGAGGACACACTTCACACAGGGAGGTCTGGTTGTTCGGTAGTTTCATTCGAATAAACTAAGGGAATGAAACTACCGAACAATCAGAGGAATACAATTCTTTTTCAATACACAGAAAATACAGCAGATACACGGATGCAGCTTTATACAGTATTTTTGTAGGGTCGCCTGGTGCAATCCGCTACACTTACCTTGCAGTTTCGCACTTAGGTTACTGGTGTGAGTGTTCTACTTGATTCATGTGAACATTCTAATGGGGTTACCGGGATGGTCACCGTTTGGGAAACGAATGCGTTCTGTTCATATAAACGCTCCTGAACAGGGAGACAGAGCCCAATACACAAAGCACACCGGGAAACAAGGGGAAACACACGAATAAGCAATGGGCATTTGTCGCTATAGCACTCAGTTACGGCGTTCCGTCACAACCTCTAAGACATCTGGTACCCCCTAAGTAAAATTATGCTTCCTTGAAAGAGGAAAGAGCTGGCATTGATCTATTCCCAAACAGAGCTCCGTGCTTCTGAATGCTGGCCGCTATCTGAAACTGTTCATGAGTTCTGGATATAACTCACAGTAGTCATCGATGTAGCAGATTCATTCCCTTCTGTTTGATTGTCCATACCCCCTTGTTTGTTTCCCAAATGAACGGTGTGTGGTCCCCCTTATTATACCTGCCAGAACACCGACAACACCTGGCTGTTAACCACAATCAAGTCATTAACTCGAGTGCTTTCCCTGGGTGGCTGCCATTCGTATAACCGAATGTACATGCACCAGTGAATGGCAGCAATTTTGTCTCCCGAACGCAGGCAGTAGTACATAGTCTTTGAATGCCTGGAACTATTTTTGGCCATGTGAGTCCACGAACCCAGGCAAAGATTGCACCGCTGCCTGTCCCACTTCCCGACCAACTAGACAAACGACGTTCGGGAAATAGGAACTACCGACTGGGAGTGCGTTCGTCTGTGTTTGCACAGGAACCCCCAAAATAACTTTCTACCGAATGGATCTAAGCACTATTTGGACAACTTGGGCACCCAGATCCTGGTTATTCGGGGATATATAAGACTTGTGGGGCTCCTGGAAAATACGACCATGTTTTGGGGGTATTTTATTTATGTTTCCTGTATTTCCCGGTAACTGAGAGTTTATTGAGTTACTGAGCTTTGACTCAATTATCTCCCAGACATGGGGATGTCTGGGGGGGGGGGCTTGTGTATATTTTGAATGGATAGCCCATGCTGGGGGTCTGTGCATAAAAAGCTGAGTTTGTGTGGAATAAATCAGTTGTACTCCCAGAACTGTGTGTCGTTCAGTTACTAGGGAGGGATAGAGCTATTCACATTTCAGCGCCTTGTTCCAGAGTTCCAGTCTTCATGAATCCAGCGGAGGAAAAGTCCTTGCCAGGACTAGTGCTCCGCTACAATCGAATCACAAGAAACCAGCAGGATGCTTTATTAAGAGAATCAAAGTGTTCATCAATTCACAAAACACTGTCAAAGCCGTTAGTAATTAATCCAAATCTCGAGTCGTTGAGCGCGTCTTCGGTGAAACTTCGTGTGGCTCCTGGATACACCTCCTTACACTTACGCTCTCTTAAGTGACCAGACCAGAAAGAGACTTTCTCAATGGAATACATTTTTACATACAACTCGTAACTGTGTGTAATTGAAACTAATACAAGGTGTTTCATCTAATCATCTTAATAGTGAATTTAAAATTACTGCTGAAACAATCCATATAGGTACATTTATATTGTAAAAGTAAATAATTGAAAGTAAAGAACTAGAGTCAGAAGGGAGAGTCTCCTAAATGGTGACAACCAGAACATTTAAAAAAGCTAAAATAAAGAAATAAAATGTATGTATTCATAAATATAAGTGGTCTTAGTAATGGGTAACTTTGGTTTATAAAAAGTATATTATTATATATTGTGATGGACAGCTGGCACTCCGACTGAGTACCTCCGCCAATCGATGCTCCTAGTGCTCGCTGAGGACTCCAAGCACTCCAACCGACACCATCAGCACAGCAGACCCCACTTCCAGCGATGCAACTGCGCCGGGGTCTCTGCTGTCTCCACCCACCCTGGACCCAAGGCCAGGATCAAGCTTCCAGTGGGTGAACCTCTCTTTCCCCAGAGAGCAGGAACAAGCTCTTAGCAGAACTTAGTGATCATACCCTGGGGAGTATAGTGATTATAGCAATCCCCAGAGTGTATTTCTCCAATCTCCCAAACATGAGCCAAGGCTTAATGCTGGAACAAGACTGATTTACTGGCACACAGAACTCACAATTTATGCAACACAAAACTCCTCCTCTGGGCCAGGCTAGATAATTGAGTTTCTACAATACACAAAGCTCAATTATCTGCAGGCCAGAAATAATACAGTTTTTACAGCATTCATAACTTCTAAAATATACATCACATTCACATAAAAATATATATTCCCAATCAATCCATTCAGGGAAACAACATATCAAAAAATGGCATGAATCAGACCAGGGGTTCAGACGTTAGTAAAGTATCTTTTGGGGCCTGGCTGGCAGCATGGCTATCTGGCCCAAACTGGTTTTACAGAGCCCTCTAGCCTGGAGACAATGGGGAAAGTAATCCAATTATCCAGGGATAGAAGCAGACTCCATTGAGCACATGTTCCAGGTAAAACACAAAAGGATACAAAAATACATAACTCCTATCATACTGAATTGAACGGGCCAAATCTCCCAGGGTCCATAGTCACAGGGCAAGAGGCGGGCAAGCAGTCCTCTCCAGGCACAAGTGGCGAAGGGCACTTCGTCACACATCTTCCCTTTGGGGGGAAGACTAAACAGGTACCTGACCTTCTGCCGGTCAGTACCTAGATTAGTCGGGCAGCCCACCCACAAAGAAAAATATGCAGAGTAACCCCCCACAATAAATGGTACTGGCCTGTAGGTTCAAGTTTGTAGTGGGACAGCGCAGCACTCTCGGTCTCTCTGGTGCAGCTAGGCAAACTGCTGGCATTGCTTGGGGGGCAGAGGCCGGCGGCGCTCTGCCCTGCTGCCAGCAATTCCACTGGGGTAACCCGTGGTAAGTCAGGCTCTGATAGAGGGGAAAAGGGGGGGCAGAGGCTAACAGAGCTCTGCCCAGATGCCAGCTCTTCTGCTGGGAGGGGGTCAGTGGTTATCGCAGGCTCATCCACTGCCCCCAGGACCCGGTTGGGATGTAGCTGGGGAGGGGAAGTTTCGCTTACCTCCTCCTCCTGGCATCCCTGCGGGGTTGGTTGGGGATCTGGACCGCCCGTCCAGCCTCCCTGTAGGACTGGCACAGAGACCGCGGTCCCATCTGCGCCAGTGTGGTTAGGTTTGTCTTCCCCCTCTCCCAGTATCTCTGGCTGCTGTTGGAGGGGAAGGCTGGTTGCCCCCACTCCCCAGGACGCTGGTTGCTGTAAAGTGGAGGGATCGACCATCACCTCCTCCTGGAACTCAGGCCGCCGCTGGGGAGAGAGACCAGTTGTCTCCTCTCCCTGTATATTATATTGCCGCCGGGGACCTGGGCTTACTGCCCACCATCCCTGTAGGGCTGGCAGAGAGACTTCGGTCCCATCTCCGTTTGCCATCTCTGTGTGTCCCCAGGACAAGTCTATGAGGTCGCCCACCTCCGGCTGCTGTTGGAGAGGGAGGCCGGTTGCCTCCCCTCCCCAGGACGCTGGTTGCTGTACGGGGGAGGGATCTACCATCACCTCCTCCTGGAACTCAGGCCGCCGCTGGGGAGAGAGACCGGTTGTCTCTTCCCTCTGTACGGTGCACTGCCGCTGGGAAGGGAGGTCGCTGCTCTCCTCTCCCTGTAGCTCACTCTGTCGCTGGAGACGGGGTGTCAGTACCCCTAAACTCCACAGTTGGTGCTCGTAGTTCCGTGCGTCTTGGTTCTCAGCACTCAACAGGCGCATCACTTGATGGACCACCTCATCTGAAGGGTTTGGGCCAAACCAGACCAGCCGCGCCTTTACTTCCTTCATGAAATCAGCACCATCATAGCACTCTGACAGGCGGATTTGCAATTCACTGGCTGCTGTCCAGGGTCTGGCTAGCTCCATGTTGCTGTAGGTAGGGACGCTGCGCAGAGGCTAGCGTTGCCCTCAATTATAAATCCGTAACTCCACACGTTACCGGTGTCTCCGAGCTGCTGGTCCTCGCACTAGGACGCCATCCCACCGCTGCCACCAAATGTGACGGACGCTGGCACTCCGACTGAGTACCTCCGCCAATCGATGCTCCTAGTGCTCGCTGAGGACTCCAAGCACTCCAACCGACACCATCAGCACTGCAGACCCCACTTCCAGCGATGCAACTGCGCCGGGGTCTCTGCTGTCTCCACCCACCCTGGACCCAAGGCCAGGATCCAGCTTCCAGTGGGTGAACCTCTCTTTCCCCAGAGAGCAGGAACAGGAACAAGCTCTTAGCAGAACTTAGTGATCATACCCTGGGGAGTATAGTGATTATAGCAATCCCCAAAGTGTATTTCTCCAATCCCCCAAACATGAGCCAAGGCTTAATGCTGGAACAAGACTGATTTACTGACACACAGAACTCACAATTTATACAACACAAAACTCCTCCTCTGGGCCAGGCTAGATAATTGAGTTTCTACAATACACAAAGCTCAATTATCTGCTGGCCAGAAATAATACAGTTTTTATAGCATTCATAACTTCTAAAATATACATCACATTCACATAAAAATATATATTCCCAATCAATCCATTCAGGGAAACAACATATCAAAAAATGGCATGAATCAGACCAGGGGTTCAGACGTTAGTAAAGTATCTTTTGGGGCCTGGCTGGCAGCATGGCTATCTGTCCCAAACCGGTTTTACAGAGCCCTCTAGCCTGGAGACAATGGGGAAAGTAATCCAATTATCCAGGGATAGAAGTAGACTCCATTGAGCACATGTTCCAGGTAAAACACAAAAGGATACAAAAATACATAACTCCTAACATACTGAATTGAACGGGCCAAATCTCCCAGGGTCCATAGTCACAGGGCAAGAGGCGGGCAAGCAGTCCTCTCCAGGCACAAGTGGCGAAGGGCACTTCGTCACATATATACATTATATTTTATACATATTGTAAATAGTCAACATGCTGGGATATTTTTGGTTTATAAGTAAGATTCTGATTCAAAAGCCACATTAAGGCCTTTAGGATGCAAAGTATTAAGTGCGAAGATCTATTTCATTCCCTCCTGTGCTAGCACAATATTTTTAATCTTTCATAGACCCAGAAACTTAATGAGGGAAGGGTCACGATTATGGCATTTATCAAAATGATAGGACACACTGTGATAGGGGAATCCTTTTTTGAGACTCATTAGGTGTTCACCTATGTGGATATATAATGATGTGGTTACCCTGTCAACATACCTGTATCCACAAGGTAGTATGCAACGTTCCTACTGTGACAGTTCATTCCTTCTGTGTCCTGTACATTCTTTGTAGACCCTCGCAATAGTTAGCTTCATTGTTCTACACGAAACGCATTATCCACATCTATAAAAAAAATGCATTTCTCGACCTCACATTATCCTGGTTTCTTCTTATAAAGCTACAAACTAGTTTTTGCCTAAGAGATGGGGCTCCTCTGAAAACTATTTTTGGTTTGTCTCCTAAAAATTCTTGCAAGGCTCTATCTTTCTTCAAAATGTCCCAATGTTTGTTCATAATTTTCTTAACCTTTAAGGTATGTTTATTATAAACTAATATTTAAAATTAGCATATCATTAATGTCCTGGGTTCTCTTCTCTCTAAGTAACTTCTTCCAATCCACGTTTGAGAAGTCTTCTATGTATTCCATAACTTCTTCCTCTTCACCATAAATTTAGCTTTGAGTTTCTTCACATGTTCCCTAAACTCTGAAAGTTTGGAGCCATGCAGACAGAAATTGACCTTTATATATATGTACACATAACATTCCTTTTGGTACTTTCTGCATAATTTAAGATGATCCTTCTAATGAAGTCCACTTTACCACCATGTAGAGAAAGATGATTTATTTCATTATGTATCGCGAGGTATGGTTTGCCCAGACGCATTCCACGCACTCTCCTGGTTACTAACAGAACAAGCAATGAAGCAATTATCCAGTTATTATAAGACTTATTATCCCTTGGCTTGCCATTGGAATGTGCTATCCTCATAACACGTCCTCCTAATGACCCTGAAGGACTAAGCAGAGATTGTGCCATTTGAATAATTTTCCTTGTTGTTAATCCGGCTCTGTCTATGAGGCCATCTCCTGTATGTCAGGCACATTCTGCAGGAACACACACATTAAGAGTAAATAAGGTATCTGCTAACTCCAGATAATGATTTAGGCAGAGGTCACCGCATACCTCACTCCCAGAACAAACATGTTCATGCTGGCATATGATAGAGACCTCATCATCTGATCCCTAACTTAAACCCAAGTGCTTTCTAAATAAAAAAAGTGTTTTGTTTCATTTTTTTATTTTTTTTTAAAGTGCACATTTATCTGTCACTGAAGCTGTTAGAAGGTTATTACAACATCCTGACTTTCACCAACAGGCCAATGGTTAGCACAAACAAAGTTTACTTTTTCAGTTGTGTATTTTTGCATGCAACAAATTAAAGCATCAATGTAATACTTTTGAATATGCTTTTCAAATGATTTCATATACTTAAATAGTATTTGTTTACATTCAAACAAATATATCATATATAAAAAATATATCAATGTATTAAAAATATCAAAATAGGGGGCGTGGCTAAGCGCTCGAGCTGCACGGTCGCATGCCGGAGTAGCTCCCGCCGCTCAGGACACAAGGGGCACCCAAATAACCGGGCTACCGAGCGCCAGCACTAGCGAGACGGCAGACTGACACCTACCATGTCCCAGAGACAAAAGCCGAAACCAGCGAGGACGGATAAAGCGTCCTTCTTTCAAGCGAAAGCCACTTCACAAAAAGCGCGGGAAGACGCCGATCAAGATGGCGGCCCGCCACGATCCCGGGAGGGCTCTCCTGCATCCCCAGCTTCCCCAGCACCAACTGCTGAGGACCAACCACTCACAGTGGCAACTATGAGAGGTATGATGACAGAGCTCACAAACACAGTGCAAAGAAGCCTTAAGGCTCAAATGTTGACACTGACAAACGAACTTAGGAAAGACTTGCAGGACATAGGGACACGCACTGCACATCTAGAATCCAAGATGGACGAATTTTCCATGGCACATAACAGTGTGGCTGATAAAATGCAGGAAATGGAAGATGTCATTACAGCTCAAAAGATTAAGCTGGCAGACCTGGAAGATAGGTCTAGGAGGAACAACCTCCGATTTAGGGGGATACCTGAAGCAGTTACAAATGCGGACCTAGATAAATACTTGCAAGACATGTTCCAACAGATGACCCCAGAACTACACCCGGACCAACTTCTGCTGGACAGAGCACATCGCCTCAGAAGACCTAGTCACCTACCCAATACAGCAGCGAGAGACGTCATAGCAAGAGTACATTTCTTCCATGCCAGAGAAAGAATTATCAAAGCCAGCAGGAATAGAGGGATGCCGGAAAAATTCTCCAACATCAAAATCTTTTCCGACCTTTCGGCAGAGACATTACAGTACCGCAAATCTCTGGCACAAATCACGCTATCACTGCGCAACCAAGGAGTAAACTACAGGTGGGGATATCCGGCCAAGCTGCTGGTCTACCATGGAGACTCCCTCCACGCCATCACATCAGCGACGCAAGGCATCAAGATGCTCAGAGACTGGGGAGTCCCGCTGGCAGAGTTACAAAAAACAGGCCCAACGAAAATCCCCCACCTGGCCCAGGATTGGGCATCCCGCTAAAGAGACTGCATGACCGTATGGTATACGTAAGACTCATAACCAATTGTCAGTTATCTTATTGTATTTAACACTCTGTTAATCCGTTTTTTCTTATTTTACTGTTACACCTGGGAAATACGTGGGTATGTACCGAGGCCCCCCTGACCACCTCCCAGGCCGACTAGCCAGGTCCACAACGAGATTTATTCTCGGTTAGACCACGACACTGCCCAAACACCAAAGGTTGGGGAGCCGGGACACTGGAGGCCCACAGGCAGGGAAGTGACGGAAAGGGAGAGAATATCTATATAAAAAAAAACAGGCTAACCACATCAGCACACATGGTGCCCCAACGTGTGCTTGTCACAGGGACACACTCCGCACTGGAAGTCCCAACTCCACCACCCCCCCAGACTGCGTGCGACCCTTGGGCGCCGCAAACAGGCTCGATCCAGAGGAGCCTCATAGGGTTAAGCCCTTTGTTTACCCCTCCCTCCCCCATACATACTGAAACGACACAAAGACAACAGCTAAAGGCTGACCTTACCCCGTCCCCTTCTTGCCTCCATATCATTTTTGCAACAGACATCTACACCGAACTGCCACACAAAGGCTTTCACCGAATCATTGGGTGTAAAACCTAGAACGTAGTTCTTCTAACACAAGTACCAGCTCTTGGGTCACCAACCACAACCACATCATTATGAGAATAGTGTCCTATAATGTTAAAGGATTAAACTCACCGGGAAAACGCAGGTTGCTGTTCCAAGACCTTAAGAAAAACTCGGTAGATATCGCATGCCTCCAAGAAACACACTTTAGACACCCCACAGCCCCAACCCTTTTCACAAAACTATACCCCGTACAGTATCATGCCTTATCAGAGACGAAGACAAAAGGGGTGGCCATCCTAGTGCATAAAGACATCGCCTTCACGCCACAAAGCAGCTACATAGATCCTAAAGGGAGATACATCATAGTGGTAGGGCTCTTCAATAATACACAATACACCATTGGCGCAGCATACTTCCCGAATGACAATCAAGCCTCTTTTCTCAAAGCACTTCTGTCCAAACTAGATACATATAAACAAGGAGGGCTCATCCTGGGAGGAGACTTTAACTTCATTCAGTCCCCGACCTTAGATACTACTGCTTCGCCACAGGGGAAGCGCAAAAAGGGGACCCAAGCCCTCTGCAAGAATCTCACCAACACCTTGACACTGTACAACTTATATGATAGCTGGCGAACACTACACCCTACAGACCGGGACTATACTTTCTACTCAAGGGTCCACAACACGTACACACGTATAGACACCTTCTTTATAGATAACAAGACCATGCCGCAATTGACAGACTGCAGGATAGGGGAGATAACGTGGTCAGATCACAGCCCAATCTATCTGGACGTGGAAGATACCTATCAGACCAGAGGCAGGAACACATGGAGGCTAAACGAGTCCCTCCTATTAGATAAATCGTTTGTAGAACGTATGAAGATAGAACTCAGGGAATACTTCCTTGCGAATGCAACAGGCGAGGTCACGGACTACACAGTGTGGTCCGCACACAAAGCGGTGATGAGGGGCCAGTTCATCAGACAATCAGCGTACATAAAGAGACATCATCAGACCACCCTACTAGAATGCCACAAACAGATAGCGATACACACAGCCCAAAACAAGAAAACACCCACGGCAGCCCTAGCAGACAAATTAAGAGGTCTGTATCAGGACCTAAATGAGCTCAATGCCCACAAGACCCAATATTTCCTACATAGACTAAGAGCCACCACGTACCACCACAGCGGCAAGGCAACCAAATACTTGGCCAACAGACTGAGAACTAGGCAGGCCGCCAATAGAATCCCACATCTTATAGGACATGCAGGAGACAAACTTATGAATCCCATGGACATAGTGCAGGAGTTTGCACACTTTTACAAACAGCTATATAACCTAAACACAAGTGGGGGCGTAACAACACCAGACACACAATCTATTCGCAGTTACCTACAGGGTGTGGAACTCCCCAAAATAGACCAAGAATCAGTGAGCGCCCTACTCGAACCGATCTCCATACAGGAGATCCGGACAGTAATTAAGAGTCTGCCCTCGGGCAAATCCCCGGGCGCAGATGGTTTCTCAAACAGCTATTACAAGACATTCATAGATATACTAACCCCACACTTGCTCAAGGTATACCATACAGCGACGGAAATAGGATCCCTTCCCCCTGAAATGCTAGTGGCCACGATAGTGACGCTCCCGAAACCAGACAAGCCTACGGATAGCTGCAAAAATTTTAGACCTATATCCCTCCTTAATACAGACGCGAAGATATATGCTAAGATTTTGGCCAACAGACTGGCACCCATCCTCCCAACTATCATAGGAGACGACCAAACAGGATTCATTAAGAGTAGGCAGGGTAGGGACAATACCAGAAAACTCTCCTTGGTGCTGGAAAAATTGAGGGGATCGGGACAGGGTGGGCTATTATTAGCCCTCGACGCCGAGAAGGCGTTTGACAGATTGAATTGGTCATTTCTTGAACACACACTTCAAAAATACGGCATCCCCTCCGAATTTATCAAACAAATATTTGCTCTGTATGCAAGCCCCACGGCCCGAGTGCTACAAGCAGGCTTCCTCTCAGACCCGTTCCCCCTGACAAACGGCACGAGGCAGGGATGCCCTCTATCACCGCTGTTGTACGTTCTGGCCCTAGAACCACTACTAGTCCAAATTAGAAATCATGAGGGCATCAAAGGAATAGAGCTTCACAGCAGGGAAATTAAAATTAGCGCATTTGCAGATGACATACTCCTTTGTGTCACTGAGCCCGAACAGTCGACCGCACTCATCTTAGATCTCATCAGGGAATATGGCAAGAGGTCTTACTACTCTCTCAATGCCAGTAAGACGCAAGCGTTGGGGGTTCGGCTCACCCACCGAACCCTGACTGCCCTCAAAGAGAAACATCATTTTGAGTGGAGGATGGATACAATAAAGTATCTAGGACTGACCTTTACGAAAAACCCTACAGAGACCTTCTCGGCCAACTACGTTAGGGTGGGGGGTGAATGCCGTCAATTGATGAAAAAATGGGGCACACTGTTTCTAACCTGGACGGAGAGAGTAGCAACCATCAAAATGTCCATACTTCCTAGGCTTCAATACCTGTTTCGCAACCTACCGATTCAGGTACCCGCATCCTATCTCCGAGAAACACAAAGAGATATAAACAGATTTGTGTGGGGGGGTCAAAAAGCCAGAGTAAAAGGAACACTACTACGAGCATCAGCGAGACAAGGTGGCCTAGCCTTACCGGACATTAAGTCATATTACCAAGCAGCAATGCTAGCAACACTTCTTCCCCATTTCATGACCACAACCATACCGCAGTGGGTGCACTTAGAACAACTAGCGGTCAGGCCCTTTGATATACCCACCCTATTGTGGCTTCCAAACCGGTTTAGACCAGCAGTGGCACGGATGCCAGCACAGATTAAAATAGCACTGAACACCTGGGACAAAATCCGACACAAACTAACATCCCACACCCTATCACCGGCCACCCCGCTCCACACTATAACATATTGTATCCCAACCTTCAACGAAAAGCCCTGGATATCAAACGGGGTCACTCACTTGTACCAAATGCTCTCACAGAACACACTAAAAACCTTCCCAGACTTACAGAAAGATTATCATGTGCCGGCGGCCTCTCAATTTTCCCATATGCAACTAAGCTCGTTTTTGCGTAAACACACAGACAAACCCCCACCTTCAGAAGGCAGTCTACCTGTTATGACAAAATGGGAACAGATGACCACCACTGGTTCACAGACACCAACGTTTAAACCACTGTCCTGGTGCTATCAGATTCTCAGACCCACACAACACTTTGCTGACTCCAACCCAGCCTAACATTGGATACGAGACTTACAATGCCACATAAGTAAAGACCAATGGGAACGCACCATAGTAGCAACTAAGAAACTAATCAAATCAGAAACCCTCCTGGAACAATATAGGAAAACTCTATACAGGTGGTACATGGTACCAACTCGCTTACAGAAGCTATACCCAAGCTCATCTCCGACATGCTGGAGATGTGGCAAGAGTGAGGGAACAGTGCTCCATATCTGGTGGCAATGCGATCGGGTGACCGGCTTCTGGCAAGACGTTAGCCGCCTGATCCGAAACACCACAAAAGTCGAGCTCCCCTGCACACCCCTAGCGTACCTATTACTGCACATGCCAGACAACACACCTAATGAGGTACAAAAGCTAACATTCCACATACTCTTGACAGCCCAGAGGGCGATAGCTAGACGGTGGAAAAAATGTAGTCCCCCACGAGTGACAGAGGTTTGTACGGACGTAGACAAACAGCAACTATACGAATCCCGATATAGAGGGGTTCTCCCCCTGACAGTAACGGCCATGAAAGCGTGGAAACTGTGGGACGAAGGAAATACGGGAGAGCCCGACAACCAAGCTAATAGGCCCAACACTAGTGGGTAAGGAAACATGTATGGGACAGAAACAGCAGAACAGACAAATAGAGAGCTGTAGCGAGATAATAACTGAGTGCTGTTATAAGATACGATGTAACCAATGTTTACTCGCAAAGGTGGTTGTACACCTAAATGTAAAATGTCTGATATGGAACCCACTTCTATTCTGTATCCCTACACCAGTTTCATGTGATATGTATGTTTATGACAATGAATGTCAAAATCAATAAAAGACTTCAAATGGAAAAAAAAAAAAAATATCAAAATACCAAAATCGTAGCACATTTTTCAAAATATTAAATCATTTTAAAAGTTTATGTAAAAGTGAAAATCTTACCTAAAAATAATAAATCAAGGCCTAAATTAGCTATTTGTTGTGGGGAATGGGGGTTAACACATTTTGTAGAGGTTTTTATATAAGTTTTGTTTGTTTAGAGAAAATGAAAGATCGACTTTGATTAAATCAGGAGTGTACGATTTATCATGTATAGTTTAGTAAAGTGCAGCCTCTCCCACCCATGCTCTGTCTACAAATCCTTCTCATTGAAAGGGACCCCATTCCTTACAGCAGCATCAGCCTCGAGGGCCAGAATAGGGAGGATCAGAAGATATCTCCAAAATGGACAATATTTTTATGTTTAAACTTCTTTATCACGATGGAAGCTCCTCTGAAACCACCCGGTTTACATGGCACCCTAGTTCTGTCCAAGCCCCGCTCTTCATATTGTTTAACTTGTAGGTAGACATGTCCTTTTGAAAACTGGTTATTGAATGAAAACTCAGAGCAGAACAGGTCTCAAAGAGCTTTTTTGTAATTCCGTATATTTCTTCTGCTAAAATACAGGCAAAAAAATAAATGGCATGACCTGTGCAATATTTCCATAAGATGACTACCACACCCTTGTATTTATAATCACAGCATCCTGCCTAACTCCTTCGAAAAATATCCCACAGCAGGCATACATGTCACTTAGAAGAAGGTCTATTAAAGTCGTCTCAGCAGCTGAACATATTTAAGTGTTTAAAAAGAATCAGAACACTCTGAACTCAGAACGTCACAAAGTATTACTCGTAAATGGAATCTCAAAAAACAACAAATCCATGTGCTCCAAAGCTTTTATCTGTTCTGCAATAAAATGGTCAGGCATACTTCATTCCAGATGTCCACCGCATCCACCCCAGACCTTTCCTCCGGGACACCCAACGAGACCGCAGCTTTGGGTTACTTTGCTCTGTTTCTTGGATGGTGTAGCTATCGATCATTGGCTTAGAAAGATTTAAATCCACAATCTGAATAGAGGAGGACATATTTCCCCCAAAATTTTTACCTAGGTTTGTTACAGCAAATCTGCCATTTAACCCCTTCACAACCAAGTGTTCTTGGTAAAACTGGAGATAAACAACGAGCACATAAATGCCGGACAAAACTCAGATTTATGCATAGTTCTCTGTTTGTCTGTAAATGAAGACTGATTGAATTATTTTATATGTTCAATACTTAGATGATTTACAGCAATAAATATCGCTGATAAACAATCGCTTGGCTGGGAGGCATATTGATTGATAGTATGTAAGGTCCCATTGTTTATTTCTATCAGAATGAGTTAAAATTAAAAGGGAAACTATGGCTTGTCAGGTTTTTTAACATTAGAAACATAGAAACATAGAAACATAGAATGTGACGGCAGATAAGAACCATTCGGCCCATCTAGTCTGCCCAATTTTCTAAATACTTTCATTAGTCCCTAGCCTTATCTTATAGTTAGGATAGCCTTATGCCTATCCCACGCATGCTTAAACTCCTTTACTGTGTTAACCTCTACCACTTCAGCTGGAAGGCTATTCCATGCATCCACTACCCTTTCAGTAAAGTAATACTTCCTGATATTATTTTTAAACCTTTGCCCCTCTAATTTAAGACTATGTCCTCTTGATAGAAACATAGAATGTGACGGCAGATTATGTTTACTGATCATTAATTTAAGAAATATAATAGTTTGTGAGATATGAAAAATAAAATTAATTTATTTTTCATATTATTGTAGAAATCCCCAGCTCTTTGCCATGTCACTGGGCACCTCCATCTCTGTCAATCATTGTTATAAGCTCCGCCCTTTACACCTGTCATTTACTTAGAAATGTCTCAATGCCAGTGTTAATATTTCTCCTGCCGTTTCACTGACCTATGACCAGCTACAAGGTCAACGTTTATAAAATACAACCAATAAACTCCCTATTGAACCTTTCAGTCAACAAATAACATGGAGACTACAGTAGATACGACATAAAACAGACCTTTCACGACTTTCTGGGTTATTCACTGAGTTGGGATTTGCTGGGAATTCAACGTGGATTTAATGCAAATCTCGAATCTAAGGCAACATAGCAAAACTGAAACCAGAATTAACTGAGAGACAGTTTTGAATTCACTTTGAATTACCAGCAATTCTCACGTTAGTGAATAACACCGTTAGTCTCACAACGGATTTTAAACATAACCGCAGCCGGGGATTGTAGTCGGGAATCGTTCGGCCTTCCCTCGCGATGGATGCAAGTCATCAAGTCTTCTTAATGTTTTCCAAGCATAAAAATGAAAAACACAGAACATTGGCATTTCCTCTAAATATACAACGTCTGTCCAGCTGCATTAATGGCTGTACAGGCTGCTTATCTGCTGCGGTTATCAAAGTGACATATTTTCTTTATCAGCCATGAGAACTCATTTAACAAGCAGGAAGGAAACAGGCTGCAGCATCATTGATGAAGTGCTTCGTGAATCTCATCTTCCCACTGTTTTTAAGTGTTCAATTAAATCGCACATCCCCTTGGGAACATACAATTAGTGTGGCGCTGGCGTATACGGACACATGCATTTAATGTGCTTTTAGTAAGGCATACATTTATATAAATCTCCTAATTGGGAATGCTAAACATCCGCTGGGGTTGTTAAAATATTCAAACAAGCCCTAAACAGCCCACAAAATGTAGAGTAAGTACATTTCCCTAGAAGGCAAAAAGGGACCTTACGGAGGTAATGAGACTGCATGACAAGCAGGGTCGTTTCGCAAAACCTTTTATCCGTCCAGCAGGTGGAAAGTGTTACTGGAGCTTAAAGCAACAGTGTAATCATTTATCTCTGCACGGAAAGGACGTAAAATAAAATGTTAGCCTCTGTGTTTCATTACAGGTGAAATACTCAACATAAATTATAATTTCTCTCCCAACAAATCACAAGGTCTGAGGTTAAAGTATGGAAAAGTTAGAAAGATGTTTTTTTAAGCATTGGAAAAGGAGACTGGTAAAATAACGATTATTCTTATATTGATTAACAGAGTTGATTTTCAAAGTGCAAGGTTCTGAGGCCAGTGAGATCTCACCTTCAGTAACAAATACATATAGAGTATTTCATTTCAGTACAGTTACACACTTGTAATGGAGAGCCTCACGATTATAGGTCACAGCTCAGGTAAACTATGAAGATTCGGTCACTTTAGGGTCACGGACCTTGGCTCTCCTACAATAACACAGACACGAATGTCAAGCACAAACCTTAAATATCCCTAAATAAAGTTCCAAAGAGAAAAGGCGATGTTATAATGTTAGAAAGGCCGTGTGTGGACATTCTTATTCAGTTAAAGCCGTGTGTCACTTTGCTCTGATCAGGATGGAGAGAGACGATTGTGGCCAGTCCGTGAGCTAGTCCAAATTCAGGCAGGTTCAGGTTTATTTTAATAAAATATAAAGATCTGATTTATAAAGTTCCCGGTAGAAGGTGTGTTTAGCTGGAGATGCCGAACACAAAGCAGCGCAACATGTGTGATTTTGGTTTTTCATATCGTAATATCCCATAAAAAGAAAGGCGGCGATCAGCAGATAAAACCTCACTTTTAAACCATAAAAATATTCCGTATCTATCGCAAGGATCCCTGAAGACAAGTGATGATTTGCCAGACAATTAAATGCTTTTGGATAGATATATTTAACGTGCAAAAAGCATTGACCACAAGTATGATTTAAAATAGTTCCATCTTTTGAGAAGAGATTTGCAACAGTTTCTATTTAACAAAGGAGAGAGCTAAAAGCACCTCAGACCTGCTTGAATTGCAGACACACAACAGGTGAATCCATGGCGCAGCCCGCTGTCCAGAGTCCGTTTACTCACAGAGGAAAGAAGACAAGCTGTCACAGTTATTCATATCTTTTACTAGATAGGGTCTCATTGGAAGGAAGTAACAATATGGAAGTGCTGAGGTCACTAATTGGTGTCCCGTGCCTGGAACGCACACTGAACCCAACAAGCAGCTGGATCCACAGATCAAAGAAAATACAGAACGCTCGTTCTCAATAACAGAGAAAGCTGATGGCAAAAGAGATGAAGTTTGTACTTAGCTAAACAGAAGAAAACTGTATGGAAACAACCGGACAAATGGATGTCGTTGTTTGAATTATAGTTTAATGCTCTCGGGATTCTACAGCCCAGTGAAAGTTACATTATAAATAGGTGAAGGATTTATAGAATTATCTGGTAAACAGGGATCCACTACAGTAATCTAAGAAGTTCATTAGTTTATGGTCCCGCAATCCCAGGCGTCTCTTTGACACCTTTAACTCTCTTCTTCGCCCTCTTGTGGCCACCCCTCAAACTAGCCTTCCAGCCGATAGCTTTGCATGCTACTTTACCGACAGCTAAGGAAAGAATTATCCCCTCCTTGCCTTTCTCTTTCTCAATCACACGTAGATTATGCCTTTCCTTCCCTTCAGACTTCCTCCCCGGCTACTGAACAAGAGGTGGCTGCGCTTCTCCTTTCCTCTCACCCCACAACTTGCCCGCTTGACCCTGTCCCATGTCTCTTCCCTGTCTTGTGCCTTCCTTAACACACATCTTCAACTGCTCTCTCTCTTCTGGCATTGTCCCTGCTCACCTTAAACATGCCACTGCAGTACCTATTCTGAAAAAAACATCCCTTGACCCGTCCTCTCCCTCTAACTATTGTCCCATATCCCTGCTCCCTTTTTCCTCAAAGCTTCTGGAAAGACTTGTTGTTACCCGAATGTCGCAGTTTCTCAATTCCAACTCTCTCCTTGACCCTCTTCAATCTGGCTTCCGCCCCCTCCACTCTACTGTGACTGCTGTTATCAATGTTACTAACGACCTAATCGCAGCTAAATCCAAAGGCCACTATTCCATACTAATACTTCTTGACCTCTCTGCTGCCTTTGACACGGTTGTCCATGTTCTCCTTCTCCAAACTCTTCAATCACTCGGTCTCTGTGACATTGTCCTCTCTTGGTTTTCCTCTTATCTCTCCCAATGCTCATTCAGTGACTCCTTTTCTAATGATACCTCCTCCCTTCGTCCTGTCTCTGTTGGAGTCCCCCAAGGCTCTGTCCTTGGTCCCCTTCTATTTTCTCTTTATACTGCCTCTCTTGGCAAACTTATTAGCTGATTTGGAATCCAATACCACCTGTACGCTGATGACACCCAGATATATCTCTCCTCCCTGGACTTCTCTCCTTACGTCCTGCAACGTCACTGCTTGCCTTTCTTCCATCTCTGCTTGGATGTCCTCCTGCTTTCTGAAAAGAAATCTCTCTCAAACTGAGCTCCTTGTCTTTCCTCCTCCTAATACTGATCTTCATTCTTTCACTCTCCCTTCAAGTTAGTGGTATGCACATCAGTCCATCCTTGCAAGTGCGCTGTCTTACTTGATTCTGGCCTCACCTTTGAGCCTCACATCCAGTATGTTACCAAGTCCTGTAGATTCCATATTCAAAACATAGCTGCATCCACCCCTTTCTTATGCAAGATGCTACTAAGGAGCTCTAGTAATTTCCCGCATGGATTATTGTAACCCTCTCCTAATCGGTCTTCCCAAAAAATTTATTGCCCCGCTACAGTCTGTAATGAATGCTGCCGCCAGACTGATTTTCCTCTCTAGTTGGTCCTCTCACTCCCCTGTCAGTCCTTACATTGGCTTCCTGTATCCTATAGGAGTCAATTCAAAGTGCTAACCCATACCTATAAAGCATTGACCAATTCTAGCCCCTCTTATGTCTCTTTACAGATCCATAGGTATGCCCCTTCTCGGTCTCTCCTCTCCGCCCGTGACCTTCTCCTGCCCACTGCTCACACGCGCATGGCCAACTCACACTTGCAGGACTTCTTGCAGGCAGCTCCCTTCCTATGGAATAGCCTGCCTACCCCCATCAGACTCTCCCCTAGTCTTCAATCCTTTAAGAAGTGCCTTAAAACCCATCTCTTGAGGAAAGCTCCCAGAGTAACCTCTACCTCACATACCTGTCTCTTACTCTCTCTTAAAGGGCAGAACTCTACTCTCTCCTCCAGCTCTGCTACACCTTATTTGATTGATATTTCCTGTCCTAATGTGTTTTATACCCCACGTCCTATAGACTGTAAGCTCCTTTGAGCAGGGTCCTCTTCAACCTATCGTTCCTGTACGTGTTCTTGTAATTGTCCTATTTATAGTTAAATCCCCCCTCTTATAATATTGTAAAGCGCTACAGAATCTGTTGGTGCTATATAAATGGCAGTAAGAAGAAGAAGAAGACACAGAGAGCTCAGTCTTGATGAAGGATGATGTATGGACAACCTTTAGTCAGCAGGAGGCCAGTTAATATCCCCAATGGGGAATCATCAAGGCACACAATACATTCCCCACCCCAGCGTCTTGATGTCATAACTGATTCACAACCAGATAATATGATTAGCTACCAGACACCAGCGTGCCTTGCTACAATATCCACAAATAATACATTTCCCCCAGTTATGTCTAGGTGTCTAGCCAGAGCAATGATTATTAGAACAGGCCGCAATGATTCTTGGATCTGGAGCTGGGTCCCATGCCGTTTGGTCCATCCTGGTCACCGATGTTGGCTTTCTGTGGCTCCAGAGCAGGGATCTTCCTTAAGTTCTTTGTGTCATCTGATGCCTCGTAACCTCCCTGATTCCTCTTCCAAATAACACCTTGTTAGATGGTCCCGGGACTTGGGTCACTTCCATCTACTGTTAAGTTCTTGTAAAATCGGCCCAAGCAAAAAAGCTGCCGGAAAACAATTTTTTATTTAGCACTTTAATGCATGTTACTCAGTCATGGGCAAAGTACACGTTTATGTAATATACCTGTATTGAAAGTGCGTAGATCGATCAAAGAAAGGATCCGGTCTTATATCAAATTGTGCTCTGAGACTTATTATCTCATTGGGTAAAAAGGTTAAACTAGATGTTAAAACAAAGTGTACTTGTCCAATTTCATCAAATCACAGCCAGCGGAGGTTTGTACCTGTGGGCCAAATTCCAGACTACCTCTAACACGTTACCATAAAAATAATATGATCCAACAATATGATGAACAGTATGACGGACGCAGTGCACCACCATCAGTGAATTCACCGTCTCTTTCCACGACTATACTTTGTACAAGCTCTTATTATAGGAATCACCAATAACACTCAAGAGGTATTATTTTATTTCTGTGCATAGACCCGAGACGTTTTCTTTGAAAATATCCCACATTGCACTGGAATATAGTCTGAGTTGTTTCTTACCTTGGGTAATTGAAGGAGCTTTGTAACAAGTTCTGAAATAAGCGTCACACGGTTCCATTTACAGTGATTCCCTTGTAGGCGCTCTGCGTGTTGTGTGAAGGATGTAGCCACTAAAAACTACATGTCCGTAGATTCTCACTTTTTTTATTCCTTTGATGATTTAAACCATATGTTGAGGTCCTTTAAAGGATCATTTTATCAGTTTCTCTCCAGTATGAAGGAAATACCTAGAGAGAATGCATAGGCTTGAACACTTGACACTAAATCATTCTCTTCTCCTCAGCAGAAATGCTGCCATTTTGATTAATAGCACGTCACATTCATTTTACTCTGAACGGCTTTAAAACATAATTTTGAAAAGAGAATACATTTTGTGGCATGATGGAAAGTGTTAATCCTTTAACAAATGGTAGTTTAATGACGGTTTGTGAAAAACAAACACACCCTTAATATAAAGGTAATTGCCTATAAGGCAAAGCATTGCTATCAATAGGAGAACATCATGGGGTTAATGGGTATCATAAAAAATATATTCATTAAACAAGGGATGATTTATCAAAAAAATAACTTGTTCTTTCAAAGCAGAACTTGACTTTCATTCACTCCAAGACAAAGCTAGAATTTCACCATTATTATGTTACGGAATTTGACAAATCTCCCAAATCCAAACTCCCACCCAACTGTCTGAGAAAATACTTCATAAATATCTCTTGCAATTTAGCACGAAAGAAAGAAAACAATGAAAAAATACTGTGTGATATGAGATGAGAAAATCTCAGGCCATCGCCAATGTTATCCCGTGGATTTCAATATCACACCATAGACATTTCTGAATATTTTAGTGTTCTGAATGTACAGTATTTGTTAAACCTCTGGCAAACTGGTTGTATCATATTGAACCATTCCTTCATATTTTGTGATTACTTTTAGATCATTTACCTTTTTTTACACAGTTTGCGTCATTAAATTGACTCCTATATCCCTTAATATCTGAGAACCCATTGGTTTATTTGTATTCTAGAAT
This sequence comes from Pelobates cultripes, assembly GCA_933207985.1. Taxonomy (NCBI): domain Eukaryota; kingdom Metazoa; phylum Chordata; class Amphibia; order Anura; family Pelobatidae; genus Pelobates; species Pelobates cultripes. Next base: position 95,088,020 of record OW240924.1, on the reverse strand, counting down.
TTAAAATGAGTTTGGAGACATTAGGCTCTGATTTGGAAAGATACAATTAAAGCTACTAGAAATGTGGACAATTTTGGATTTGTCCAGAAACTGCCTTTTCCGTATAAATTGTATCATTTACTTTGATATTGGACAGAAGAAAGAAACTCAGGCACAAAGTGGATTGCACTAGTGCTACCTAAACTGTTTAATGGAGGAATATTCTCCAACACAGGAACACTGTACATTGAGAAAGGTCTTAATCCTGAAACGTCTGCACATATTGTGTCTAGAGTCCTCCATTATGCATTTTAGGTAGCGATATGAGCACCTGTGAATCCGAGTTTCTTTCCTCTGTCCAATTTTCATTCACTTTGAACTGGTTGAGGGAAAACTGGACAGCCGTGTATCCTCCTTGTTTCATTTTTACTGCAGGCACCAAATTCTTCCTTACTTTTAAACAGCATGATTTTCCATAAATTGGTTAACCCCATGAGCACCCCAATTCTGGGACCAGACATGGATTAGCTGAAGATAAAGTGAACGTCAATGTAAATACTCAGATTTCAGATTGGTATACCTTCTCATGGTGAAGTTAATAGACCCTTCTACTCAACTATTCCATCCTGTAGTAGAATACACAATACAAGATATCAAAGTAAACTGAATTTTAATGAGGTGTGCCCAAGGTTAGGGGGCCCGGTTCAAGTTTAGTGAGGTTTGCCCAAGGTTAGTGGGATTTGCCCAAGGTTAGTGGGCCTAGTTCAAGGTTACTGGGTTTGCCCAAGGTTAATGGGCTCAGTTCAAGGTTAGTGAGGTTTGCCCAAGGTTAGCGGGCCCGGTTCAAGTTAGTGAGGTTTGCCCAAGGTTAGTGGACTCAGTTCAAGGTTAGTGGGGTTTGTCCAAGGTTAGCGGGCCCAGTTCAAGGTTAGTGGGGTTGGTTCAAGGTTAGCGGGCTCGGTTCAAAGTTAGTGAGGTTTGCCCAAGATTAGCGGGCCTAGTTCAAGGTTAGTGAGGTTTGCCCAAGGTTAGCGGGCCTAGTTCAAGGTTAGTGAGGTTTGCCCAAGGTTAGCACGCTCAGTTCAAGGTTAGTGGGATTTGCCCCAGTTATCCCAGTTATCCCAAGGTTAGTGGGATTTGCCCCCAGTTCAAGGTTAGTGGGGTTTGCCCAAGGTTAGCAGGCCCAGTTCAAGGTTAGTGGGGTTTGCCCAAGGTTAGCGAGCTCAGTTCAAGGTTAGTGGGGTTTGCCCAAGGTTATCGAGCTCAGTTCAAGGTTAGTGGGGTTTGCCCAAGGTTAGCACGCTCAGTTCAAGGTCAGTGGGGTTTGTCCAAGGTTAGGGGGCTCAGTTCAAGGTTAGTGAGGTTTGCCCAAGGTTAGAGGGCCCGGTTCAAGGTTAGTGAGGTTTGCCCAAGGTTAGCGGGCCCGATTCAAGGTTAGTGGGGTTGGTTCAAGGTTAGCGGGCTCGGTTCAAGGTTAGTGAGGTTTGCCCAAGGTTAGCGGGCCTGGTTCAAGGTTAGTGGGGTTTGCCCAAGGTTAGCGGGCCAGGTTCAAGGTTAGTGGGGATTGCCCAAGGTTAGCAGGCCCGGTTCAAGGTTAGTGGGGTTTGCCCAAGGTTAGCACGCTCGGTTCAAGGTTAGTGAGGTTTGCCCAGGTTAGCGGGCCTAGTTCAAGGTTAGTGGGTTTTCCCAAGGTTAGCGGGCTCAGTTCAAGGTTAGTGAGGTTTGCGCAAGGTTAGCACGCTCAGTTGAAGGTTAGTGAGGTTTGCCAAAGGTTAGCGAGCTCAGTTCAAGGCTGGTGGGGTTTGCCCAAGGTTAGCACGCTCAGTTCAAGTTTAGAGAGGTTTGCCCAAGGTTAGCGGGCCGGGTTCAAGGTTAGTTGGGTTTGGCCAAGGTTAGTGGGCTCAGTTCAAGGTTAGTGGGGTTTGCCCAAGGTTAGCGGGCTCGGTTCAAGGCTAGTGAGGTTTGCCCAAGGTTAGCAGGCTCAGTTCAAAGTTAGTGAGGTTTGCCCAAGGTTAGCGGGCCCAGTTGAAGGTTAGTGGGGTTTGCCCAAGGCAAGCAGGGTCAGTTAAAGGTTAGTGGGGTTTGTCCAAGGTTAGCACGCTCAGTTCAAGGTTAGTGGGGTTTGTCCAAGGTTAGCACGCTCAGTTCAAGGTAAGTGGGATTTTCCCAAGGTTAGCGGACCCAGTTCAAGGTTAGTGGGGTTTGCCCAAGGTTAGCGGGCTCAGTTCAAGGTTAGTGGGGTTTGTCCAAGGTTAGGGGGCTCAGTTCAAGGTTAGTGAGGTTTGCCCAAGGTTAGCGGGCCTGGTTCAAAGTAAGTGGGATTTGCCCAAGGTTAGCGGGCCCAGTTCAAGGTTAGTGGGGTTTGCCCAAGGTTAGCGAGCTCAGTTCAAGGTTAGTGGAGTTTGCCCAAGGTTAGCACGCTCAGTTCAAGGTTAGTGAGGTTTGCCCAAGGTTAGTGGGCCTAGTTCAAGGTCAGTGGGTTTTCCCAAGGTTAGCATGCTCAGTTCAAGGTTAGTGAGGTTTGCCCAAGGTTAGCACGCTCAGTTCAAGGTTAGTGGGTTTGCCCAAGGTTAGCATGCTCAGTTCAAGGTTAGTGAGGTTTGCCCAAGGTTAGGGGGCCTAGTTCAAGGTTAGTGGGTTTGCCCAAGGTTAGCGGGCTCAGTTCAAGGTTAGTGAGGTTTGCCCAAGGATAGCGGGCCCGGTTCAAGGTTAGTGAAGTTTGCCCAAGGTTAGCGGACTCAGTTCAAGGTTACTGGGGTTTGTCCAAGGTTACCATGCTCAGTTCAAGGTTAGTGAGGTTTGCCAAAGGTTAGCGGGCCCGGTTCAAAGTTAGTGGGATTTTCCCAAGGTTAGCAGGCCTAGTTCAAGGTTAGTGGGGTTTGCCCAAGGTTAGCGAGCTCAGTTCAAGGTTAGTGGGGTTTTCCCAAGGTTAGCACGCTCAGTTCAAGGTTAGTGAGGTTTGCCCAAGGTTAGCGGGCCTAGTTCAAGGTTAGTGGGTTTTCCCAAGGTTAGCACGCTCAGTTCAAGGTTAGTGAGGTTTGCCCAAGGTTAGCGTGCTCAGTTCAAGGTTAGTGAGGTTTGCCCAAGGTTAGTGGGCTCAGTTCAAGGTTAGTGGGGTTTGCCCAAAGTTAGCGGGCCTGGTTCAAGGTTAGTGAGGTTTGCCCAAGGTTAGCGGGCTCAGTTTAAGGTTAGTGAGGTTTGCCCAAGGTTAGCGGGCTCAGTTTAAGGTTACTGGGGTTTGTCCAAGGTTAACAAGGTCTATGAAAAGTTAGCGGGATCTACCCAAAGACAGCAGTCTACCCAAGGTTAGAGTCAGAGTGCATTACATTTTTCATTAGTTTTCCCCATTTAGATTTTTATTTTTCCATGAAATAAAATGATCAGTTGAAGCTCCCTCCTCTATGAAAAGGACTTTTGCCACCATGGTTGGATGGGTTTCATGTTTCCATATCTTGGGATTTAGTCATACTCTTTGTTGACTTACAGATGGTATTTCTGTGGTTAGAAATAGTGTTTCTCCAAAAAGACACTGTCTTTTTTATTTATTCACAAAGGAACGTAAAGTATTTTTGGGGAATAAAATGTATTGTAATTTCACTGAACCTCTGCCAAATGATTCTATATACACATAAACATTACTGCTTCGGAATAAACAGGATCATACTAATATTTATTATTATTATTATTATTATAGTATAGGACACATACTTGCTTTTGATTTGTGTCTCAGAAATCTCAACATTTTATTTAAATAAATGATGTGTGTAAGAACAAAATTAACCTCTTCGTGGGTCACTGAGCACCATTATAAATTAACAAAACATAACATTGCACCATATTTCCTTAACCCTTTCCTTCCCAGGACTAGTGTCCATACCATAAACTGGTATTATTCAATGTAGGTACAAACTACTAACAGGTTTTAATGTTCAGCGCTGACATTGCCCTTGTCTGGCTTCACTTATACTTGCCTCCTCTTAGGGTTCACCTATTTGAAAATTGTAACATACAAGAGTACTGATTAACCCGTTCAGTGCTGCAGCAATCCGCTCACCATCTTTACTTTAGATTAAAGAAAGAACTCCTAAGGGCCAATTTTGGGGTTAGTGCTTGAGCAATTCAGGGGTGAAAGGAAATTAGGTATTTCCTGTCCTTGCTGGCATTTTAGGTGGGTCTTTAGACAGAAACCCACAGAGTGGAGGAACAGGTCGTTACACACTATTTTTGGAGATAAAAGGGAGCCTCATTTTTATTATTTGTTTACTTGCTCACAGAATATAGAATAAATTTGGACTAAAATCAGCCAGATACACAGTTTTTAAAGATTTTCTATATCTGCAGGTATTGAGGGAAACAGAAATGTAAAAAAATAGTAAAAGCTGGGCAGACTATCTACATATACAGCAAATACTCGTATAAGGCTGAGTCAGCGTCCTCCAAGACTATAGCACTGTACTCGGCACTGGACTCGGCACTGGACTCAGCACTGTAATCAGCACTGGACTCGGCACTGTACTCAGCACTGGGATCGACACTGTACTCAGCACTGGACTCGGCACTGGGCTTGGGGCTGTACCCAGCACTGGACTCAGCACTGGGCTCGGGGCTGTACTCAGCACTGGACTCGGCACTGTACACAGCACTGTACTAGGCACTGTACACAGCACTGTACTAGGCACTGTACTCAGCACTGTACTCGGCACTGTACACAGCACTGTACTAGGCACTGTACTCAGCACTGGATTCAGCACTGTACTCAGCACTGGGCTCGGGGCTGTATCCAGCACTGGACTCGGCACTGTACTCAGAACTGTACTAGGCACTGTACTTGGCACTGTACTCAGAACTGGGCTCGGGGCTGTACTCAGCACTGGACTCTGCATTGGATTCAGCACTGTACTTGGCACTGTATTCGGCACTGTATTCAGCACTGGACTCAGCACTGTACTCAGCACTGGGGGTGGACATCAAATCATGTCATGGATTGAAGGAAGAAAAGTCAGATATGCTTTCAGTTTGGCCTTAAACTTACAATTCCATTTTAATTCTCATGTTAGTAAATAACCTTTTTGTTTTATGATAAAAAAAAGGATTAAATGGAGAAAATATCCCTGAGTTCAGGGAAACAAATCATGAATTAAATGCCGATAAAAAGTGTGTGATACATGCCCAGAAACATAATTGTTAAAACACCCCTGGTGTCTTTAAACGAAACCGCCGTTTAGTCGACCTTCCCCTTCTGCAATAGCAATAATCTCCGTTCGCATAAACTGTAGTGCACAAACCAAACTCAGGGGAAGCGGCAATCTCCCGACCGGGATCAGTGAATGGCTCCAACCTCCCGAACTGAACTCCACGAACTGCTGCTAGCCGCCAAACAATAACATCCACAAAGCGGCTTTCGGTTCCATCCAGCAGTCTCTAAGCACAAAGAAGAAATCCCCCCAATAACGAGACAGAAGCTCCGCATTGAGGGTCAAACAGGATCTGGCTTTACTGGGGCTAACTGCCCGGCTTTTATGCAGGTCTCCCACTTGGTGGACACTCCCCTAGGGGACCAAATGGAAGACTGGAATTACAGACAGACATGGTGACATTCCAGACATACAGTCACAGCTTTTACCCACAATGCACTATGGTTTCCTCCTCTCTGCCCTGGAGATAATTAAGAAGTAGCTCAATTATCTCCAGGACAAAGCCAGTCGCCATTTTAAATATAAAACCAGAAAATGCATAAAAATGTATAACTTTACAAAAACCGAACATTTCCCATTCGCATCACATATCCCCAGATAGCCTGGATCTGAGTGCATATTATTAGCGAATAGAGCTCAGATCCCACACACATAGTTCAATCGCCATGGAGTCAAAGTTCTTACAGTCCTTCGTTATACGAATGACTCCATGGGAAGGCTATCTGGGTTAAGTCCTTTCGTATGCTTCAAAGCTCCCGACCGGCCAGTATTCGTACGCTTTCGTGGAAGCAGCCAGGCGTTCCGTTGTTTCAGCGGTGTTCGGCAGAAAAAGTGTCAGTTTTTAGTTCCATAAAAATAGAGCCAAACACCGCTGGGCTTTCGCGTGGTTTAAAATGGCCGCTGCCTTGTGGTCGACATACGAACGACGACCACCCTGAATTCGGTTTAATTGAGAAGTGTCTGCTGTTAACCACAACGTTCTAATTGGGATCAATAGGTTAACCAGCAGCACACTTCTATCCTGGGTGGCCGTCCGTTCGGTAGGTTTGTTCGGGAAAAACAGTCATTCGTATGGCTGGGCTATAGGAAACAGCCATTTACACGAACAGGATAGAAACAGACGAATACACCTGAAATAATCATACAGATGGTTCTGTCACACGGCTCCCTCCTTGTGGGACACTCCGGCAGACCCGGCTTGACCCTGTGGCGGGTCAACTTGGGGATGACCGGACTAGGAGGTGGTGGAGACGTCTGTTTGCCGAGATAATCCATCTGCATTCCCTTTCAGCTTACCGGGTCTGTAGCTGATAGTAAAATTGTAGGGCTGCAATGCCAAGCTCCATCTCAGTATTCTCCCATTGTCTCCTGAGACCTGGTTAAGCCAAACGAGTGGGTTGTGATCAGTCACCAGGGAAAACTCTTGCCCATACAAATAGGGACTTAACTTTTTCAATGCCCAGACCAAGGTCAAGCACTCCTTCTCCACTGCCACATAACTCACTTCTCTGGGTAACAGCTTTAGTCTGGGAATCCCTTTCTAACAAATCTGGAAGCCTTATTTGCACTGCCCGGTTAAATTGTATTTCCTCAGGTGTTAAATCCAAAATACTGGGCACATTAGCTCTCTCCATTCCCAGTGCTGCATCCATCTCCAGTAGTAAAGCAATAATTTCTCTCTTTTTCAAATTGCTTGCTGACCTTCCTCGGCGTTCCAATATATCCTTAAGGGTAGCACGCCTTAATTCCTCATACTGCATGTCTTGTAGCTGACCTTTTGTGCTGTGGGATTCATCCCGTCGCTCGCCACCAATTGTTAAGACACCCCTGGTGTCTTTAAACGAAACCGCCGTTTAGTCGACCTTCCCCTTCTGCAATACCAATAATCTCCGTTCGCATAAACTGTAGTGCACGAACCAAACTCAGGGGAAGCGGCAATCTCCCGACCGGGATCCGTGAACGGCTCCAACCTCCCGAACGGAACTCCACGAACTGCTGCTAGCCGCCGAACAAAAACATCCATCAACCAGCTTTCGGTTCCATCCTGCAGTCTCTAAGCACAAAGAAGAAATCCCCCCAATAACGAGACAGAAGCTCCGCATTGAGGGTCAAACAGGATCTGGCTTTACTGGGGCTAACTGCCCGGCTTTTATGCAGGTCTCCCACTTGGTGAACACTCTCCTAGGGGACCAAATGGGAGACTGGAATTACAGACAGACATGGTGACATTCCAGACATACAGTCACAGCTTTTACCCACAATACACTATGGTTTCCTCCTCTCTGCCCTGGAGATAATTAAGAAGTAACTCAATTATCTCCAGGACAAAGCCAGTCGCCATTTTAAATATAAAACCAGAAAATGCATAAAAATCTATAACTTTACAAAAACCGAACATTTCCCATTTGCATCACATATCCCCAGATAGCCTGGATCTGAGTGCATATTATTAGCGAATAGCGCTCAGATCCCACACACATAGTTCAATCGCCATGGAGTCAAAGTTCTTACAGTCCTTCGGTATACGAATGACTCCATGGGAAGGCTATCTGGGTTAAGTCCTTTCGTATGCTTCAAACCTCCCGAACGGCCGGTATTCGTATGCTTTCGTGGAGGCAGCCAGGCGTTCCGTTGTTTCAGCGGTGTTCGGCAGAAAAAGTGTCAGTTTTTAGTTCCATAAAAATAGAGCCAAACACCGCTGGGCTTTCGCGTGGTTTAAAATGGCCGCTGCCTCGTGGTCGACATACGAACGACGACCACCCTGAATTCGGTTTAATTGAGAAGTGTCTGCGGTTAACCACAACATTCTAATTGGGATCAATAGGTTAACCAGCAGCACACTTCTCTCCTGGGTGGCCGTCCGTTCGGTAGGTTTGTTCGGGAAAAACAGTCATTCGTATGGCTGGGGTATAGGAAACAGCCATTTACACGAACAGGATAGAAACAGACTACACCTGAAATAATCATACAGATGGTTCTGTCACAATAATAATAACACAATCCTCACACAATGCTAACACAATCCAAACACATTCCTCACACAATCCTAACACAATCCTCACACAATGCTAACACAATCCAAACACATTCCTCACACAATGCTAACACAATCCTAACTCAATGCTAACACAATCCTAATACAATCCTAATACAATGCTAAAACAATCCTAACACAATCCTAAAACAATCCTAATACAATGCTAACACATTCCTCACACAATCCTAATACAATGCTAACTCAATCGTAACTCAATCTGTACGTCCAGTTGTCTGGTTACAATTACATGTCTGTTAGTCCACCCATTGTACAGTGCTACAGAGTTTGATGGTGCTATATAAATAATAAAATAATAATAATAATAATAATCCTCACACAACCCTAACACAATGCTAAAACAATCCTAAAACAATTCTAATACAATCCTCACTCAATCCTAACACATTCCTCACACAATCCTAACACAATACTATTACAATCCTAAAACAATTCTCACACAATCCTAACACATTCCTCACACAAAATCCTAACACAATCCCAACACAATATTAACAAATTTCGTCACACACTCCTAACACATTCCTAACCCAATCCTAACACATTCCTAACACAATGCTAACACAATCCTAGCATAATCCTCACATAATCCTCACATAATACTAACACAATCCTAACACATTCCTAACACAATCCTCACACAATCCTAACACAACTCTAACACATTCATCACACAATCTTAACACAATCCTCACATAATACTAACACAATCCTAACACAATCCTCACATAATCTTAATACAAACCTCATACAATCCTAACACATTCTTCATACAATCCTCACACAACCCTAACACGTTCCTCACACAATCCTAACACAATCCTAACGCGATCCTCACACAATCCTAACACAATGCTAACACAATCCTCACACAATCCTAACACAATCCTAACACAATGCTAACACAATCCTCACATAATCCTAACACAGTCCTAACACAATTTCACACAACCTTAACACAATCCTCACAAAATCTTCATACAATCCTCACACAATCCTAACACATTCCTAACACAATGCTAACATAATCCTAACACAATCCTCACATAATCCACACATAATACTAACACAATCCTAACACATTACTAACACAATCCTCACACAATCCTAACACAACCCTAACACATTCAGCACTCAATGCTCATATAATACTAACACATTCCTAACACAATCCTCACATAATCCTAATGCAAACCTCATACAATCCTAACACAATGCTCACACAATCCTCACACAATCTTCACACAATCCTCACACAATCCTCACACAACCCGAACACATTCCTCACACAATCCTAACATAATCCTCACACAATCCTAACACAGTCATCACACAATCCTAACACAATCCTAACACAATCCTCACACAACCCTAACATAATCCTCACATAATCATAATACAAACCTCTTACAATCCTAACACAATGCTCACACAACCCTAACAAATTCCTCACACAATCCTCACACAACCCTAACACATTCCTCAAACAATCCTAGCACAATCCTCACACAATCCTAAAACAGTCCTCACACAATTCTAATACAATCCACACACAATCCTAACATAATGCTAACACAAACCTCACATAATCCTAACTCAATTCTCACAGAATTCTCTCACAACTCTAACACAATCCATATCTCAATCCTCACACAATCCTCACATAATCCTAACACAATCCTAACACATTCCTAACACAATGCTAACACAATCCTAACACAATCCTCACATAATACTAACACATTCCTCATACAATCCTTGTGACAGATCCATCTGTGTAGAGACTGGGTTGCTGGATTCGTCTGTTTGCCTGTTTTTGCCTTTTCGTGGAATTACCCGTTCGTATGCCTCTGTTCAGTGAATTGACTTTTTCCGCCGAATGAAACTACCGAACGGACGGCCACCCAGAAGAGAAGTGGGCTGCTGGTTAACCTATTGATCCCAATTAGAACGTTGTGGTTAACCGCAGACATTTCTCAATTAAGAACCGAATACCGGGTGGTCATCGTTCGTATGTCGACCATGAGGCGGCGGCTATTTTAAAACATGCGAAAGACCAGCGGTGTTCAGCATATATTTCATGGAACTGAAAACGGACACTCTTTCTGCCGAACACTGCTGAAGCCGTCAACCTCCCCTTCTCAAATGACAGAAGGATGCAAGCACCGGCCGTTCGGGAGGTTTAAACATACGAATGGACTTACCCCAGATAGCCTTCCCATGGAGTCAATCGCATACCGAAGGACTGTAACAGACTTTGACTCCATGGCGATTGAACTATGCTGTGACGGAACGCTTGCACTCCGACTGAGTACCTCCGTCAATCGATGCTCCTAGTGCTCGCTGAGGACTCCAAGCACTTCAACCGACACCATCAGCACTGCAGACCCCACTTCCAGCGATGCAACTGCGCCGGGGTCTCTGCTGTCTCCACCCACCCTGGACCCAAGGCCAGGATCCAGCTTCCAGTGGGTGAACCTTCCCCAGAGAGCAGGAACAGGAACAAGCTCTTAGCAGAACTTAGTGATCATACCCTGGGGAGTATAGTGATTATAGCAATCCCCAGAGTGTATTTCTCCAATCCCCCAACCATGAGCCAAGGCTTAATGCTGGAACAAGACTGATTTACTGGCACACAGAACTCACAATTTATGCAACACAAAACTCCTCCTCTGGGCCAGGCTAGATAATTGAGTTTCTACAATACACAAAGCTCAATTATCTGCTGGCCAGAAATAATACAGTTTCATAAAACACATCACAGGGACCCCAAAACATGCAATATCCCCTGCTGTATAGTCCAAAACCACTGCACGATGTCTCTGTGCACCAAATACTGGCGAGATGGCACCGTGTTGAAAAGTCCAAACAGTGTCTGTGAGTTAAAATGGCCGCCATCCATTGTTCTCACCATGTGCTTCTGCTCCAGGAAATGGTGGCCACCCAGTAACTCCACAGTATGTCCCCAGATGGTTCTTAAAGGGCCAGCAGCAGCACAACACAAATCCATTATGCCCAAATCATGTCTTTAAAGGCCAATACATGCCAGGGGCCATAGTCACAGGGCAAGAGGCGGGCAAGCAGTCCTCTCCAGGCACAAGTGGCGAAGGGCACTTCGTCACATATGCGTATGGGATCTGAGCGCTATTCACCAATAATGTGCACTCAGATCCAGGCTATCTGGGGATATGTGATACGAATGGGTAGCATTCGACAGAAGCCAAGTTATATATTTTTATTAAATATATTATTTTTATGTGTTTTTCTATATTGTATTTAAAATGGCGATTTGTCCTTGTCCTGGAGATGATTGAATTACTTCTCAATTATCTCCAGGGCAGAGGGGAGGGAATACTAATGCATGCTGGGAATATTCTGTGTCCAGGGCCGTCTTTAGCGCGGGGCAAACGGGGCAGCTGCCCCGGGCCCAGTTGCTCCTGGGGGGGCCCCAGAGCAGCTGCCCCGTGGGCCCCGCGATTTCAGCAGCCCCCATGTACCCGGCAGCCGGCGGTGCAGCCGCACCGGCTCGCCAACTAAGGAGGCCCCCGGGTGGCCCATGCACTAAGGGCCACCCTGTGGGCATGTGGCAGAAGGGGCCCGGTCGGGCGCTGTGACGCTTAAACAGCGCGACCGGGCCCCTTCCTGTACCGGCTGGGAGGAAGTGAGTACCGCGTGTCACTTCCTCCCACCGGAGATAGCCGCGCGGGAGGAGGAAGACAGGGAGGAGGGGAGTTCCAGAGAAGAACTCCCATCTGCCTCAGCCTGCCACTGGACCCCAGGGAAACCACCCTCCATAAAAAGGTAAGAACCTGGAGGGTGGCTAAATGTATGTCAGTATGTGTGTGTGTGTTAGTATGTCTGTGTGTGTTAGTATGTCTGTGTTTGTGTGTTAGTATGTCTGTATGTGTTAGTATGTCTGTGTTTGTGTGTTAGTATGTCTGTGTGTGTGTGTTAGTATGTCTGTGTGTGTGTGTTTGTTAGTATGTCTGTGTGTGTGTGTTAGTATGTCTGTGTGTGTGTGTTAGTATGCCTGTGTGTGTTAGTATGTCTGTGTGTGTGTGTTAGTATGTCTGTCTGTTATTATAGTCTCCCATTTGGTCCCCTAGAGGAGTGTCCACCAAGTGGGAGACCTGCATAAATACGGGCAGGTAGCCCACAGTAAAACCAGTTCTTGTTTTACCCTCAATGCGGAGCTTGGTCTCGTTATTGGGGGGGATTTATTACCGACGACTATTACGAGAGGGGAGCATTCACTAAAGGGCGGTTTGTACATTTCATGCTGAGGGTACCGTAACAACCCTAATAAAATCCTCACATAATACTAACACAACCCTAACACAATCCTCACACAACCATAACACATTCCTCACACAATCCTCACAGAATCCTAACACAATCTTCACACAATCCTAGCACAATCCTCACACAATCCTCACACAATCTTCACACAATCCTAACATAATTAAGCCTGGTTAAAATGGACCAGGAGTTTCCATTTAAATTCACTGTATTACCATAAATAATATGAAAATAATGTCCGAAACTCTAAAAGAATGATTGCGTTATTTTTATTTTCTTTGAATAACCTTTATTTCATCCTCCCAGCTTTAATTTTTGTGTTATAATGTTTATCTATGTTGCAATGTTTTCTTTTTCCATCTTTTGGACTCGCTCACTCGTATAGAGTTAAATCGACGGCTGATCCCAACGTGACCATTTCATCTGGTTGTTTTCCTGGTTTCTATACAGTTATAGAATCTTTTAGTAATTAAAACCTGATCGGACATTCGTCATCGAAGTTAGAGAAGAATATTTTCTCATTTTTGAACACTAGGTGTCAGTATTTGCTTAATTTGAAAAGCTGTAAGAAAGGTGAAGCCAGGTAGTTTAATATAAACGTTTTACACATCCTGAACTCTTCTCAGAGCTGAAATCCATGCTCGAACTGAGGCAGGGTGTGGCATATAATGCAGCTCTATCATTTTATTAATATTGTATTCCAGTAAATACAACTTGTATAAAATATTTATTATTGCAGTAATGCGCTGGTTTAGCCTCAAACTGAGCGATTTGTTTGTAGTTACCCCGGGCTACATGAAGCCAGTCGCCCCCAGCTTGCTCGTTGACAGCCACGGTAGGTGGATCTGTTAAGGTGGAATGATTGGTGGAATAACAAAATGTAAATATCCCAGTTTACACTACTACTTTTAACTGGCTAAAACAGCAGTGAAACAGGCTCAATAAACTAGGGGAACAAGACAAATCTGTCCACAGTAAAAACGCAGCAAATTCCGGTATCGTGAGTCCGTTAACCAGGTCCACGAGGGCAGCTTCACAGACCTAATAAGCGATCAAGTAGAAGATATAGAGTTAAGGATTCATGTTTTATTACGGTATATTAGAGGGGGGACAAGGGAGCCCAGGACAATATACTCTGATATTATATATGTATCCACTTAAGGACCATAACCTCCAGAAAGCCATGGTCATTGTACGTTGAAACTCTGCAAGAAATTTTCACAGTCTGCTGTGATCGGAAGATTATCATCAGTTACCTCTCTGCAAAGGTGACATCATCGAACCCAAATGTTCCATTCACTGGAAATGTTAAAAGATTGAGCAGTAAATAAGAACGAGCAGCGTGGCGTTAATGTCATTTAGCGCTGTCTGTTTACATGCAAATACTGCCAGTTTATTCCTTTAATAAACAAGAAATAACACAGCAATCAAGGCTTAGCAGGAAGTATGGGGGAAAATGAAATGAAGACACATTTGTTTAATTCTGTCTTCTCTGTGGCCTTATAGTTGGCTTTAATTTATAAACTTAATAGGATTTAAAGCTACACAGCAGGCAGCAGGCAGACGGCCTGGCTAGCATGTCGGATGGTTGCAGATCATGAGAGCCCCTCACAACATGCTGGGAATTTATAGATTAATGACACCTTTTTTTCTAAGCTTTTTCTGCATTTGGCCACACAAGGATACTGGAGTCTAAGATCACTTTCGTCAACACCAGTGGTTTCCAGACCAGACCTCACGCCCTTCACTAGTCCAGGATTTAGGGATTTATACATAAAAAAACACCTTCGACATAACTGGGTAATACCTAAATCCTAGACTGGTAGGGGGGCGTAAGGACTGGACTGCACAGTGGTGACAAACGCTAGGTGTCCAACTTTGAGACATGCCCAACTATCCAGGTGGGAGAGGTTAGCTATCTCCTGCCTGGGGACACAGTAGATTTATCCAAGATTCACGCCATCTCCGACCTGGAGGAGTTGGTGAGGTGTGGGTTCATCATTACTGAAAGCTCAGGGTGCCACAGGGACACATGTAAACAATGACCTATGCACCAACTTGCCCACAGGGTTCTCACCTCCCCCATCGTCCAAACCAAATTTCATTTTCCTTTCAATGCTTACCACCAGCCGGCTTTTCGCTCGGTGGGCACATCCAAGTCGGTAACTTAAAAGTTTACCCTACAGAGCAGGAGAGGTTGAGACCCAACCTTGTCCATATCCTGACACTCCATGTAATAGCCCCCAAAATCTATTGGCAATGACACGCCCCCCACTAGCTGTGACATAGACAATAACAAATAGAAAAGAGGGTGGGTGGGAGAGAAGTTGTTTGCTGGCCATCTTCCAAGAGGCACTAAGATAAGATGATCCCTACACCACTCCCAAACACACATACAGCCAATCACACGCATCCATCCCCACACTCATATATGTGCCCTTGTCTGCTTAGCTGCGCTATCTCCCCAGGGCCTTAACCACAACATGAAGCTGTATTGGTTCAGCTAAACAATATCTTAAACACCAAAACTAGCCACAAGTAAACTAGACATTAACCCCTTCATGCCCAGGGTTGTGAAAGCCACTTGTTACTGTTAGTATCTTGATCTGTTGTTGGTCCTGAAGGGGTTAAAGGGGTATCTAGAATGGGGCCCCATCATAAATGTTTGCCATAACTTCCCCCCATTAACAGCTTTACAGAGAACGTAAAACGCTGCGGGCAATTCAAAGCTTCTCTGATTACTATTGGAGCACAGTGAACGTAGAAATGGGAAAAACCAAAGAAAAAACACTGACTGTAAACAAGAACAACATATCTCTGTACACGTACAGAACGAGTGCCAAAAAACAACCACTTTATGAAATGCACCCAAACGGTTTGCAACTACAGCTGCAATAACATTCCATGGCACGCAGGTTAAATTAGCGAACCCCAGGGAGCTCAAACTGGGGGAATGAAATGAAGGCAGACAGGCAAAATAAAATACAACATTTAAATAACTGCTTTTTATTTGCACAAATGTGATTTTTATCTGCTATGTTGCACCTGGAATGTTGCTGTTTTGAATGGTTATGTGTTTTGTTTTTCCTTGAGAAACTCGCAGCATGTTTCAAATTAGTATAGAACTAAATCTATCCATATTTACTAAGCAGTTTTACTGCACAATTTGTCTACCAACCAGAAAAGGCAATAGGCCGTACGGTGCAGTTTATATAAGTACTTTCATTTCTGACGTACCTCCACTAAGAACAGAATCCGACTGTTAAATGTTAACACTACAAACACTACAAACACTACAAACAAACACACCCCTGAATGAAAACACCAACATTATATGAAAACACACCCTACATTTAAAAGCAAACACTACACTACAAGCATACCACTGCTTTCAAATGGCAACCGTACATAAAACACACAACTGCAATCAAATGCCATCAATATACACAAACACACCCCTACATTCACACACACATACTCCATACAAAAGCAAGATAACATTCTAACACACACACAC
This sequence comes from Pelobates cultripes, assembly GCA_933207985.1. Lineage (NCBI taxonomy): Eukaryota > Metazoa > Chordata > Amphibia > Anura > Pelobatidae > Pelobates > Pelobates cultripes. Next base: position 95,071,975 of record OW240924.1, on the reverse strand, counting down.
TGCTCAGTGCCAAATACACCACTGCAAGAAAGGGCAAATGGTAGACCCCCAGCTGTCAAAGCATTGTGGAAGTTGTACGATGATGGGGATCTACCTTTTGGCCACAACAATTCATTATTATTAATCTGCTGTATAAAAGACACAAAATAAAAATAAAATACACACAGAATAGTTATACACAGAGGACACTAACACACACACACATACATTTACACACAGAGGAAACTGACACACACTTACACACACACACATACATTTACACACAGAGGACACTGACACACACACACACACTGTAACGGATCACCTGGCACCCCAACTGGATACCTCCGTTGAAGGATGCTCCTAGCGTTTCCTGAGGACTCCAAGCACTGCAGCAGACATCGCAATCACCGAACCGGAGAAGCATATGAGTGCTTTTAAGCATATGAATGTTGTATACAGCCGAATAGGAAAAACCATGCGAATAGGTTTACCCTCCTAGCAGTCAAACTGGAACAGCATACAATAAATCCTCCCCCAATAATGAGATGACACTTCACTTTGAGGGTTAAGCAGGAACTCTAGGTTTATTCACACCACCTCCTTTTAAAACATTCTCCCATGCAAGGGAGGGATTTACAATAATTAGTACAACAGCCAATCCCATACCTGTTACCTCCCACACTTCTCCTCCCCTTAGATTAACACTTAACATAATTATACCGTACACACTTTTCCCCAATTCTTGGATGAACCCCAAATATGGGGGGTACACCTTTAAATGTTACATCCCTGGTAGCCCTGATCTGGGTGAGACACATATCCAAAAATCACCCAGATCGGACCAGGGGTTCGGGAATTATGGAGGGTTAAAGTTTTGACCGACTGCATGGCAAAAGCATCCGAAAATAGTTCCATGCATTTTGGCCCTGCAGTCGGTCACAGAGAAGGGAATGAAAACACACGAATTCACTGGGTTATGGAGCTTGGGGAGGATTCATATGAATCCCCTTGTTCGTGGGACACATGCACTAACTGACACACACATTCACTGACAGACACACACTGACATATGTGGCGGAACCAGCCTCGCCACTGGGCATTGGAGAAGACTGATTGCCAGCCTCCTGCCATGTGACTATGGCCCATGGGATGTATTGCCTGCTCTCCTGTACTGCTGAGGTTTGCTACCAACTAGGTGGATTTGGCTATGGAGCTTGTCTAGTGCCCTCTGTTGGTAGCAACAGCAATATGCACTACCTGAATAGCAAGACTTGGAATTTGCATATTCGGGTAGATTTGCATATTGCTAATTCTGCAGGCACGTGAGATATTTTCTGTTAATTATTGTCTCCCCACCTCTTTAAAAATATGCCATTGTGTTATAATAAGTCACTGTATGTTGCCTGCTAAGATTTGATTGTTTGTAATTTTATTGAGTTTTCACAGCAATGTTAATGTAATAACCATATGGGCTAGTCCCACGTAAAATAAAGTTTTAGACAGTTCTTCTTCACTCTCAATCTGGGGGAATTGCTATATCACTACAAGGGATTGCTATGCTCTGCATGCTCCATTGGATAATCACTTCCAAGCTCTTGTAAGAGCTTGTTCCTGTCTTGCTCTCGGAAGGAGTCTACGGTGGTTATGGTGTCGGCTGGAGTGCTTGGAGCCCTCAGGAAGCGCTAGGAGCATCCAATAACGGAGGTACCCAGTCGGGGTGCCAGGTGATCCGTTACTACCTACACATTCTCTCACACACTGTGACAAACTCCCCTTTTTACCTGAGTTTGCTAAGAGCTCCTGGGAGTAGCCTGCTTTCCAGCCTCCTGTCCACAGACTATGGACCCTGTGAAAAAATTATGTAAAAGTCTCTGTTCATGCAATTAGGATTATATGGTTTGTTTACTGAACAACTGCACGAACAGAGACCACCCTGGAGCTTGTTAACACCTATTAACAACTTGGAACGTTTCTCACCGCAGTGTTTTAATTGTTCGTCTGGGTGGCTGCAATTTCTATGGACAACCACGAGGTGGTGGCTATCGCAGGCAGTGGTGTTTGGGCATGAATCTCCTGGAGCTAAAATCGGATACAGAAACTCCCAAACACAGCTGGACTTCCATCATCGCCTGCATTCGATTCTATTTAATTTAGAAGGGCACTGTTCCGTGAGATCATTTGTCTGGATGAAGGGAACAAGCTCCAAGGTAAGACTATTGACTCTGTTCGGTAGTTTGTTCATTTTCAAACTCCCGAACTAGACCGGCCGCAAGCCCTGATTCTCTGGAACTGTTTTGGGCATAGGACCATGCCTGTGGTCGGTCAAACAGATGACTTCCATAGAATTCCTGAATCCCTGAACTGATCTGTGTGATATTTGGGTATGTTGGTCACCTAGATCAGGGCTATCAGGCGGTATACGATTTGTGGGGATACTGTGTGTTTTGGGGTACTTTGGGGACTTTTTTTTAGAAATGTGTGTTTTTTTGTGTTTGGAAATAATTGAGTTTAGCATAGTGCTTGACTCAGTTATCTCCTAATTAAAGGGGAAGGTTTATTGTACTGTATGTGGGAGTGTCATACATTGTAAACATGTTATCATTGGTTTGTAAGTTTGTGTCCCTGTCCCCAACAATTGTCATAAAAGGCCAGTGTGGCACCATTAAAATTCAGTTCCTGAAACTTGACCACCTCATTCCACATATTGACACAACCGCCTCAAACTTAATTGGCAAGGACATACCCCCTACCACAACACCTATGGCGAACTGGAATTCTCCGAACACCCAAAACAAATCTAGAAACCCTCCTGTTCAGTTTCCGACAGCAGTGCTCCATGGCACTCTGATTACGAGCACGCTGCCAGAAATTACAGGCGATAACCTCGGACCAAACCAGGCATACATCCAAACCAGGCGAATCATGAAGGAAATATGGTTTGCTGTGCATGTAACATCACCAAAAAGCACCCCGCCCCACAAGCCGACAACTAGGGCACACCAGCTTCCTGATCTGCATAAGAAACCCGGCAAAGGACGCGTAAGAAACCCGGCAAGGTTCAGCAGAAATTTTATCATTTACTGAACCCCCTGGAGAGTACGACAAATGATGAATCAGGTGGTATTTACCCTGTTCCTTCTTGGGCACCAAAAAAACCCAGCAGATTGGGCATAGGGGGCACACAAAAGGAGCTGGCCATCTGACCCAAGGATACTTCCTTGTTAAGCTTCTCCCGAACCACTTAAGTACAGACCGCAGGTCAGAACTGAAAGTAAGGGAGGGCAAACCGAAAAGGGGATCCAAAAACCCAGCTCAAAACCCTCACAATAGGATCCGTGCTGCCTGATGATTCTTATAAAGGTCGAGCCACGGTTGCATCACGCTTATGAATAGCGAAGTCGTCGCCCTTAGCACCCATGTTCCCTTTCTCACCAGTTTTGCCCCACTTAAAACAGAGGGGGATGGGAAGGTATGGGCACCACTGCATCCAGAGCACTTGTGCTTGAAATGGCACAAGGACCCCCACAGCCTGGCATCTGGTTGGGGGCCGATGAGGAGGAGGAAGTTCCCCCACCGTCCCCCCGCCCCCAAGAAAGGACAAAAAGTGCCTTTTTGAGGCGCCGGGCGAGTCATAATTGAGACCTATGTCTATCTGGTTCCAGGACAAATATGGTCGCACCACCAGCCGCTGACGAAATTGTTAGTCATATCTCCATCAACCTAGCCCTCCATAGGTATGAAGCGCGTTCCAGATAGTGTCCTAATAGCAGAATATTGCGGAGCATTTTTGGGGAGCCCATATCCAACTCCCAAATGTCTTGGGAATTTTCCGATAGCGGTATTTCTCCTTGTCTTTCTCGGACTCCTTACTGTCTTTCTCAACCAAGGGAGGTGCTTCCTCCAATGGCAGGAGGGAAAATATCTCTACGAAATCCCCTTTCCAAATCTTCTCCCTAGTTTCCCCAGCGGGTCAGACCAGCACATGTAAGCAGCGCCCTGCGCCATGTCCGAAAAGCCCGCCTCTTGGGCAGCTTATCCTGCACTAGCAACGGAGCAGAACGCCGCAGGCAAAGGGGGATCCGAGCAGGGACGTATTAGCCGCGAGGAAAACAAGGCATTTGCCTTGGGCAGCATTTTCCAGGGGACGGCAAAAAAAGCCGCCCCCAAATGCCCAGGGCAAATGTATTGTTAGCCTTGCGGCTAACTGACAAGCCGGGCGGACAGGCGGGCAGTCGGTCTGCCCGCCTGTCCGCCCGGCTTGTCAGTTAGCCGCAAGGCAGCCCCACTAGACCCCAGGGAGAGGGAGATCCCCCCCTCAGCATTCCCAAAGGTAAGGAGGCTGGGGGGTTAAATAAAAAAAATTAAAAAGTGAGTGTGTTAATGTGAGTGAGTGTGTGTGTCTGTTAGTGTGTGTCTGTTAGTGTGTGTGTTTGTTAGTGAGTGTGTGTCTGTGTATGTCTGTTAGTGTGTGTGTCTGTTAGTGAGTGTGTGTGTATGTGTGTGTGTGTCTGTTAGTGTGTGTGTCTGTTAGTGAGTGTCTGTTAGTGAGTGTGTGTCTGTTAGTGTGTGTGTCTGTTAGTGAGTGAGTGTGTGTCTGTGTGTGTATCTGTTAGTGTGTGTGTGTCTGTTAGTGTGTGTGTGTGTGTGTGTGTGTGTATCTGTTAGTGAGTGAGTGTGTGTCTGTTAGTGTGTGTTTGTCTGTTAGTGTGTGAGTGTGTGTCTGTTACTGAGTGTGTGGTTGTTAGTGTGTGTGTGTGTGTCTGTTAGTGTGTGTGTGTGTCTGTTAGTGAGTGTGTATGTCTGTTAGCTAGTGTATGCGTATCTGTCAGTGACGGGGGGGGGGGGTGCCTGAGTTTTGTCCTGCCTAGGGCAGCACAAAACCAGGATACACCACTGGATCCGAGGGCGCCGAAGGCAACGGACCACTACCAACCACTGACAAAGACCCAGGGGGCCCTGAGGACTGCGCATTGGGCTGGGCTGGGGACCAAAACCGACCTGAGTTGACTATCCATAGAGGATTCTCCGCTAACTGCCACCCCTTCCTCCCACTGATCTAAAAAACCCTGAAGACCTGAGAGGAACCCCCCCAACGCGGGACCCGAATGACTAAAAGAGGAAGGAACACCATACTTACCCGCTGAAGCCTGGCGCTCCGACCACAGCACAGCAAACACAGAAGGAAGAGGCAGATTGCCATGAATTCCAGTATCCACTGTGTTCCTCAAAAGTGTTCCAGGCACCAGGTTTTGTGAGAAGAGCAACGGAGAGGAGGTGAGCTCACATTCTACACCAGGAGGAAGCCGAGGTAAGTGACCAGCAGGGTGGAGAGGGGACCCAGAGGAGACAGAGGGAATGCCAGAGGGCAGAGGGGACCCAGAAGGAGCAGGAAGAAGAGCAGAGGAGGGAAAGGAAAGGAAAAAGGGAGCAAAGAGGACCCAGCGGGGAGGAGAGGGAGCAGAGGGACCAGAACAAGAAGGAGGGAAACCATGGGGCCCTCCCAGAGGCAAGCGGTGCCTCCCGGAATGCAAAAAAAGGAAACCCAAGGGAAAGACTAGTGAATGGAGAGGGGTGGAAGAGACAGAAGAGGGTACAGAGGAGACCCACGGGAGCCTTCATCACTGGCAGAGGAGGCTCCCGACCCGCATGAGGTCCTCCCCCCAGCCCTCAACGGCGGTACCGTGGTACCCCGCGTGGCCCTGCAGGGCCTATTTACCACCGGGGCCCAGGACACACCCCCGCCATCCCGCATGCCGCAGGGGAATTTTGAATGCCACTGGGCGTCTGCACACCGGCAGGGAGGTAAGGCCCACCTCCCACCGCCGCCAACCCGCGTTCCAAAGCCGGAGGCCGGAGCAGGCCATGATGTGGATGCAGGCTGCATAGGCCACACACCCCTCGCAGCATTAGTAGGCCGCGCATCCTGTGTAGTAGTAGCTGGCCACGTGTCTGGAGCCCCAGACACGTGGGCCTGGTGATGCATCAGGCCCGGGCTCCTACTCTTCAACCGGGCCCAAGGTGCAGTGTCTGGGAACAATCTAACCAGCGGGCAGGAATGCCAGCCGGTGCTAGTGCTGCCCCTAAAGTAGATTGGCCATGGGGGGGAACCACGCCGGCAGCCATACCTGGGGTAAGGGGTGAGGCGAGCATATTGCTCGCGGAGTTGCCGGCCAGCGCAACAGCAGCTCTGAGGGAAGCCAGGATAGCCTCAACCTCTATACCTCAAACAAATTGACTACAGGCCCAGGACAAACAGGAGCAGGAGGACAGGAAGCTGTTTGCTAGCCCAAATCCCAAGTGGCACTGAGGTAAGACCACCCCCCACCAAACTCACACACCACATAATCCCACCCACATATTCATACACAACCAATCACACGCATCTATCTTCACACTCATACATGTGCCCTTGTCTGCATAGCTGCGCTATCTCCCCAGTACCTTCCCCTCAATGACCCCCCATATCTGCTGGTGGATCCAGGCTTCATGGGAAAGCGGGCGTGAAAGGAATGAAGGAGAAACATAGAAACATAGAAACATAGAATGTGACGGCAGATAAGAACCATTCGGCCCATCTAGTCTGCCCAATTTTCTAAAAACTTTCATTAGTCCCTAGCCTTATCTTATGGTTAGGATAGCCTTATGCCTATCCCATGCATGCTTAAACTCCTTTACTGTGTTAACCTCTACCACTTCAGCTGGAAGGCTATTCCATGCATCCACTACCCTCTCAGTAAAGTAATACTTCCTGATATTATTTTTAAACCTTTGTCCCTCTAATTTAAGACTATGTCCTCTTGTTGTGGTAGTTTTTCTTCTTTTAAATATAGTCTCCTCCTTTACTGTGTTGATTCCCTTTATATATTTAAATGTTTCTATCATATCCCCCCTGTCTCGTCTTTCCTCCAAGCTATACATGTTAAGATCCTTTAACCTTTCCTGGTAAGTTTTATCCCGCAATCCATGAACCAGTTTAGTAGCCCTTCTCTGAACCCTCTCTAAGGTATCAATATCCTTCTGAAGATACGGTCTCCAATACTGTGTACAATACTCCAAGTGAGGTCTCACCAGTGTTCTGTATAATGGCATGAGCACTTCCCTCTTTCTACTGCTAATACCTCTCCCTATACAACCAAGCATTCTGCTAGCATTTCCTGCTGCTCTATTACATTGTCTGCCTACCTTTAAGTCATCAGAAATAATCACCCCTAAATCCCTTTCCTCATATGTTGAGGTTAGGACTCTATCAAATATTCTGTACTCTGCCCTTGGGTTTTTACGTCCAAGATGCATTATCTTGCACTTATCCACATTAAATGTCAGTTGCCACAATTCTGACCATTTTTCTAGTTTACCTAAATCATTTGTCATTTGGCTTATCCCTCCTGGAACATCAACCCTGTTACATATCTTAGTATCATCAGCAAAAAGACATACCTTACCATCAAGACCTTCTGCAATATCACTAATAAAATATTAAAGAGAATGGGTCCAAGTACAGATCCCTGAGGTACCCCACTGGTGACAAGTCCAAGCTTCGAATATATTCCATTAACTACAACCCTCTGTTGCCTGTCACTCAGCCACTGCCTTACCCATTCAACAATATTGGAATCCAAACTTAAAGATTGCAGTTTATTGATAAGCCTTCTATGTGCAACAGTGTCAAAAGCCTTACTGAAATCTAGGTAAGCAATGTCTACTGCACCACCCTGATCTATAATTTTAGTTACCCAATCAAAAAAATCAATAAGATTAGTTTGGCATGATCTCCCTGAAGTAAACCCATGTTGTCTCTGATCTTGAAATCCATGTGTTTTTAGATGTTCATCAATCCTATCCTTTAACATGGTTTCCATCACTTTCCCACTACTGAAGTAAGGCTTACTGGCCTATAGTTGCCCGACTCCTCCCTATTACCTTTCTTGTAAATGGGCACAACATTCGCTAACTTCCAATCTTCTGGGACTACTCCTGTTAACAATGATTGGTTAAATAAATCTGTTAATGGTTTTGCTAGTACACCACTAAGCTCTTTTAATAGCTTTGGGTGTATTCCATCAGGTCCCATTGACTTATTTGTCTTTACTTTTGACAGTTGAGATAGAACCTCTTCCTCTGTAAACTCACGTGTAATAAATGACTCATTTATCCTTTTTCTCAACTGAGGTCCCTTTCCTTCATTTTCATCTGTAAATACAGAACAAAAATATTCATTGAGGCAGTCAGCTAGACCTTTATCCTCTTCTACATACCTTCCTTCTTTTGTTTTTAATCTAACTAATCCTTGTTTTACTTTTCTTTTCTCATTTATGTATCTAAAAAAATGTTTTATCCCCCTTTTTTACTGTCTGTGCTATTTTCTCTTCTGTGTGTGATTTGGAAGCTCTTATAACTTGCTTAGCCTCTTTCTGCCTAATCTTATAGATCATTTTGTCTCCCTCACTCTGGGTTTTTTTATAATTCCTAAATGCTAACTTTTTTTTCAGGGAAATGCAATGTGACATCTTGGAGTTTTGCCTCTGTCCTTGGAGATAATTGGATTACTTCTCAATTATCTCCAGGATAGAATACTCTGTGGAACTGTTTTTGGGCAGAAAAGCCATGCTTCATTTGGTCACAAAGGACTACGATCTATCTTTTGAACCACTGGACCAATTTGTATGATTTTGACATATGTTTGTATTTGGAGTATGCAGAAACTTACAAAATGTAAGTTTTATGTGAATGTGATGTATACTTTTAAAGTTATGAATAATGTGGAAAAACTGTATTTCTCTGTCTGTGATAATTACATTAACCCATTGTGTAAGGTAATTGTATCACAGGCAGAGGGGAGGATTTTGTGTGGGAGTGTCTGAGTTTATTGTACGTGTTTATTGGTGGTTTTCCAAAACCCTGTGGGTGGTACTAATGTGTAAGAATGTGTATATCAGAACAATAAACCCACAGCTCTATCTGTTCCTGCTTGACCCTCAAAACGGCGTCTTGTCTCGTTCTTGGGGGGGATTTATTGTATGCTGTTCCAGTTTGACTGCAAGGAGTGTAAACCTATTCGTATGGTTTTTCCTATTCGGCTGTACAGCATTCGTATGGTTCCGGTTCAGCTGTTTATGGCATTCATATGGTTTCCTGTTGGCAGATTAGTGTCTTTGGTAGCTGCCTGTGTATCTGGAAGGGGAATATCCTCTAAACGGCGTTTAACCCCTTTTATGCCCGGGGTGCCATTACACATGAGAACTACCGTACCGTACCGTGGAAGATCCACAATAAAATCCATGGACAAGTGAGTCCAGGGTCGTTTACCATTAGGTATAGTTTGCAAGAGTTCCACTGGAGGGTGTCATGGTGTTTTACTTTGAGCGTACACAGGACAGGCAGCTACAAAAGCGGTGACTTCTGAACGGAGACTAGGCCACCAAAATTGACAAGAAACAGACCAGATTAACTGGTTTTTGCCTGGATATCCAGCTGCTTTGGAGTTGTGATATGTACCTAACAAGTTGGTGTGGAGATGAATAGGTACAAAACAATGACCACTAGGTTTCTCTGGAGGAGCATTAACTTGTGCAGCCCAAATTTCCTCGCCTAGGGGTGAGGTGAGATTAGTACGGATAGTGGCTAGTATTCGGTCCGGGGGAATCACAGGAGTAGGAGTTATCTCCTCCCTAGATGGAGGAGAGAACTATTGAGATAGGGCATCAGCCCAAATGTTCTTAATTGAATCTTCATGGGAAGAGAGCCCATCTAGCTTGCCGAGGGGAAAGCAGTTTAGCTTCGGAAAGATAAGTAAGATTCTTGTGGTCTGTGAGAATGAGAATTGGCACTGAAGTACCCTCAATAAGGTGCCTCCATTCTTTGAGAGCTAAAATTATAGCTAGGAGTTCTCTATCCCCAATCTGGTAATTGCATTGTGCCGGGTTCAATTTCTTCAAAAAATATGCGCATGGATGCACGCCTACTCCTGTCTCAGACGCATCGACTTCAAGAATGAATGGTAAGTCAGGGTTAGGGTGTGCCAGTATTGGAGCTTCAGCAAAGGCGACTTTGAGAGACTCAACGACAGTAATGGCTTCCTGTGACCAATGTAAAAAAGGGGGACAAAACATTTTTTAGATACATAAATGAGAAAAGAAAAGTAAAACAAGGATTAGTTCAATTAAAAACAAAAGAAGGAAGGTATGTAGAAGAGGAAAAAGGTCTAGCTGACTGCCTCAATTAATATTTTTGTTCTGTATTTACAGATGAAAATGAAGGAAAAGGACCTCAGTTGAGAAAAAGGATAAATGAGTAATTTATTACACGTGAGTTTACAGAGGAAGAGGTTCTATTTCAACTGTCAAAAGTAAAGACAAATAAGTCAATGGGACCTGATGGAATACACCCAAAGCTATTAAAAGAGCTTAGTGGTGTACTAGCAAAACCATTAACAGATTTATTTAACCAATCATTGTTAACAGGAGTAGTCCCAGAAGATTGGAAGTTAGCGAATGTTGTGCCCATTTACAAGAAAGGTAATAGGGAGGAGTCGGGCAACTATAGGCCAGTAAGCCTTACTTCAGTAGTGGGGAAAGTGATGGAAACCATGTTAAAGGATAGGATTGTTGAACATCTAAAACACATGGATTTCAAGATCAGAGACAACATGGATTTACTTCAGGGAGATCATGCCAAACTAATCTTATTGATTTTTTTGATTGGGTAACTAAAATTATAGATCAGGGTGGTGCAGTAGACATTGCTTACCTAGATTTCAGTAAGGCTTTTGACACTGTTGCACATAGAAGGCTTATCAATAAACTGCAATCTTTAAGTTTGGATTCCAATATTGTTGAATGGGTAAGGCAGTGGCTGAGTGACAGGCAACAGAGGGTTGTAGTTAATGGAATATATTCGAAGCTTGGACTTGTCACCAGTGGGGTACCTCAGGGATCTGTACTTGGACCCATTCTCTTTAATATTTTTATTAGTGATATTGCAGAAGGTCTTGATGGTAAGGTATGTCTTTTTGCTGATGATACTAAGATATGTAACAGGGTTGATGTTCCAGGAGGGATAAGCCAAATGGCAATTGATTTAGGTAAACTAGAAAAATGGTCAGAATTGTGGCAACTGACATTTAATGTGGATAAGTGCAAGATAATGCATCTTGGACGTAAAAACCCAAGGGCAGAGTACAGAATATTTGAGGAAAGGGATTTAGGGGTGATTATTTCTGATGACTTAAAGGTAGGCAGACAATGTAATAGAGCAGCAGGAAATGCTAGCAGAATGCTCGGTTGTATAGGCAGAGGTATTAGCAGTAGAAAGAGGGAAGTGCTCATGCCATTGTACAGAACACTGGTGAGACCTCACTTGGAGTATTGTACACAGTACTGGAGACCGTATCTTCAGAAGGATATTGATACCTTAGAAAGGGTTCAGAGAAGGGCTACTAAACTGGTTCATGGATTGCGGGATAAAACTTACCAGGAAAGGTTAAAGGATCTTAACATGTATAGCTTGGAGGAAAGACGAGACAGGGGGGATATGATAGAAACATTTAAATATATAAAGGGAATCAACACAGTAAAGGAGGAGACTATATTTAAAAGAATAAAAACTACCACAACAAGAGGACATAGTCTTAAATTAGAGGGACAAAGGTTTAAAAATAATATCAGGAAGTATTACTTTAGTGAGAGGGTAGTGGACGCATGGAATAGCCTTCCAGCTGAAGTGGTAGAGGTTAACACAGTAAAGGAGTTTAAGCATGCGTGGGATAGGCATAAGGCTAACCTAACTGTGACGAGAGCAATCTCGCCACATTGCATTGGAGAAGCCTGGTTGCTCGCCTGCTGCCTTTGGACTATGGCCTCATGTTAAAAGACATCTTTTTCCCTGCAGAAAATACTTATTCGTGCTTTTCTGCCCGGTGTTCGGTAGATTCAATCTACCGAACAACCGCACGAATGACTAGACCACCTGGGAGCTTAATTGACGAATGCTGGGTGGCCGCCATTCGTATCACGAACACGAGGTCGCGGCCATTTTAAACATGCGAATGCACAGCGGTGTTCGACGCTTAATTCATGGAACTAAAATCGGACACACTTTTGCGCGAACACCGCTGAAGCCGCCGACCTCCCTTCTTGTTCGGTGAAAGTGCACGAACGGCCCGGTGTTCGGTAGTTTTACTTGAATATGTTATACCCCAGATAGGAATCCCATGGAGCCCGTTCGCATGAGAACTGACTGTGTAAAGACTTTGGCTCCATGGCGATTACACTGTATTCGTGTGGTCTGAGCGCCATTGGCTTAATAATGTGCGCTCAGACCTGAGCTATCTGGGGACATGTTAAATGTATAGTTTATTGTAACTCGTGTCATACTGTGTATTTTAATAGTAATTACTGTTTTAGTATCCCCACGTGCATAATGGCGATTTGCCTTTGTCTTGGGAGATAATTGAATTACTTCTCAATTATCTCCAAGGCAGAGGGGAGGAAGCCAGGATGCATTGTGGGAATATAATGTGACTGTGTGTCCTATTTGTCTACTTGTCTGTCTTTTGTCACAGTCTCCCATTTGGTCCCCTAGGGGAGTGTCCACCAGGTGGGAGACCTGCATAAATACTGGGCAGGTAGCCCTCATTAAACAGACCACTGCTTGACCCGCAACACGGAGCCTTGTCTCGTCTTTGGGGGGATTTACTGAATGCTGATAGAGACTGATTGCTAGGAGTGTAAGCCGCTTGGATGCTTTTCCTATTCGTCTGCTAGCAGCGATTCGTATGGTTCCAGTTCGTGTGTTTGGAGTGCTATATTGTATGCCGTTCGGGAGTTTGGAGCATTCCCTTATTGGCGGTTCGTGAGTTTGGTGTTCTACAGTAGCTGTGCCTGCATCTCTGGAAAGGGGGACGATCGCCTAAACGGTCTTTACCCCTTGTGTGCAAAACGGTCCGTTACACTAACTATAAGATAAGGCTAGGGACTAATGAAAGTATTTAGAAAATTGGGTAGACTAGATGGGCCGAATGGTTCTTATCTGCCGTTACATTCTATGTTTCTATGTTTCTATGTTGTGGATAACCATCTCTCCTGGTCATATCCGTGAGAGGTTTAACCAAGGAAGAAAAGTTGCGTATGAACTTCTCATAATAATTTTCAAAGCCAAGAAAACTCTGTATAGAGTGAAGAACTGTAGATCGAGGCCATTGTAGTACAGTGAAAAGTTTCTCTGGGTCCATAGAGAATCCAGCGTCAGAAATAACATAGCCCAAGAATGTAACCTGTTTGCAGTTGAACTCACATTTCTCCAATTTACAGAAAACATTATTTTCTCTGAGTCTCTGTAGAACACGAGAGACATCTGCATGATAATTCTCGAGAGATGTGGAATGGATAAGAATATCATTGAGATAAACCACCACACATTGCTGTAGCATATCTCGCAGGAAATCATTTATAAATCCCTGGAAAACCGGCAGAGCATTGCAAAGACATTTTGCAAAGGGCATTACTCCGTATTCATAATGTCCGCTCCTGGTATTAACTGTGGTTTTCCATTTGTGGTCCTTTTTTATCCTGATGAGATTATATGCCTGTGGGGAAAGTAACCCCGCCACTGGTTCTTGGAGGGGTCTGTTTGCCAGCCTCCTGCCCTGTGACTCTGGCCCCTGTGACAAAAACTTGGTTAAAACCACTGTTTGTGCTTTTTGGACTTCTGACATTACTTACTCAGTGACACTTCGAACTCCCGAAGCGTTTTGAAGCGGCATTTGAACAACTGCACAAACCAGTGACCACCCTGGAGCTTGTTAACACCTATTAACGTCTGGGTGGCGGACATCTTGTTCGCATGAACGCAGGCAGCGGTGTTTGGACATGAATCTCATGGAACTAAAATTGGACACAAAAACTCCCGAACACCACTGGACTTCCATCATCGACTGCGTTCGGTTCTATTCAGCTGAGAAGGGCACTGTTCGGGGAAATCATTCGTCTGGATGAGGGGAACAAGCTCCAGGGTAAGACTATTGACTCTGTTCGGTAGTTTGTTCATTTTCAAACTACCGAACTAGACCGTCCGCAAGCCCTGATTCTCTGGAACTGTTTTGAGCAATGGACCATGCCAGTCAAAAAAATTACTTCCATAGAATTCCTGAACCCCTGAACTGATCTGGGTGATTTTTGGATATGTTGGTCACCCTGATCAGGGCTATCAGGGGATGTAACATTTGGCGATATTATGTGTTTTTGGGGTACTTTGGGGGTTTTATAAAAATATGTGTTTTTTTCTGCCTGGAGATAATTGAGTTAATACAGTATCTGACTCAATTATCTCCCAGGCAGAGGGGAGGGATTGTGTGCTGTGTTTGGGAGTGTTGGGCCTTGTAACTTTATTGTTATTGGTCTGTGACATTGTAAATCAGTCTACCATCAGGTCTATGTGGGCGTACCCCTTGCCTGGGGATTGTCATATAAGGACAAGTGTGGTACCATTAAAATCAGTTCTCTTCACACTCAACACGTAGCCTCATCTCGTGATTGTAGGGTACAGCTATAATAGTTTTAATCCCTGCTCCTGGGATTGCTCTTTCAACCCGGGGACTGCAAAGTCAGACTCGTAGTTGCCCAAAGAGCGCTCCTGCTAGGGTCTGCCTCAGTGGAGGCAGTCGTCGGGGTGAGCCATAACCATGGGGCTGTGTGTCGGTTTCACAGCCACAGAGTCCCTGCTGGTCGCCTGGAAGTCCATGCCAACCAATGGGAGAAGGCGCTCCCATTCAAACTGGGTTCGCGCCATTCTCCTGATTGGTCGACACAAGGGAGCGTTGATTGGTCCCTGCAGGACGCAGGTGACTGATCAGAGAAGGAGCACCTTCCAAACGGGGTTTCGCGGATGTGACGAGACCAATCTCGCCACATTGCATTGGAGGAGCCTGGTTGCCCGCCTGCTGCCTTTGGATTATGAACCGGCAGTTAAACAGTTAATTTTACTGTGCTGTGCAGAAAGGTTTATTCATGCCTTTCTGCACAGCCGTTCGGTAGATTTAGTCTACCGCACAAAACTCCTTCTATTAGCCTCCCCAGAGCCGTGGGGAGCCGGCAGGCGCTGTTAATTGGCCCGCCCAGAAGCTGGCGTGTGCAGTCAATTGACCACCCAGTAGCTAGTTAACCGCAGCTTAATTGACTGTTACTGGGTGGCCGCGGTTACACTTAGCAGCCGCTATGTGGCGGTGTTATGGAGCTCCCCAGAAGGCCAGTGGTGCTCAGCCCGGAATCAGTGCACTAAAAGCAGACACTTTTACGTGCAGGCACTGTTGAGCCTCCAGCCTTCCCTACTTTTATTCGAGGCTATTTAACCGAACACCTGATCATTCGGGACTTTGTTTTATGTGAATGCTTTAACCCAGATAGCTATGCCATGGAGCCTATTCATGTAATTAAAGGCTTTGGCTCCATGGCAACTGAACTGTGTGTATAGGGTCTGAGCGCTATTCGGTAGTTATGTGCGCTCAGATCCCAGCTATCTGGGGATATGTGACATGTCTGTATTTTATGTATTAAATGTAACTTTGCATATTTTTAAGTATTTTGCTGTCTTTGTGTCCCCACGTGTATAATGGAGTTTTGCCTCTGTCCTGGGAGATAATTGGATTACTTCCCAATTATCTCCAGGATAGAGGGAGGGAAATTAGGATGCATTGTGGGGATGTTTTACTTCTGTGTGTCTGAATGTGATACATGTCTGTCTGTGTTACAGTCTCCCATCTGGTCCCCTAGGGGAGTGTCCACCAGGTGGGAGACCTGCATAAACACTGGGCAGGTAGCCCTCAATAAACCAGACCACTGCATGACCCTCAATCAAGCCACTTGGGTGTTTTTTCTATTCGTCTGCTAGCAGCTATTCGTGAGGTTCCAGTTCGGGAGTTTGGAGTGCTACTTTGTATGCAGTTCGGGAGTTTGGAGCATTCCCTTGTATCCAGTTCAGGAGTTTGGTGTTCTGCAGTAGCTGTGCTTGTATCTCTGGAAGAGGAAGATTGACTAAATGGCGGTTTAACCCCTTTATGCCTGGGGGTGCCATTTTGAGTGATCGAGCGGCAAAGCCCCTCTCCTCCCTGAGCGCCGATTGGTGCAACTGAGTTTCGTGCCTATTCTTCAGATTGGGCAGCGAAACTCCTCTCCTCCCCGAATGCTGATTGGCACGATTTGGTTCACACCCTTTTTAGCTCATTGGTTGTTGCTTCGTGTAACGGACCGTTTTGCACACAGAGGTTAAAAACCGTTTAGGCGATAATCCCCTTCCAGATAGACCAGCAGCTACTGCAATCACCAACCTCCCGAACTCCAAACTGCACGTATTCACCAACTCTCGAACAGCAGACACACAAACCCTGGAAGCAGCCGAACAGGAAAAGCCCTACAAACAGCTTACACTCCTGGCAATCGGCATACAGTCAAATTCCCCCCAAGAATGAGACGACACTTCACTTTGAGGGTTAAACAGGAACAACACTGCTGGCACACCCAGCCTGGTTTTTATTACAGTCTTGCACATACAGGACCGCCCACAGGGAGGTATAAAATAAC
Organism: Pelobates cultripes; assembly: GCA_933207985.1. Taxonomy (NCBI): domain Eukaryota; kingdom Metazoa; phylum Chordata; class Amphibia; order Anura; family Pelobatidae; genus Pelobates; species Pelobates cultripes. The sequence goes on along the minus strand of OW240924.1, from coordinate 95,055,422 downwards.
CAATCAAATAACAGTTACAACCCACAATGCATCACAATCCCTCCTCCCTGGCCTGGAGATAATTGGAGAAGTAATCCAATTATCTCCAAGGACAGAGGCAAACTCCATTACACACATGGCAGACAAAAGACAGTAAAATACAATAAAAAACACAAGGTTACATTTATACATAAAATACAGACATTCTACCTATCCCCAGATAGCTTAGATCTGAGCGCACGTTATTACCGGATGGTGCTCAGATCACATACATACAGTTCAATCGCCATGGAGCCAAAGTCTTTCATACAGTCTTTCAGTATACGGCTGGGCTCCATGGCATAGCTATCTGGGGTAGCATGGCTTTAACAGTCCGCAGAAAGGCACAAACCAGGGAAAAAGAACAGGGGCCATAGTCTAATGGTAAGAGGCGGGCAAGCAACCCCCTCCAAGGACACGTGGCAAGGTCGGTTTCGCCACACTTCGTTTAGGCGCGAAGTTTGAATTCACGGACCTAACCAAGCAACTCCCCGGAACAAATTTTGGGGATGTCAGAGCCTCGAGCCCCAGACCTTAGACAGTGATTTCTTGGGCTCTGTACATCTAATAGCACCGCTATTTTCAGGGGTCCCAGAGGGTACCCATTGATATCCAGTGAAATGTGTCTGATATGTGTGACCTCTTATCTTCCTGGGGCGAGGGGCGCCTAAGTGTCCTCCCTGTATGTAGTATGTTTTAATGTGTGTAACTATAGTCCAGTTGGTATCTCCCAGAGCGGGAGATGGTTATCTGCTGTAAGCCATCCCCCACCAGCCTGGGACTGAGAAATTTGTACTGAATGAATGGAAAAAAGAACAAAAAGGAATGGATAAAACGTAATGCCAGGCTCCTGCCTAACTCACAGCTGACACCGTTTTCCAGAAGACATGTCAGACATGAGAAAAAAACTTGATGTAAACGTTCTCGAATTTAGGATTAAACATTTTTTATAAGTTATTAAACATATTTCAACATTCCTCCAAGCATTTACAAAAAACAAAAAAATCCTGATTTGCTGCTATAATTTTTCAGCAATTATTTAATCATTGTATTAAAGTGTGCACAAGTAATTTATCGTTTGTGGAGAGTTAACTGTTTTGATTTGTTTTAAATCACAAGCTAAACGTCTGAGTGCGAGTGTGAGTATAATTATGATGACAGTATCAGAATGTTTCAACTAATAACCAAAACAACTTTAGCTTAATGAAGCTGTTCTAGCGCTTCATGTCCCTACATTATCATTGCTTCATTTTCTGCTGTTTAGGGGTTAAATCACATATGTTTATGAAGCCCTAGCCACACCTCACCTAGCTGTGACTGACACAGCCTGCATGGTAAAAAAATGGTTTCATGTTCAATCTTACCTTACAGCACAGTGTAGTGGAGTTACTCATAGCTCCAAGATCATGTCAGTGATCATGTCATGGTGCATGGAGTCTGTACATGCAGTGATTTCACTGAGTTAAACAGCTACCAGAGGTATAAGTGCACCATTGGTAGCCAAACTGAAAAAAAGACATTTAGGGCTGCTTAATGTTAAGTCTGGCCATATTTGGTGTCTGTAGTCTGTGTGCATAGCATGCTGGTTACAGAGGACCAATGGCAGCACTCCCCAAACATGCCACCTGAGTACTCCCTGAACCTGAACATTCTCTTTGGTGACACACACACCCACAAACCAAGAGAGAGTGACGTCACTGGAGTAGGTTCTGGAGTAGGTTCAGTTACAGCAAGAGCTCGACATGGAATCGCAGGTAAGTTTATTTTTTTAGTCTTTTATCTTTTTTAACAGGGGGATCATTCCAGCAGATTTACTACAGCCATATTGAACTTTTTTCAGCCTATGTAAACAAAAACTGTGGTTTACTAACATTGTTTTAGATAAGAAATTCGAAATTAAATGCACTGTGAAATAAGAAGACTGCAGGGGCATGATCTATACACAAGTACTGTTTCATCAAGCTAAAGTTGTTTTGGTGCCTATAGTCTTCCTTTAATAATGTAAGTGCAAAGCCCCTACTCGAAGGAAGTAGCCATGCTGGTTCTGGACTCCTATTACACGGTATCCTGGAACTGGGCGCCTCAATGCTGGCTCCGAACCACTACTAGACAGCATCCTGGAACTGGGCGCCTCCATGCTGGCTCTGAATCCCTACCAGACAGCATCCTGGAACTGGGCGTCTCCAGGCTGGCTCCCAAAAACTACTAGATGGTTTCCTGGAACTGGGCACCTCCATGCTGTCTCTGAACCCCTACTAAACGCCATTCATGAACTAGGTGCCTCCATGCTGGCTCCAAACTTCTACTAGATGCCATCCTGGAGCTGGGCACCTCCATGCTGGCTCCGAACCCCTAATAGATGGCATCTTTGAACTGGGCGCCTCCATGCTGGCTCAGAACCCCTACTAGACAGCATCCTGGAACTGGGCACCTCCATGCTGGCTCCAGACCCCTACTAGATTGCATCCTGGAACTGGGCACCTCCATGCTGGCTCCAGACCCCTACTAGATTGCATCCTGGAACTGGGCTCCTCCATGCTGGCTCCGAATCCCTACTAGACGGCATCCTGGAACTGGGTAACTCCATGCTGGCTCCAGACCCCTACTAGATTGCATCCTGGAACTGGGCACCTCCATGCTGGCTCCAGACCCCTACTAGATTGCATCCTGGAACTGGGCTCCTCCATGCTGGCTCCGAATCCCTACTAGACGGCATCCTGGAACTGGGTAACTCCATGCTGGCTCCAGACCCCTACTAGATTGCATCCTGGAACTGGGCACCTCCATGCTGGCTCCAGACCCCTACTAGATTGCATCCTGGAACTGGGCTCCTCCATGCTGGCTCCGAATCCCTACTAGACAGCATCCTGGAACTGGGCAACTCCATGCTGACTCCAAGCCCCTACTAGATGTTATCTTGGGACATGGCGGCTCCGTGCTGGCTCCGAACCCCTACTAGATGGTTTCCTGGAATTGGTTACCCCAGAAAAAGCATACAGAAAGAAAGAGATAGAGAAACAATACTTTTATTTCTCCTCCTCCAATGCAATGAGTTTGCTGGCTGTGCCACAAATGAACTGGATTGTAATGTTAGCTGCTACATTTTTAATTTAAAATAAAATGGATAAAGTTCAATGTTTTGTCCAATTGTGAAATTCCAGAGACTGGACAATTCTTCAATGTGGATAGACAACAGCTGCTTGATACTGCTATACACACTCAACGCAGCCTTTATCGATCACCGGGCTCAAGACACGATGGTCATATAGACTAAAGAAATCCTCGAATAATACAGTAACTGTATAAACATACAATAAAAGGAACCATCAAAGCTTTAATAAACAGAAAACTAAAACAACCAGCATCTCCGTTCCATCACAAGTGACTCAGACCCCATGATTCCTGGAACATCGATAATTATGGGCCTTTTGGGGAAGAGGTGGGGAATTGGAGGGGAAACAAGTGATAGTTACCATATGACAATTATCAGGGCTGGATATAACCACTAGGGTGAATTCATTAACCATTTACATTAAGGCTCCATCTCCAGAAAACATAGGGTTACAATGGGGGTGTTATGATTGCGAAAGCAAGGTGTGTCACTATCAAAACCCTAATAGAGATTCCAAATTGAAAAGAATCGCTAACATGATAACAACATATAAACATGGCTTGCTGTCTTTTGAAAAGGATGTGGTTCGCAAATTAAATCTCAAAACTGAAATTCAAATGAAAAAGAAACATGGTAACATATACCATCTGTTTTGCTTAAGGGGAAGAAAAAACATTCCACAAAGTATATAAATTGGGCCAAAAAACCTAATAACCTGAACAGAAATGTGACTACTTAGATACCGGAATTGTCAGCGGTCAAATGGTATTTCGGAAACAGTGCAATAATGCTCTAAAATTGATCTTAAAGGGGAAGACATGAAGCTGTTGCTGTGGCACAGAAAGGGACCCTTGGGAACAGGGCATAATTCAGGGTGCTTTTAGGGTATATGGGGGTTCACATAGAATGCAAACAGGGGGCGATTGCATACCACCTAACTATGTGTGTGGCCAGATGAGGCCAGCTTCCTTCTGTGATACATTCTGGGGGTCAGGAAATGGAGACGCAAGGACCACAGTCCTCCTAGCACCACCATTAGGATTACAGGCGAGTGGGAGCAGATTATGAATAATATTTGAAGATTTTATTGTCTATTCAGATAAATGTGTGTATTATTAGCTGAATTGACTGATCTTTTCCTGCTCTATGTCAGGATAAACTAATGCCCAACACAATGTAAATACTCCAGCCTATTTTAAAAAGAGGCTGGAATTGGTGCACAGCGGGCCCCAGGTAAAAGGTCAAACCATTCTGCTGACTACTTACATTGAGATGGTGCCAGGCACCACCAGCAACATGACCACTAAAGCCCCATGTAGTGGTTATGGTGCTCAGTATAACGTTAACCTCTTCAGCACAGAGTTTTCATTGAATTTAAAAAAGTGTAACATTTTTACTCCACTAATATACAAAGATTGGGAAAAAAATGAAATTTTGCAAAGAGATTCTTTAAAAAGAATAAAATAAAACTGCACAAATACACCAATATGAATAATGTCCAACTTCTTTATTAATTTTCAGCCCATGTGTAATGACTGGGTGATTTACGGCATCTCTTGTCTGGTGGTTATCAGTGTGGCAGTATAACCTCCTGAAGATGGGTTAATACCGCCTATGGTCGCCCCTTTCTGGTTGTGATAGCTCCAGAATGATTATGTCTGCCAGTGATTATAGTTATTGCTGACAGAGTAACCGCAGTCTCACCCAAATACGAGCCGAGGCTTAGTGAAGGGTGAAGAAGATCTGTTTATTTCTAGCGAGAGTGCTCACATTTATACTGAATCTGGTACAGTACACACTCCCCCAAACACTCCCATAAACACACCCACGATGTAACTACAAAATACATTGTCGTCGTAACTCAGCAATAATGTAACAAATTTGAAAAACCATAAAAATATATATATATCCCAATTGGAAGCCCCACAGTCTATACATCCCCGGATAGCCTGGATCTGAGTGACCAATATATCCGAAAAGCACTCAGATCCCAAGAACACAGCTCAATCGCCACCGGGGGAAAAGTTCTGACTGTCTGCACGCGAGGCTCCTGCCCAAAACAGTTCCAGGGATTCAGAGGTAGCTGCCGGTCACTTTCGGGAATTCCATCCGAACAAACTACCGAACATAATCCATAAGTATAACATGGAGCTTGTTCACCTCATTCAGATGAACGATGTCACGGCAAGAGTGCATAATTCATTGTTGCACTATAGAATATTGCAATTTAATATAACTTGTGTAGTGCATCAATAATTTGACCCCTGAGTAGAGGACAAATGGCAGAGAGAAATTGCTCTTTTGATCAAAAGGGGCTTCTGCAAGGTGTGAAAAGAATTGCTCTTTTGATCTATGAAAGGCCCTGAAAGGTGAGACATTTTACACTTGAGCCGCCTGTATGGCTAGTTTCAATGTAAACCAAATGGCTTTCACCATATGGCCTGAAACTCTCAATTGATAGTTCAATCCTTTGATATGTTAATGGCCATTAGCCTTGTTCAAGTATCATATCCAAAGGAAGGAAAAAAAACATTCATATTTACCCCACAGAATAATAATTAAGCCTTATTTTTGTTATATTTGGAATGTGACAAGGGCCATCTTCTAAACAAGCCCAAACATGAGTGGCCTGACTTGACCATAGCAATTGTGATGTCCATCCTATTGGATCACGGGTGGGGCATGCGACATGTTTAGGGAATGGGAAAATAATAACAAATTTGTAGATGCAATTATTATTTCTTTGGCAGGTACATAAGAGAAGATAGAACCAAAGGTTTCCATTTGGTTTGACGTTGGTCTGGAACAAAGGAGGTGGTCACATATTATTTCTATAGGTACGACTTAACTCCACCCCTGGGCAAGACTTGATAATCCACAGGGTATATATCCAATGATTTGGAGGGGTGGTGGTGTACTTGCTTGGGGCCAAGATCTAATTTTGAGTGAGTCACCATCTTTCCTTGCCAGAGATCCCCTGGGCAGAGGTTTGACTTTGAAAACCTAAGTGAGTAATTAGGACTTCTGTTTTTTTATCCTTTTTATTTGTATATGTTGTTGATGTAAATAATTTGTTCATCATATATTTGTGTATGCACTGTGACTATTTTTTGCTCATAATAAACATTCATTTATTAAGTTATCCCTTAGTCTGGTTAAGAATCAGGTTACCTGAAGAGACTAATAAGTATTTTGCAATTACATAGATATTGTGCTAAGTAATATTTGGTGGGTTTTATTATTGATTTACCTGGGGGACCAAGGCACCCCATTTATAAATTGTCTTGGTGGTGGCAGCGTTAAAATAGTAATAGTTATATTATTATGTTTAAGTGTGGGTGGTGTTAAGGGGGATTTTGTCATTATTTCTGGTCTAGTGCAGACAAATAGTGAGTTTTAACCCTTTCACCACCCCAACTACGTCACACACACTCTTGAAGTAGGGTGCGTTCGTGACAAACGATTCCACCGAACTGCGCTCTTCCAGGATGTAAAGTACCGAACGCAGGAGGGATGGAAGTTCAGTGGTGTTCGCGAGTTCGAGTGTCCGATTTTAGTTCCATGCACTTGACGACCAAACATCGCTGTCTGCGTTCGCAGGAACAAGATGGCTGCCACCACATGTTCAGCATACGAACAGCGGCCACCCAGACGAACACTTATAACACTACTGGCAGAATTGTTACAAGGTGTCAATAATGTTTAACAAGCTCCGGAGTGGTCTTTAGTTTGTGGTTCTGTTCGGTTCCCAAACAGCACAGGAAACCCAAATGAACGGAGTCTTTTAAAATGTATTTTGCAGTTCTTTTTGCAGGACCCATAGTAATAAGGCATGAGGGTAACAGGCAGGCTCCTGCAGGAGCTTGGGGCGAGGCAAGCTTGCCATAATCAGCTCTTATCAAATCTGAATGAATCACCATAAGCACCTGCTGAATCAAGGTTTATGCGATAAGTAATAAAAATAAAGGACTAGGTTGCAAGATTTCTGATTGGTGGATCCTTCTACTGGTTTCAGTGAATTAGCAGAAGAAACTTTGTGGAGAAAGGAGAGAATAATTGTTGTTAATTAGATTTTTATTCTGTAAATTCGTGTCATATGATTAATAAATAAACTCTACATCATTTGCATTAAGTTGAAGAATAGAACAGGAATACTCACAATATCAAAGTACATGTGGCGGTAAAAATACAGTTCCTGAGAATCTCTCTATCTCTATTTCCGAGTACTGTTCTCATTCCGAGCTCTAGAGCTAAGGAATATTCTTCCATAAAATATCAAACGTTCTGGCGAGCTGAAATCTCTGTGTCTTCATTCGTATCTGGAACGGCCATCAGTGTTTAACTATTAATTCTGCATAGTTTCTCCATTTGTAACCTTGTAACTAGACAGTGCAGGGAATCTGGAATCTAAATAAAAATATGGGTAACTTTAATGTAATCTTCCCGGTGCAACACTCTCTGGGTTATTCAATAAACTCTAAATATATTGACAATTTTCTTCAGAATTGCAATAAGGTTGTTTACTAAATGCAATTCAAGGGTTAATTTATGAGCAAACAGGAGCCTGCTAAAATGAGTAGAGAAATGATCTGAATACCATGCAATGTACGAACTGTATCAAACACCAACTGGTAATTCCAAATTTAAGGTGAAATTACCTGGATTGGATAACATTCCCCAAGACAGCTATGTTTCCAGTTCAGCTATAAATTAGAAACTAATTTGGAATTCTTGAGAATTCACACTTTAACCCCTTCCCGACCCAGGATGGTTCAGGACCGTCATCGGCATTTTTGGCTTGCCGACCGATGACAGTCCTGAACCGTCCTAACGGTCTGAGCTACTTACCTGATCGCCGTCGTTCCCCCGGCGGCGATCAGCGTGGCTCCGGTTGTGGGGAGACTGCCTGCAGCCCAGACAGTCTCCCCACACTGAATTAGGACCCCTGTGGCCATGTGATCGCTTAACACAGCGATCACATGGTCACAATAGGTGTCCATGTGTCTGCCTGCAGGGGGACTGTCTGTGCTGACAGGCAGTCTCCCTGCTAGTGTAAAATCAAAAAAAAAAATAAAGTTAGTGTTAATAAAAAAAATAACTTATATATGTGTATATATGATATATAGACATATATTATATTTATATAATATATGTCTATATATCATATATATATAATGCCATACTAAGTGTATTTTTATATTAATATGTACTTATATTAATATAAAAATACACTTATAATTAAATTACACACGTATATATATAATATATATATATAATAACTATATAAATTGTATATATATATATATTATTATAAAATATAAATAATAAGTAATTTAAATTAAATAAATTTTTTTTAAATAATAATAAAAAATTTAAAAAAAATTATATAGCTATATGAAATTTTATTCTAACTGTATTTTAAAATTAATATATATATATTTATATCAAAATACACTTAGAATGAATTTGTATATATATCTATGTATATATAAATAAAAATAATAAGAAATATACATATGTCCATATACAAAATTACATAAATAATTATATAAATATACACGTAGACTTCAAATATATAAATATGCATATATATTTAAATTCTACGTGCGTATTTATGTAATATTTTTACATAATTCAGTAATTTTATTGATTGCAATTTGAGGGACCTGCCTGCCAACCCAGGCCGAAATTCCAGAGAATTTAATTTGCTAGCACTGTATTTTACCCTGTAACGTTCTACGACACCCTAAAACCTGTACATGGGGGGTACTGTTTTACTCGGGAGACTTCGCTGAACACAAATATTAGTGATTCAAAACAGTAAAACATATCACAGCGATGATATTGTCAGTGAAAGTTACTTTTTTTGCATTTTTCACACACAAACAGCACTTTTACTGATGATATAATTGTTGTGATACGTTTTCCAGTTTTTAAACACTAATATTTGTGTTCAGCGATGTCTCCCGAGTAAAACAGTACCCCCCATGTACAGGTTTTATAGCATTTTTGAAAGTTACAAGGTCAAATATATGGGTCAAATATTTTTACATTGAAAATGGCCAGGTTGGTTACGTTGCCTTTGAGAGCGTATGGTAGCCCAGGAATGAGAATTACCCCCATGATGGCATACCATTTGCAAAAGAAGACAACCCAAGGTATTGCAAATGGGGTATGTCCAGTCTTTTTTAGTAACCACTTGGTCACAAACACTGGCCAAAATTAGCGTTCAATTTAGTTTTTTTACTTTTTTCCACACACAAACAAATATGAATGCTTACTTTGGCCAGTGTTTTCGACTAAGTGGCTACTAAAAAAGACTGGACATACCCCATATTGAATACCCTGGGTTGTCTACTTTAAAAAAAATATGTACATGTGGGGTGTTATTCAGAGATTTATGACAGATAATAGTGTTACAATGTCACTATTGATAAATTTTAAAATGTATGTTTTGAAACCGCAATATCCTACTTGTACCTATAGCCCTATAACATGCAAAAAAAAGCAAAAAAGCACGTAAACACTAGGTATTTTTAAACTCAGGACAAAATTTTGAATCTATTTAGCAGTTTTTTTCATTCGCTTTTGTAGATGAGTAAAAGATTTTTCAAGTAAAAGTAAAAAAACATGTATTTTTTTAAATTTTTCATCAGATTTTTTTATTTTTTTTAAATTAAAATACATGAGATTATATAAATAATGGTATGTAAAGAAAGCCCCTTTTGCCCTGAAAAAAAAACAATATATAATTTGTATAGGAACAGTAAATGAGAAAGCGGAAAATTCCAGCCAAACATAAACACCACAAAAGTGTAAAAATATTCCTGGTCGCAAATGTACAACATCGCAAAAACAGTCCAGTCCTTAAGGGGTTAAAGGGACACTGTAGTCACCAAAACAACTTTAACTTAATGAAGCAGTTTTGGTGTATAGATCATGCCGTCTGCAGTCTCACTGCTCAATTCTCTGCCATTTAGGAGATCAGTTTGTTTATGTAGCCCTAGTCACACCTCCCTGCATGTGACTTAAATATTTCCTGTAAAGTGAGATCTAATGTATACACTTCCTTTATTGCCCAGTCTGTTTAATTTAGAATTTCTTATCTTCTGCTCTGTTAATTTCTTGCTAGATCCTGCAGGGTCCTCCTGTGTTTGATTAAAGTTCAGTTTACAGAGCAGGAGATAAAAAGATCTAAAGCAAGTTAACATCTGATTGAAAATGAAACCATTGTTTTCATGCACAAAATGTGAGTCACATCCTGTAAACTGGGCCTTGCTGGGCCACTATCCATAATCTGGGCTATCAGTCTCTCTCCGAATCCAATGCAGCTTCGCAGCTGTCCATACATCTCATTTCTGCCTAAACTTTCTATTCTGCTGTTCAGCCACTCCAACTCACATTATCCTCAGAAAACAGTTTAAATGTTTGAATCCAGCAACAAATGAAAAGCACTTGCACTGCCCACCCTTGCTACTGAGAACGCCACAAGGCAGCGCCAGACCCCAGTTTCCATCACAGTCCTTAACACTCTGTATTTCATTTAGAAAATGTGTTCCAGAATTCACTGCCCATGTGTATTACTGATTAAAATATCATTACTTTAAAAAGGTCATGTTTTTCATTCAGAGTCAGATGCATCGTTCCAATGTTGATCTACTTATTTTTATTTCAAATTAACTCTGTCTTTGAAACATATTTTTACGTTTTTCTGCCTAAAGACTGCTCGGGGTTTACTTAGTGTCAGGTTTGAGAACATGAGTTAACGGTTGCGTCACGCGACACATTGTGACACATGCTGTTTGAGAACCTTCCTTCACACAATGACTCACCAACTGAGCCGCATATCAACTTTAAGAGGCCCCTGGCTATAAAATTACTGAGGTCCTCACTCCACTCAAGCCTTGAATGCTGTGTTTGTGTTGGACAGGCCCGTACTCGGAGGGCATGACGGAACCTGGGTGACTAAGTCCCCTCCTTTCAGCATGGGGTGCAGCTGCATGCGCTCAGTACCTGCTGGAAGTTGCGAGATTACCCATCAAATAGCTCACAGGGAGCGATCTGATTCTGTCTTTAATTGTGTAAAAATGTGTTGAACTGGTTTTAATTATAACGAGAGTTGAAAGCAGCATCAAACATCAATAAAAGAAATCAGCGGGGAGAATTCATTTGTCATCGGAAGAAAAAAGAGACAGCTGATGATGACAATATTGGAGGTTTTTGGTATTCGTTGCAAACCATCGGCTCGTTAATGTTATACATTAACCTTTTCACCAATTAAAAAAATAAAAATCAGAAACAATTAAAAAATAAAAAACATAATTAAAATGTATCCATTGGAAGGGCTCAGCGTTTGGAACACAGTTTAACATTCCCACCAATTCTGAGTCCATCCTGACCTGATCGAATCCATGCACAGCTCATCAAACCTCTAATGGAATCAAACACTGATAAATAAACGGCAGAAAAGGTGAATCTACAAATGGTTGTGTCGTAAAAATAAAAATAGAGAAAATGACTCCCTGACCAGTAACTGGAGAACGACCCCCATATGTATCACCGTGTTTTCTCACTCACTGTATAGGAGAGATTAATAACCAGAACCCCATTGATTGGTTTAATTGGATGTTCAGTTATTAATATATTATTTAGACACCCTGAGCATGTACTAAATAATATCACCCCATTAACCCGCCTCTATGACCTCTGATTTGTCACCCTTGTGATTAGCCAGACACATACAGAGCAACAACCAATGCCCAGGACAAACACCCCCCTTCAATCTACGCATAGGATGCAGTGGGGATGCTAGACAAGGTCTTTAGGGGATCATACCCAGATGTATTCCTGTAAACCAGTTCTCAATATGAACATAATTTAGCACCTGATCCCTTCAGAAACAGGACGCGGTGAGAGGTACTTCCCCACATCTTCCTTTTCCTCCACGAATCCTTAAGCTGCAGCAATTACAAAGATTCTCCAACAGACTTATCGAAGAGTCTGAGACAGCCATAATGGAGCGCGCTTTTTATATTATTATTATTAAAGGGGGGCTGTCCCCTCCCAGGATTATCAATATTATTTTTACTTATCCCTGTATTTAATAAACGTGTATTTGTATAAAAAATAGAAATAAATCCAGCTCTTGTCCCTGGGCGCCCCATCTTAGCTCCCTGTCAATCATTGTTATAAGCTCCGCCCTTTACACCTGGCAGTCAGTAAAGAGAGAGCAGCCTCCATCTTAGCTCCCTGTCAATCATTGTTATAAGCTCCGCCCATTACACCTGGCAGTCAGTATAGAGAGAGCCGCCTCCATCTTAGCTCTCTGTCAATCATTATTATAAGCTCCGCCCTTTACACCTGGCAGTCAGTATAGAGAGAGCCGCCTCCATCTTAGCTCCCTGTCAATCATTGTTATAAGCTCCGCCCTTTACACCTGGCAGTCAGTATAGAGAGCCGCCTCCATCTTAGCTCCCTGTCAATCATTGTTATAAGCTCCGCCCTTTACACCTGGCAGTCAATATAGAGAGAGCCACCTCCATCTTAGCTCCCTGTCAATCATTGTTATAAGCTCCGCCCTTTACACCTGGCAGTCAGTATAGAGAGAGCCACCTCCATCTTAGCTCCCTGTCAGTCATTATTATAAGCTCTGCCCTTTACACCTGGCAGTCAGTATAGAGAGAGCAGCCTCCATCTTAGCTCCCTGTCAATCATTGTTATAAGCCCCGCCCTTAACACCTGGCAGTCAGTATAGAGAGAGCCACCTCCATCTTAGCTCCCTGTCAATCATTGTTATAAACTCCGCCCTTTACACCTGGCAGTCAGCAGAGAGAGCCACCTCCATCTTAGCTCCCTGTCAATCATTGTTATAAGCTCCGCCCTTTACACCTGGCAGTCAGTGTAGAGAGAGCCTACTCCATCTTAGCTCCCTGTAAATCATTGTTATAATCTCCACCCTTTACACCTGGCAGGCAGTATAGAGAGAGCCTACTCCATCTTAGCTCCCTGTCAATCATTGTTATAAGCTCCGCCCTTTACACCTGGCAGTCAGTATAGAGAGAGCCGCCTCGATCTTAGCTCCCTGTCAGTCATTGTTATAAGCTCCGCCCTTTACCCCTGGCAGTCAGTATAGAGAGAGCCACCTCCATCTTAGCTCCCTGTCAATCATTGTTATAAGCTCCGCCCTTTACACCTGGCAGTCAGTATAGAGAGAGCTGCCTCCATCTTAGCTCCCTGTCAATCATTGTTATAAGCTCCACCCTTTACACCTGGCAGTCAGTATAGAGAGCCGCCTCCATCTTAGCTCCCTGTCAATCATTGTTATAAGCTCCGCCCTTTACACCTGGCAGTCAGTATAGAGAGAGCCGCCTCCATCTCAGCTCCCTGTCAATCATTGTTATAAGCTCCGCCCTTTACACCTGGCAGTCAGTATAGAGAGAGCCGCCTCCATCTTAGCTCCCTGTCAATCATTGTTATAAGCTCCGCCCTTTACACCTGGCAGTCAGTATAGAGAGAGCCGCCTCCATCTTAGCTCCTGTCAATCATTGTTATAAGCTCCGCCCTTTACACCTGGCAGTCAGTATAGAGAGAGCCGCCTCCATCTTAGCTCCCTGTCAATCATTGTTATAAGCTCCGCCCTTTACACCTGGCAGTCAGTATAGAGAGAGCCGCCTCCATCTTAGCTCCCTGTCAATCATTGTTATAAGCTCCGTTCAGAGAGCTGTCCATTGTTATAAGCTCCGCCCTTTACACCTGGCAGTCAGTATAGAGAGAGCCACCTCCATCTTAGCTCCCTGTCAATCATTGTTATAAGCTCCGCCCTTTACACCTGGCAGTCAGTATAGAGAGAGCCACCTCCATCTTAGCTCCCTGTCAATCATTGTTATAAGCTCCGCCCTTTACACCTGGCAGTCAGTATAGAGAGAGCCGCCTCCATCTTAGCTCCCTGTCAATCATTGTTATAAGCTCCGCCCTTTACACCTGGCAGTCAGTATAGAGAGAGCCGCCTCCATCTTAGCTCCCTGTCAATCATTGTTATAAGCTCCGCCCTTTACACCTGGCAGTCAGTATAGAGAGAGCCGCCTCCATCTTAGCTCCCTGTCAATCATTGTTATAAGCTCCGCCCTTTACACCTGGCAGTCAGTATAGAGAGAGCCGCCTCCATCTTAGCTCCCTGTCAATCATTGTTATAAGCTCCGCCCATTACACCTGGCAGTCAGTATAGAGAGAGCCGCCTCCATCTTAGCTCTCTGTCAATCATTATTATAAGCTCCGCTCTTTACACCTGGCAGTCAGTATAGAGAGAGCCGCCTCCATCTTAGCTCCCTGTCAATCATTGTTATAAGCTCCGCCCATTACACCTGGCAGTCAGTATAGAGAGAGCCGCCTCCATCTTAGCTCCCTGTCAATCATTATTATAAGCTCCGCCCTTTACACCTGGCAGTCAGTATAGAGAGAGCCGCCTCCATCTTAGCTCCCTGTCAATCATTGTTATAAGCTCCGCCCATTACACCTGGCAGTCAGTATAGAGAGAGCCGCCTCCATCTTAGCTCCCTGTCAATCATTGTTATAAGCTCCGCCCTTTACATCTGGCAGTCAGTATAGAGAGAGCCGCCTCCATCTTAGCTCCCTGTCAATCATTGTTATTAGCTCCGCCCATTACACCTGGCAGTCAGTATAGAGAGAGCCGCCTCCATCTTAGCTCTCTGTCAATCATTGTTATAAGCTCCGCCCTTTACACCTGGCAGTCAGTATGAAGAGAGCCACCTCCATCTTAGCTCCCTGTCAATCATTGTTATAAGCTCCGCCCATTACACCTGGCAGTCAGTATAGAGACAGGATACTGAGATGAACTAGTTGTTGAGGTGGATACAATATGATACGAGTCCGCCTCGCCGAGTCTTTCTTAATATTCTGTATTCTTCGACAGGAGTGACAGTATATTTACACACTCCAGGTGGTAGATTGGTTTTGTAGTTTTAGATTCCGGTGTCAGTTTGTGTAACGATGTCTCCGCTGTGATCCTCCCGCACGGCCTGCTGTTTCACACCAAAGATACTGGATAAATACATTGTGTAATTCTGAAACGACATTCGAGAAGGAAGTCGTCATTTAATATGTTAGGTTGCAAAGTTTATGGAAAAATACACATTGTAGAGCTAATAAATACAGTTTAAATGATTTAAGAAAAAATCATCATGTGACAAGGTAGTTTTTCTTGCAAACAGGTGCAGAGCAATGTTAGGAATAGGAACTCTTAAGAGGATTGCAAAGTATAATAGATGGCAGCTTTACAGCAGATTGCTGGCTTTTTGGCAATTGTTCAAATAGAATGATATTTTATTTTCTTGAAACCTTCCATCAGTGAGGAGAGATCTGCTGCCAAGAACTAAGGAATTGCTCTGGATACAGAAATGCTTGGATTTACATTTTTGGGCTTTTTGCCAAGTGCTACAAGACTGAACTGGGAACACGCCACATTGAGTTCATTAAAATGAATGAATAATCAAAATATTATAACTGTGCAAATAAGAGAAACATCTATGTAATGCTTGATTACGTTCATAACTGTTAAAAATAATGAAGTCAAGTTTGTCTGTTATATTGGTCAATAGTGTTTAACACATTTGTAACTGTATGATTATAAGAAATTGTGCAGAGTTTAAAGGGTCTTTGAGTGCTATCTCCCAACTCTCATTATCCATGTTGAGAAACCCAGAACTCTGCCACCGCCTACAGCTCAGGCAATATGTGAGTGAGCATTCAAATCTGAAAGGCAGTGTTGGGCTGAGGGTGCCAGGTTTGGTTTACCCTAATTTTCAATGCCTAGAATTGGACAACTGGTAGAGTTCTCTTGTCAGTAGCCTCGCCTTAGCTAGTGAGTTTTTGGTGCTTGGAGCATCTCAGTTTTACTATAACCAGATGAAAACGTGGCAGCTGATACCCGGTCGCGGGGGTCCGCAGGGCGACCCCTGCGACTACGGTATGTACGCCACTGTGTCTCATCAGCCCTCATCCCCCATCCCCTTCATGTGTATCACTCCCTCCTCCAAGCCCTTCCATGTGTCTCATTCCCTCCCCCGATATGTTTCATCCCCCCCATGTGTATCACTCCCTTCTCCCAGCCCCTCCTTGTGTTCCTTTCTCTCCCCCCAGCCCCTGCATGTCTCATTCACTCTCCCCTATGTGTCTCATACCCTCCCTCCCCGACCCTCCTTGTGTTCCATTTCCTCCCCCCAGCCCCTGCATGTGTCTCATTCCCTCTCCCCAATGTGTGTCATACCCTCCCTCCCAGCCACTCCATGCTTTCCATTCCATCTTAGTCCCCAGCCCCTCCTTGTGTCTGATTTCCTCGCCCCTCCATGTGTCTCTCCCCCTTCTCATCGCCACGGTACCAGTCTGACAATATGTGCGCTCTCAGTGAGCACTTCCTGTCAGACCGTGGTCCGCTTGGTGGCACTACACACATCGCTCCCCTCCTGCCAGTCACATGGTAATTGCAGGTCCTGTGTTGGTGCACCCAGTATACTGGCCCTGAAGTTATTGAGGCCCATGGTGGCAGGGGTCGCAGTTGCAGCCAGGCCCCCTGGAGTGGCAGGCCGGTCGCTGCTGCAACCGCTGCGACAGTGGTAGTTGCGCCAATGAGGTTGATCACCTGACACTCTCAGCCTATGAGCAGGGCCCCTGTCCGAAGCTTCCAAAATGTAACTTCGGACTGGAACAGAAGTGGCAACGCTGACAGGCGCCAGATTGAAGACTTTGGGTTAAACTGTTTAACTATTTGCGGTCTTCAGATAAGCCAGCGCCCTGGACCTCCTTACACCATAACAACTTAATTCCTTTTAAAGCACGGGCAGGTAATTTAATGCACAACTGTGGGAAGTTCTTAAGGAAAGAGCAAATAAAGTCAGAAGACATGCAGGTTGAAGAAAACTATTTTATGTGCCTGGATTTGCACTCCCACATATGAGATGAATCGTTCTACTTTTACTAGCTGGGTTCTTCTCTAAACCCAGAACGGAGAAAGAAAATCAACGTATCGGAGCTTCTGATCCAGATGGCTTCCAGCTTGCTGACGCAGAGAGAATATAGGGAGCAAAAGAGGGAATGTATAGGAGGATATTATCCTGAATGGGGGTTAGGAGGCACACGCTTTTTATTATCACAAGGAGCGTCCATTACTGGAAAATAGCCATTATTACAGAAAAATGAAGAGAATTCAAAACCAAACTGCTAAAATCAGGATAAATAGTCTAGCTGCGGCTGTAGCAGAGTTGGGGAATGTTTCCGAATCAGCTGTTGTTTCTGATAATTGCCATTTGCATATCTGAGGAGCCAATAATCTTTACAAATTAATTTCTGTTGTAGAAGAAATAGATTTTTTTATTCCGAATAGTTCTATGTGGGCATACAGAGGAAGAGATAGATCTTTTAACAAGCTGAGAAGGAAAACAGTATCTGCTTTTTAGGATCGATACTAGTTCAGCCATTGTCCATCTGTCAGCAGGGGGGCCCGAAGTACAGCAACCATAAACACGCACATCGTGCCGTGATCCCCCCAAATTATTAGAGCAGTTTGGGCACTTTGTATTGTAGTTTATTACAATGAGTCTTGGTGATAAAAAGAAAGAATTAACATACATTTGAATAATATGCCTCACTGTGCCTTGACACTAACACTTAGAAAAAAATATTGATTGCAGCATTTAAATCCAGAATGTCACAAATGGAATATGTGAAGTTTCCTCGCTCTGATAGACACAGTACTACAGTACAATTAAAGAAACACAAATTAAAGATTGCTAACACTGGCTGAATTAAATGTGTCTTCATTTTATCCATTCAACAAAAGAAAGTGATTCTTGAATGGAGATATGCTGCCACCTGCTGGTCAGATCTAAGAAGCACTATAGTCAGTGATGTGCACAATGATAGGGTAAACACTAAGCAACAAAATCAGTTCATCTAAATACAGTGGTTTTGGTGCATAGACCACCGACTATTTTCGGACCCAGCAAACACCCAGAAAACTTGTACCTCTGCCCATCCAACTTGCTGAACAGTTATGAGAATGGTGTTCATGAGATATGAACTACCGAACAGGGGGAGCATTCGCTCCCTTACAGCCAGGGGGAGCCTTTGTCGGTGTTTGTGTGAGAACCCCAGACAGATGACCAGTCGTTGCCCTGTTTTCCATGGAACTGTTTTGGGGCATCTCCTCGTGGGTGACCGGTCATGACTTCGTTTGAATGGCGTTTCTAAAGCACAAAAGGGATCTGAGTGATATTTTGACAAAGTGGGCGCTCGGACCCAAGCTATTTAGTGATATGACCTTTGTGGGATTCTGAAGTTATTAAAATGTATTTTTATGGAAAAAAATGTAATATTGTGTATGTTTTCCTGTATGTGAGAGATAATTAAGTTAGTCTTTTCACTCAATTATCTCTCAGAAACAGAGACTCTTGGGAAGAAAACCCTTGTGATTTTGATGTGGAGACCCCATGCTAGGGATCAGTGCATAAAAGCTGTGTGTGGCCAAAATAAACCCAGTTGACTCCCAGAACTATGTGTCATCTAGTTGCTGAGGGGAAAGTGTCTTGGATTCTTATACGGCTTCTTTCAGCTTCCAGGAAGGAATAGCAGAGATACCTATGCTGGGTACTAGAGCTCTGCTACAATCACCCTGACTATCTGTAACGGTCTTACCTTGGGTGGAATCCAAAGTGCAAAGATGTGTGCTCACCCTTGCAAATAGACACAGACCAAGGTGGTCAGGTAAGAATTCACCTGGTCTGTGAGTCTGTGCAGGGACAATAACCAGGTACAATGAAACAGACAAGGGCAAATCCAGGAGAGTAATCAGGCGAGTTTCCAAAGGTCAGGGCAGGCCACGAACAGGCAATAGCGAATATACAGAAGCAGGAGTCACAAGCCAAGTCAGT